>BQKN01000635.1:517345-568858 GCA_022839385.1 Asparagus kiusianus
TGCCCGGATCGAGATCACGCGGTGGTCCACGGCAAACAACCCCGGCGTAGGCAAAGGACCCACACAAAGCGAGTGACCGCAAAACAGGAGCTCGCGATTCGTTCGACAAACAAGGATAAAAGTTATAATCTTTCTTTTTCTTATTTTTGATTTTCATTGTAACCAGATCTTATAAAAAGACCGGATCTTTTGTAACCGATAAACTGTTATCAAGAGTACAATGACATCAATGAAGAAAGACACGATTTTTACCGCGAACAACAGGGACTCCTCTTTCTTTTGGGCTTGTTTATTTACAAGATTGCTACCCACATTGTACCTTATATAAATAGGTTATTGTAGGGTTTCAAACGGGAGACCTTAGGGAGAGAGAAATTCTAATAATTGTATTAGGGTTTAGAGAGAGAGTTGAGAGGTTGTTCTCGATTCTAGTGAGATTGTGAGAGAGGGATTGTAATCTTTTCATACTCATAATCTAGAGAAGGTAATTTCCTTCGCCATACTGAATTGTTCTTGTATTTTGGTCATCCTCTTCTCAACCCACCTTTTGGTAATTCCGCGACCAAAGGGTGCTCGCACGGCAACTCGTATCAATTGAGGTCCTTGCAGGGGGTTTTCCTCTTGAGGTATATTAAAAATACAAAAAGAGGGAGTAAAGCTAAGGTGCAGGTAGAAGTTGCCAACCTCCCTTGCCCTTACCTTTCTTACTTCCTTTTATAGCCCATTTGCCTCTGGGAGTTTGACCCTTGGCTTTTGTTAACTATGCACAGGAGGTGGTTTGAAAGGTGAACAAGCAGGCTACTGAGTCATCTTTCTTCCTCCAGGTGTCGGCAGGTGACTGGGAGGGAAGTCACTCGGTGTCAGGAGAGAGAAGTCTTCTTAGTGCTCTGGGTTTGTCAGAGTAAGCAGGGTGTAGGGTAGGTCGGCTGTGTGACCATCCTTCTTTCTCCAGGTGGCGGCTGGCGATTGGAGGAGAAGTCATTCGTACATAGGAAAGCATTATGGTGATTTTCTGGGAAAGGACTTGTAAGCCGAATAAGCGGCTCGTGCAGGAGATCCTTGTCAGAGCGTATATCTTGATAGGACTGGTCAATGTTGTAGCTTCGAGTGACATTTGAAGTGATCCCGGTTAGATCTTATCCCTTTAGTCGAGGCGGGTTGATCTGTGAGCCATCGTTATGATTTGGCGACCCGACAGTCGAGTGGACTTCGGGTCGGGCGTGTAATCGAGTCGTCTGCTCGAGGAGTCGTCTTAATTGCGAGGGAATGACTGATCCCAAATTTCGAGTAGGTCATGATGACCTGTTGGTCGGAATAAGGCTTGTCTGCTCGTCTAGTCGAGGGACTTGGCTCTGACTGTGCTTTTGAGCCTCTAAAGTTGATTCGGACCATAGCTTGCTTGGGCTTATGCAGGTATTCTTCCGATACTTCTATTTTGGTACGGTGAATGACCATAACAACAATGAAAATATAAGATTACAATTCCTTCAAACAATACACAACAGATGTTTATCACCTGTTGTTTACGTGGGATCTTTGCCTGTGCTTTGAACATTGATATCCGTGGACCGTCACAGATTAGATCCAGTTTACAGATTGAAAATCAAGGCTCCTACTTCACAAAGAAAGTATTCGCTGAAGTGGTAATCCCGACCAAGCAAGATTACGACTCTTCTCAAGATTTAAGACCAAGCTTAAATCCAGAGGAATATAGGGGAAAGAGGTTTCAGATCTCTCGAACTCTCTTTTTGTTTATGGAGAAACTTCGCCAAGATCTGCTAACCCTCTGAAATTCATGGCTTCACTCTCAATTTCGACAACACCTCACCCTCTTCATGTCCCTCTGTGAAATGAGCCCTTAGGCCTGTATTTATAGGCTTCGGTTAGGGGGTTTTCTGATAAAAACGATGGATTTCGCCTTATCCTTAGTTGACAACCGCCTAACCTTGTAAGAGATGATATCAAGGCAGTTGGGAACCTCTGGAACAAAAAAAATCTCTTGAAAACCCATCAAAAACCATCAAAACGTGATTTTGGACAAAATCTGTCGAACCAGGTTCAAACGAACCGAACCGGGTGCGAATCGAACCGAACTGGGTGCGAACCGGAGTGAACCACCACTTGGCTGCTCGGCCTTGGCCGAACCAGTTCGTATCACCTTGGGTATTTTGGCTCTAACTCTCTTGTCCAATTTCGGAATGAGGTGATTCAAGATGGGTTAGAAATCTAACGAATAGAGCTACAACTTTTGTCTTTTGAGATTCTCCAGAATCAAATTACATCATAGCTGAAATGTCAATTATTTGTGCAAGCCACCAAATGATGGCTCGGCACTGTGCGAGCCAGTTCGTACGTCCTCGGATATTTTGGCTCTAACTCTCTCATCTGATCTCGGAATGAGGTGATTCAAGATGCATTGGAAAGCTAAAGAAGAGACCTACAACTTTCAATGGCCGAGCCACACATGTTATAAGTGTCACCTCTTTGTATGAGCCACCAAATGGTGGCTCGCAGCCTTGCAAGCCAGTTCGTACCATCTCGGGTATTTTGGCTCTAACTCTCTCGTCCAATCTCGGAATGAGGTGACTCAAGATGCATTGGAAAACTGGTGAAGAGACCTACAACTTCCAATAGATGAGCCACTCATGGTGTGGGCGAGACACATATGGTGTTTCGCCCCTTTTTAGCGAAACACAACTCCTGACTGAGTTGTTTTGTCGTTCCGTGTGTCACGTTGACTCGTACGATTCACTGATTCACTTTATACATTTTGTTAACTCGGAGGTGGATGATGAGTATGCGGGCCACTTGGAAGTGGTCGGTGAGCGTGTTGACCACTTGGAGCTGGCCGGTGAGCACGCGGGCCATTTGGCGATGGCCGGTGAGCATGTGGGCCACTTGACGCTAGCTAACGAGTGCGTGGGCCACTTGAAGGTGGCCGGTGAACGCACGGGCCACTTGATTCGCTGATTCGCTTTGTAAGGACCATAAATTTCGATACTAGTTAAAATAAGTTTTAAGTATTTTAAAATATTTAATTATTATTTTTAAGAGAGTATTTGTATTTTTCTTGATTTTCTATAATTTTCTATAATTTAAAGTCCAAGTTGTATATTTATTTAAATGGTATTAATATTTATAAATTAATTTTATGCGGTGAAATTTTTTAGAATAAATCTGTTATGTTATTGGTACTATTACGTATTATTTTAAATAATACGTCGTATTATTGTTACTTTTACGTATTGTTTCGTGTATTATGTTGTATTATTATTTATGTATTATTTATGTAATTTGTTGTATTATTTCTACAATTACGTATCAACTATCGTATTAGCACAACTGGTACGTTTTATCGCGTAGATAATTATCCTATAATTATTTGATTTTAAATATAAGTAATTATATTTTTATTAATTATTCTTGTTTAATTATGCAATCTCTTGCATTATTTCTTCTGTTGTGTATTATCGATTATATTACTATAACTGGTACGTTTTAATGTGTAGATAATTTTTACATAATTATTTAAATTTTTTGTGATTATTATTATTTTTAATTAATTTTTAAAAAACCCTAATTTCCTCTCTTTCTCTCTCTCTCTCTCTCTCTCTCTCTATATATATATATATATATATATATATATATATATATATATTATAAATTTCATATCTCTCTCTCTCTCTCCTTCTCTTCTTCCCCAAAAAATCCAGCTGCCCCTTTTCTTTATCTCTCTCCTCTGTTTTCTCTCTCTCTCACGCAAACACCCAGCCGCCCTCGTTCTCTTCCCCGACCAACACTCAACCTCCACCCTTCCCTTCTCGTCGCCGCCAGCCAGGCCGCCACCAAGCTACCCCCTCGCGCTCCACCTCACGCCTTCTTCTTCATCAACCTTGCTCGCCCCCACATCCTCCGCCCAAAGCTTCGCCGCCTCCCCTCCACGCAGCAGCCACCCACGCCCTCGAGCTTCTCCTCCAACCCTACCTTAGGCTGCCGTCGACCAGCAGCCCCACTCGAGATCATTGCTGCTCAACCCTGACTCAAATCTTCCACCTCTGCCCGCTTCTCCTCTGTTTCCCCCCTCTTGGCCCACCGCTCAGCCCCTCCCCCGCTACTTCGTCCCGTCAGCCTTTGACAGTCGCCCAACGTCTCCCTTCTCTCCTCCTATCGGCCCAACAACGCAAGCCGCCTCCTCCTCCTACAGCCGCAAACCCCCACGGTAGCCACCCTCTCTTCCCCGCTGCCCTATTGCCATTCTCCGACAGCCTAAAATCCGAGAACTCCATGTCGTCGATACAACCCCTCGCTGAATCTCTTCCCGACGCCGTGCCCTCGCGTCGGAACCGACACGTGCCGTCAACATCGAATCATTCGACGAACCCCGAGGCAAGATCCTACTTGCTCAGATCTGAATTTTTCTATTTATTATGAATTATCTATAATTTTAAAACAGTTAATAATTATTTGCATGGGCTTGTTGATGAAATTGTGAATTAACTGTTTATGTTAATTTGTGATATAATTATCTGCATGGATTTGATGAATAATATTAAATAAATTGTAATTATATGATAAATAGTATTTTCAGAATAATTATAATAGATTAAAAGAATTTATTTCAGCAACAAAATCATTTTCGGATAATTATATTAATTAAAAAGAATTTATTTGATAACGGAATCATTTGAGGAAAATTATGATAAATTATAAGAAGCTATTTTGGAAAAGGAAATATTTTTTGAATTAAGTAGTTGCTTTTCATGATTTATAATTCTTAATTTTGATTATCTAACATACCATGTTTTATTGCACATGTTTAGAGTTATTATTATCTCATTGTTATGATTGAGAACCTTAGTAGTTCATGACTTAATGGCCTCGTGCGTCATGAACAGACCTAGTGACATGTGTGGGTATGTTGACTGAGTTTAGGTGGTGAACCAGAGTTTCAGTGTGGAATACGACTGTTGATTTAGAAAAACGAGAAGAGTTGGGATGGGGAAGTTAATGTTCATGTGCTTGGATATGGCTGTTGATGTATCTTCCAGCTCGCGCCAGTGAATTCGTGTAGTCACTAGGGTTAGTTGTTGGGTTAAAGTGAATTCGTGTAGTCACTTTAGTTCGTGACCTGTTTCGTCACCTGAGCTTTGCCTGAGTTTGAACCATGCCGAGATCGGATTGTGTGTAGTCCTCTGACCGATTCCTGTAGCGGTATTAGATGCGCGTAGAGGATTTGTGAATAATCAGTTATCCAGTGATATGAATATTGACTTTATATGAGATGTGGACCAGTGAGTTTTAGGATGGTTAGTTACATGACCTCGTTTCTTGGCTAGGTATGATTTCTTATAAAATGTAGGTCGGTTGTATTTCTTTTCATACATAGATCGGGATTAATATTAAATTATCTATAATTTGAGACATATGATATATATATATGAGGGTTTCCTTGTTTGGATTATTTCGCTCGACGTACTATGTCTCTTATTATAGATTTTTAAGTATTAATTCCATCTACTTGTATGACCTTGATACTTGGATGATTAGTTTGATCGCTAGCTGCATGACCTCGTTACCTGATTGATTTTGGATGCTTTATGTAATCATGATTTAGTAGTGTTTTCATGTTGATTTATGGATTTTCAGTTGTACGTTCTTTTATTATTTCTGTTATCGTATCGTTTTTCGCATTAGATTTTTGTTCATTTTATTTTCTTTGTGGGGTCTTGCCGTATGCCATGCACGCTGACGTACACCTATTTTCTCTGGTGCACGTCAGACTTAGAGGAAAAACTGGTTCAGCAGGAGCCAGAGGATTCTCAGTAGGAGTGCCTTGTAGACAGAGCAGAAGAAGAGTCGAAGCCTATTCTTTTCATTTATTAGTTCATGGTTCCAGTTACTTTTGTAGTTCTTTCCATTCCTACTTGAACGATGTATTTTGTATCTCTTCAGTATTCATTGTTCAGTATTTGTATAAGGGCATGTTTGACCCGTATATTATGTCTTGGATGATATTCATTTATGGTATGTATTATTTTATTCTGTGTTATTTATTATATTCTTGCCATCTGTGATCGGGGACCTGTGACTTCACATTATATTTATGTATTTGACGCTTAGGGCCTGTTTGGTTATTTCCTAAAAAACCAAAAAATAGAAATGAAAACCAAGAAATCTCAAAAAGTACAATTTCACACATTTCCATCCCTAAAACTCACCCACAACATCTAATAAAATATTATATTTATCCAACAACTCATCCACCATATCTAATAAAATATTATTTTCATCCAACAACTCATCCATCACATCCACCACATCTAATAAAATATTATTTTCATCCACAACATCACTCAACTCATCTCATCTCATTATTAAAAATCACTCACATCATCCAATAAGATTGTGACAAGTCATCTCATCTCATTAACATTTTATTTCTTTGTTTTCCTCCCAAAAAGCTAGGAAAATAATTTCCTTAAGTGTGGGTCACATCATCCAATAATATAATGACAACTCATCTCATCTCATCTATTTTCTTATTTTTAAGAAATAACCAAACAAAAGAAAACAACCTATTACAAGAAATATGTTTCTTATAATTCATTTCCTTATTTTTTCCGCCAACCAAACAACATCAAAACAAGTTTTCTTAAAAAATCACTCACATCATCCTATAATAAGGTGACAACTCATCTCATCTCATCTCCATTTCTTTAATTTCCTTCTTTCTTTAGCCAACCAAACAATCCCAAAACCTATTTTTCTTAGAAATAGGTTTCATTTTTTTTATTTCCCTCTTTTTTAGGCAAACAAACAGCCCCTTAGCGTATTAGGTTGAGAAGAAAAGAAAAAGAAAAAATAATAATAATAGTGTATATTTCTTCTCAATCTAATATTTCACGGACTTGTAGTGTATATTTCTTCTCAATCTAATACGTCGCGGACTTGTTCACGTTCCGATTCCCGGGTATTTGGGAAGCGGGGCGTGACAGGTTTTAGTGGTGGCCCATGCAGGTCACGGTCCCGAGTTCCTACCAGTGAGAATATAATGGATAGCTTAGATGCATATCATGATTTCATCCGTGGGACTATTCTTGAGCCCTTATCCTATCATCTCGATAGATTTCGTTTCGTCCCTATCTTATCACTCTTTGACTTCGGAGTTTTCCACGGTTCTTGTCCCATCGCTTTGCGATTACCCTCTCTTTGTATAACTTCTCTTTCCCCGTACCGGTCATTATTTTCTGTGTTATTATTTTTACAACTATATTTCCTTTGATTTGACTTATATGTCGTTTAATTGTATTGATTTATGTATTATTTATTACATTATTTCATGTATCACACACAGTGTTATATTGTATATTTTCATTAAAAATATATATTATTACTTATATATTTTTAATTGTTCAAATCATACCATTAAGTGTTTTGCATTGCTCTAGACTCCACATATACATTGCATAGCATATCTGATATTCAGATTATTTTCTTTTGTTTAAAATATACTTTTGCGTATCTATATTGTGTATGTGTGCATTTATCTATCATACCACCTGTTATTTACTTATGTTTTAGATTATTGTATATTGTTTGTATTTTTAGTGATATACATTAATATGTTCATGATTTTAATATTCTATATATGTACTATATTCTTATCATTTACATTTTTAGTATACAGTTTTTATCAGTAAGTTTTGTCTTGTTAGATTATTTTAGTATGTTCGCATTGGTTTTGCTATTCTAAGAGCAATGTATTTTTATTAAACATTTATTCATATTGTTAAGTTTAGAGTTGAGTTACTAATTGTATAGTTATTTTGTTACATTAATTATTATCCTTTTATAATTAATATAAGAGGTAATCCTAATATGCGTTGTGGGTATGTATAGCATTTACTCATGGGTTTTTTATAATACAATTGTGTATTCGTTGTTGTTGCTTTATTTTCGATATGTATTGTTTTGTGATTTTAACAATATACAATGTATACGCATGTTATTTTTTGTATTTATTTTATGGTATTTTTAGATATTTATGTCTTTTATTGTGTTATTAGTTGTTGTTCATTCTCTTATCATTATTTTCGTTACTTGTGTTATGTTTTACTTTTTCATTCTTTTATAATTACTACTCTCTTTTCATTATAGTGTATTCATGTAGATTGTTATATTTATGATGTTATTTTTATTGATTTATAGTCATTCATTATTTCTAGTATCAACTGTGTAACCATGTTTCTCTAAAATATATCAATATTTTTATTATACGGAATTATGCTCTTCTTATGTTTTCATTTGTTTATATAGCTATTTTACCTTTCATAGTTTTGTTTTTATATATTATACTTCTTTATCTAGTAGTATGTTGTGAGTGTCAGTATTGTTAGTAAGCATTTATGTTTTAGTGTATTCTTTAATTTTTGTATGTGTTAATTTATTTTGAGTTTTATACTGTCAATTTGTTCGTTACTTATTTGAATGCATTGAGTCCTTCAATTATGCTTTTCTTTGTCAGATTGATATTTTTTATTATTTTAACTTGTATTATTTTATATCATGTTACTCTTCTGTTTCGTTTCTCTTATTTTTGTATTTTTCGTAGATCGTATTATATAAATATCATTTTATTATTATATTTTTGAATATGTGTTGTTATTTTTCGGTGTGGTGTGTGGTGTTATGGCTTTATAGTTTGTGTATAGGGTTATTAAAGGTTGTTACAATGTGTGTGTTTGTTTAGCTTTAATTTTTATGTTTTTACATATTATATTATGTTTACGTATTTAGTCAAAATATTTTTTTAGTTGGTGTGTCTTATATTTATGGAGTGTATTCTTACTCATTTTTCTTTCACGTCTTAATTTGTGTATTGCTATACTTATTGTGATTTAGTATTTATTATGTTCTATTATAATTTTTGTTTGTAGTCATGTTATAGTGTAATTATTTTTATTTTGTGTTATATTTATTTTATAAAATTCTACGTATTGTACATGTATTTATACATATTTGCTATGTATGTTACCACATAATTTTGGTCATATTTTACTTTTCATGTACGTGTTTTATTACCATTATTATTTGGATATTTATCAAGTTATATGTTTTTCTTGTATGTCTTTTTATGTTGTCTTTAATTTTATTAATTTATTAGTCTATTTGTGTTATTTGGGTTATATTGTTTATTGGTTAACATAGTTATTTCTTTTACGTTTTATCAGTAGTTTCATAGTTTATCTTAGGATGTGAATGAGTGTTATAAGTTTATACAACTTAGTTATATATTTTGCACATTGTAGATATTTTGTTGTGTTTATTAGTTATTTCCTTTTGTTAGGTTGTGTATATTTTACTTTAATATTGTATTTTATTGTCTATTCATTAATTATTTCAATTATTATATTTATCAATTTTCCATATATAAAAGTCCCTGCATTACTATTTTAGTTAACTGTTCATGTCTATACTTGATTATTGTTTTGAATATTAATACATGACAGTTCATATATTGTATTATGTTTATTCTATATGTATATTGGGTTTATAGTTTTGTATCATATTTGGTTATTCTAACAAGTATAATAATATAATGGTTATTGGTATATTTTGATATTGTTTTCATTGTGTGATTGTTATGAATACATAATTACATGATTGTTGCATATATATTTTTATGTCTTTTATCTACGTCCATTATTGATATGTTTTTTTTACTTTCTATTATCAGCTATTATATGTGTTATTTTTGCTTTACAGATTACTATATGATATCATGCATTATTTTTATTTTAATTATGAGAGCGGAATTTGTTTTAAGGGGTGTAGAATGTAAGGACCATAAATTTTAATACTAGTTAAAATAATTTTTAAGTTTTTAAAATAATTAATTATTATTTTTCAGAGAGTATTTGTATTTTTCTTGATTTTCTACAATTTTCTATAATTTAAAGTCCAAGTTTTATATTTATTTAAATGGTACTAATATTTATAAATTAATGTTATGCGGTGAAAATTTCTGGAATAAATCTGTTATGTTATCGGTACTATTACGTATTATTTTAAATAATACGTCGTATTATTGTTACTTTTACGTATTATTTCGTGTATTATGTTATATTATTATTTACGTATTATTTGTGTAATTTGTTGTATTATTTCTACAATTACGTATCAACTATCGTATTAGTACAACTGGTACGTTTTATCGCGTAGATAATTATCCTATAATTATTTGATTTTAAATATAAGTAATTATATTTTTTTATTAATTATTATTGTTTAATTATGCAATCTCTTGCATTATTTTTTCTGTTGTGTATTATCGATTATATTACTACAACTGGTACATTTTAATGTGTAGATAATTTTTACATAATTATTTAATTTTTTTGTGATTATTATTTTTAATTAATTTTTAAAAAACCCTAATTTCCTCTCTCTCTCTCTCTCTCTATATATATATATATATATATATATATATATATTATAAATTTCATCTCTCTCTCTCTCTCCTTCTCTTCTTCCCCGAAAAAAATAAAACCGCCGCTTTTCTTTATCTCTCTCCTCTGTTTTCTCTCTCTCTCACGCAAACACCCAGCCACCCTCGTTCTCTTCCCCGACCAACACTCAACCTCCACCCTTCCCTTCTCATCGCCGCCAGCCAGGCCGCCACTAAGCCACCCCCTCGCGCTCCACCTCACCCCTTCTTCATCATCAACCTCGCTCGCCCTCACATCCTCCGCCCAAAGCTTCGTCGCCTCCCCTCCACGCAGCAGCCACCCATGCCCTCGAGATTCGCCTCTAACCCCACCTCATGCCGCCGTCGACTAACAGCCCCACTCGAGATCATCGCTGCTCAACCCCGACCCGGATCCTCCACCTCCTCCCTCTTCTCCTTTGTTCCCCCTCTTAGGCCGCCGCTCAGCCCCTCCCCTGCTGCTTCGTCCCATCAGCCTTCGACAGTCGCCCAACGTCTCCCCTCTCTCCCCCCATCGGCCCAACACTTCAAGCCGCCTCTTCCTCCTACAGTCGCAAACCCCCACAGCAGCTGCCCTCTCTTCCCCGCTGCCCACTTGTCGTTCTCCGGCAGCCCAAAATCCGACGAACTCCACGTCGTCACTGCAGCCCATCGCCGAAGCTCTTCCCGACGCCGTGCCCCAGCGTCGGATTCGACCCCTGCCGTCAACATCGAATCATTCGACAAACCCCGAGGCAAGATCCCACTTGCTCAGATCTAAAATTTTCTATTTATTATGAATTATCTGCAATTTTAGAACGGTTAATAATTATTTGCGTAGGCTTGTTGATGAAATTGTGAATTATCTGTTTATGTTAATTTGTGATATAATTATCTACGTGGATTTGATGAATAATATTAAATAAATTGTAATTATGTGATAAATAGTATTTTCAAAATAATTATAATACATTAAAAGAATTTATTTCGGCAACTGAATCATTTTTGGATAATTATATTAATTAAAAAGAATTTATTTGAGAACAGAATCA
This sequence comes from Asparagus kiusianus, assembly GCA_022839385.1. Classification (NCBI taxonomy): domain Eukaryota; kingdom Viridiplantae; phylum Streptophyta; class Magnoliopsida; order Asparagales; family Asparagaceae; genus Asparagus; species Asparagus kiusianus. The sequence continues at coordinate 528,863 of BQKN01000635.1, forward strand.
TTTGAGGAAAATTATGATAAATTATAAGACGTTATTTTTGAAAAGGAAATATTTTCTGAATTAAGTAGTTGCTTTTCATGATTTATAATTCTTAATTTTGATTATCTGACATACCTTGTTTTATTGCACATGTTTAGAGTTATTATTATCTCCTTGTTATAATTGAGAACCTTAGTAGTTCATGACTTAGTGGACTCGTGCGTCATGAACAGACCTAGTGACATGTGTGGGTGTGTTGACTGACTTTAGGTGGTGAACCAGAGTTTCAGTGTGGAATACGACTGTTGATTTAGAAAAACGAAAAGAGTTAGGATGGGAAAGTTAATGTTCATGTGCTTGGATGTGACTGTTGATGTATCTTCCAGCTCCCGCTAGTGAATTCGTGTAGTCACTGGGGTTGGTTGTTGGGTTAAAGTGAATTCGTGTAGTCACTTTAGTCTGTGACCAGTTTCGTCACTTGAGCTTTGCCTGAGTTCGAACCAGGCTGAGATCGAATTACGTGTAGTCCTCTGACCATTTCCTGTAGCGGTATTTGATGCGCGTAGAGGATTTGTGAACAGTCATTTATCCGGTGATATGAATGTTGATTTTATGTGAGATATGGACCAGTGAGTTTTAGGATGGTTAGTTACATGACCTCGTTTCTTGGCTAGGTATGATTTCTTGTGAAATGTAGGTCGGTTGTATTTCTTTTCATACATAGATCGGGATTAATATTAAATTATCTACAATTTGAGACATATGGTATATACATGAGGGTTTCCTTGTTTGGATTATTTCGCTCGACGTACTGCGTATCTTATTATAGATTTTTAAGTATGAATTCCATCTAGTTGTATGACCTTGATACTTGGATGATTAGTTTGATCGCTAGCTGCATGACCTCGTTACCTGATCGATTTTGGATGCTTTATGTTATCATGATTTAGTAGTGTTTTCATGTTGATTTGTGGATTTTCAGTTGTACGTTCTTTTGTTATTTCTGTTATCGTATCGTTTTTCGCATTGGATTTTTGTTCGTTTTATTTTCTTTGTGGGGTTTTGCCGTATGCTATGCACGCTGACATACACCTGTTTTCTCTGTTGTACGTCAAACTTAGAGGAAGAACAGGTTCAGCAGGAGCCAGATGATTCTCAGCAGGAGTGCCTTGTAGACGGAGCAGAAGAAGAGTCGAAGCCTATTCTTTTCATTTATTAGTTGATGGTTCCAGTTACTTTTGTAGTTCTTTCCATTCCTGCTTGAACGATGTATTTTGTATCTCTTCAATATTCATTGTTCAGTATTTGTATAAGGGCATGTTTGACCCGTATATTATATATTGGGTGATATTCATTTGTGGTATGTATTATTTTATTCTGTGTTGTTCATTATATTATTGCCATATATGATCGGGGACCTGTGACTTCACATTGTATTTATTTCTAGACGCTTAGCGTATTAGGTTGAGGAGAAACAGTATTTTATTTATTCTCTTTGATCTAATACGTCGCGGGCTTGTTCACGTTCCGATTCCTGGGTATTCTGGGAAGCGGGGCGTGACACGCTTCATGCGCTTGTCGGTGTCTGTTTGTAGAAAAATTTGTAATGAAAGAAATGAAAGAAAGTTGAATTGTATTCCTTCGATTTCGATTACAATTCGGTCACAAAAGAGAGAAGAACGAATTTGATTCTCCTCTTTGTTTAAAACTGGGTTCTTCTTGGTAGCGATAGAGTGCCTTCTTCGAATGCTTGCGTTGAATTTGCTCTCCGTTGACGATCCGACCGTCTTTTATCTCGTGGGAACAATGAAATTCTGTGGCAAGTTTGAGAAAATAACTCTTAACGAGTTTTAGAACTCAGAACGAGTTAGAACTCTGTGAAAAGAGTTATTAGAACCGAAAATTCGGTTAATGGCCAAGCAGATTTTTCTGTTGCTGAAGGATTCTCCGGGATTTGATCTTTTGAATCTGATTTAAATCTTACATCTCCAAAGAACTCGCCCCTCCTATCTCCAGAAAATCCCAACCTCCGAACTTTCTGACTGTGGTTTAGATGCTAAAAAATCCAACCTCCTACTAGGTTGAGTTTGTTGAGGTTTTATAGGTCGATCAGAGGTTGTAACTGTCCTCTAAATCCGCTCCTAAGTGGGCGTGATTTCCTCAGATCGTGGGGAAAACGGTTCTGGAACCGTTCGACTCATGTTTGAATGAGTCAAATGCCCAACTTGGCGTTCAGGACCCTAACTTCACGTCTTAGAATTGAGACACGGAGTTGGGTATGGATTGAATGTCAAAAACGTGAGGGCCGCTCGCATTTCGTCTGATGTAGCTTGGAAACGCGGGGGTCGCATGCGTTTTAAGAATTGTAACGCGAGGATGAGTTCCGCATTTCAGGAAGGGGCTGGTTAACTTGTAACCTCTTCTGTAGAACATTACAAGGACCATTGTTCAGTAATCCTCGCTTTAGCTATTGTAGGGTGTGAAAGTCGTCAGATTGTAACTCTCACTGTTGATTGTGAAGACCACTGAATAGAGTTTTCATCAGTTGTCGGAAGTGTCGTTGAATTGTAACTCTTCTCGATCTATGTGGAAATTCCTCCATTTGCAGCTTTCATTTGTTGGCATGAAAGTTATCTGATTGTAACTTTCGTTGTTGAAGCTTGATGATGATCAGCTATCTATTGTGATTTTTAGACAGCCTACAGAACCCCCTCCAAAGTTTTCGAAAGTTCTCCGTCGACTAGGACGAATTTTCGGAATACTTTGGATCCCAACATTTAGTTGATTGGTTGTTCGCTCCGTCTGATTTGGAGACATCACGACCCAGGTTGTTGGAGTCTTTGATGATAATGAACTTATTCAAACAAGCTAAAACCCAAGTCATTGCTGATGATTTTGCCTAGGTGTTTGAAATACTTTACTCAATCTACGATGAAGTGTATTCATCGGATCTCGTCTAGATCCTTAAGATACTTCACTCGATCTGCGATGAGGTGTATTCATCGGATTTCGTCCTGAGAATTCTTGTAGGCATTGATGAACATTCGACATGCAGCTTTCAGCTTCATTGGTCTTGGTGGGAATGTTAAGCCATTTAGAAGAATGAGGTGTGTGTCGAGTTGTGTCTTCATCAATCTTGGTTGGGATGTTTAGCCACTTAGAAGAATGAGTTGTGCGCCGGATCGAGTCTGACGGTTTTAGCGTTGCTGATTGTAATCTGTCTGTACTCATCCAATAGACTCCCCAACGGAGTCGTCATTTTCTTCTTGGCTTTGGTCACCTTGACAACTGCTGTTAGCTCCTTTTTTTATTTATTTGGAGCTGTGCCGTAGCCTTGGTTGTCGAGATGCTGCTATTGTGGCGGTCCAAATGCATAGATGAATTCTGTGTTTAAGGATTGGAACGCGTGGGTGAACTCTACGCTTGAGAGCTAGAACGCGTGAGTGAACTCTGCGCTTGAAACTAGAACGTGTGAGTGAGTTCCGCATTTGGAAGTCCAACCAACTCAAGCGCTGAGATCACATTTGGGTGGGATTCTAGCCTAGAATCCCGTTCCGATTTGACAGCTCACAGCTGTCTATAAATAGATCGCTGAGGGTAAAATCAAGAGTCATTCGACTCTTCTTGAGATTTTTCCCAAATTTCCAACGAAAATTTTCGTTCTCATCTCCGGCGAGAACTATTCATCTTCTCCTTCAACTAAAATCAATAGCGCCCAAGAAGAAGACTGTCACTCGTCCCTCCAAGTCCGTTGTCGCCGCGGCTCAGGGCTCGTCGCCGTTTGTGTCGGCCGGCGGTGCTGTGGCTCAGGCGGGCATTCCGCTTCAACTTCCTTTGATCGGCGGTGAGTATGACTCTCGTAGTCGTTAAACTTGCTGCGGCAAGTTCTGATCTTCGGATCAATGAGGAAACTCGTTTCAAAAACGCGGGCTAGGACTTTGTCGTTTGAGATTTCCGACGCGAGACTCGATCTCCGCGTCTGAGATTTTCGACGTGAGACTTGTTCTCCGCGTCTGAGATTTTCAACGCGAGACTCGATCTCCGCGTCTGAGATTTTTGCCGCGAGACTTGATCTCCGCATCTGAGATTTTTGACGTGAGACTCGATCTTCGTGTCTGAGATTTTTGCCGCGAGACTTGATCTCCACGTCTGAAATTTTTGACGCGAGACTCGATCTCCACGTCTAAGATTTTCGATGCGAAGCTCGATCTCCACGTTTGATTTACCTTTGCATTGTCTGTCTCTTTTCTTTATTTTGCAGTGCGTCATACCAGCGAGCCTCTCCCTTTTCGCCATCATTTTGGGCATGAAGGTGGCATGGATCCAAACATGACATTTAATCTACTCCAAGAACTCCCGGTTTTCAGGATTACTGAGAAGAGTCGTGTGGAAATGATCACCCAAGCTTCTCCTGAAATTCTTAGGATATTGGTTACGGACGCTAGGCTTGAGAACCCGAGCTGCAAACCGATGATCAAACCAGGATTCCTCTTTAGGGATTTTGTTGACTTTGAAGCAGGCGTCGCTTATGATGGGGAGTACAAATGGCTAAGGAAGTTTGGAGACCGTAACCTTTTCTTACCCAATATGGAGAGAATGTTCCCCATATCATATTTTCAGTGCGCCTCCATCCCAAGGCGTATGGATTGGAACCTTGTTAAGGATCAGGATGGAATTGTCCTTGGAACCTTAACTTTTCAAGGGGTCCGCATGGTTGGTTATAACAGACAGGTGACGGCCTTACGGGCAGGCTTGTTCGCTAAAGAATACCCAGTCGGTGAAGTGGCTAACCCGGCAAATACCTTCGTCAAGAAGTTTATGGCGAAGAAGGGAGAATTTCCCGCACAAGGGTTTAGAACTCCTGGCTGGGTTCATTCTCCAGTGACAGGGTGGTGGACCCGGATGACCAACTTTGTTCTAGAGGAGTTGGAGGCACCTCTCGCTCGAGCTGGCCTGAAGATTCCGGTATAGGCTACTAAGTTAGGGATCGTCCAGAGCCACTTCCATTTCTTTTCCATATTAGAGAGGTATAATCCCGAGACCTGTACTTTCTTCACCCCGGTAGGGGAGTTAGGCTTCGCTCTTCACGAGATGCATGAAGTCTCAGGTCTTCTTCTTGGGGATTTTCCATATGAAGAATTAGTTCCGGGATCAACGGAACTTAAAATTTTGAAGAAAACCAGCCCCGAAGTTTATTCTACTCTTTGGGAAGTCATGTGTCACTTCCATATTTATATGCAGCAGACAGGGGCTCGTGGAGGCGGTATCAAACAAGTGTCATAGGCGGAGTATTTATTCCAGAACCTAACCAATAAGGGAGCTTCGGTGACCAGATTGTCTGTAAGCACTCTGGAGGAGATTCAAGCTCGAATCGACGCTGCCACCTCTCATTATACGAAGGAGGTCAAGGAAGACATTTTCCCAGCTCAGACAGAGTTTGAAAGCTTCCACTATCAAGCTCAGATTCCCATTTCAGACACGGTGCTATTGGCAGGGTTTCTGATGCTATAGCTTAAGCGGTGCGTCGTCCCCATCAGGCTAATTGATGCTCTTGCTGTTGAAGTGATTTACCCGGCTGTTCTTTTGGCGCACGGGAGGCATTGAATCTGCTTTACGCCATGGTAGGTTACTTGCAGAGCGGGCTGCGTGAGTTGGCCGTGGATTTTATTGATGTTACAGAGGTGGAGTCTGGTGGCAACAAGACTTTCAAAACTCCTAATCCCCAGATACCATTGCCTTACACTTATCTGATGGCTTGGTATGTGCTTCACTATCCTCCCCTAATGAGTGCAGCCTCTCCCCCAGGAGACTCATTCATCCCGTTTGTGCAACGACTAGAATCTACAAAATGGGAGGGGAGTTATATGGTTAGAATTCGCCAGATCTTGTCGCGAGACACCCACTACCACATCTTCCGTTGTTTTCCCGATTTTGAAGGTAGGGTCTATGGAGCAGAGTATCAGGACACGGCGGGACCTAACGGATTCACCCAGCTGAGCGGGGGTGTTTTCCATTGGCTCCTCTCTATCAGGCCAGGCTACCTGATCTTTTGGCAAGGCGACAAATGTTTCCTCGAGCCCTACCAACCCTATAGGTTCGCTCGCCAATTTGGGTACGATTAGCTGTATGTTGGGAATCCTCGAACTCAGCACTCAGTTGTGAGCAACTTATATGAAGGGGCCAGAGCTTGGTACTATTCCGTGGCAGGTTGTACCAGAGCCATCTTCAAGCTTCCCCACAAAAACACCTAACTCCTACACTTCCATGAGCTTCTGCAACTGGTACTTTGCAGCCTCCCATACTCCTAATTACAACTTGAATACGTCTTGTCTGAAAGACATCAGATGCATGTATGCTTCAAGGAGAGGGTCTAAAACGTCTCGCCTGAGGGGAATTGATGAATTCTTATCCGTTGAGGACCCTTCTGCTGGACAGGAAGAGGAGCAAGCAGCTGAGCCTGCTCCAGTGGAGGAACCCCGGGTGGTAGATTCTTCCACGGTAAGGGCAGCTGGGAAGAGAAAACTCTCGGCGGATGAAGCTGGTCAATACGATAAGCAGACCCGCCGGAAATTAGTAATTGAGTCTTCTCCTACCAAAGGCCCGCAAAAACCAAAATTGATGGCTGATGCTATTAGAGCTGCAGAGGAAGAGGAACTACATGAATCTTCAGTTGCAGGTCTGCCGCATAGAACTGGGTTCCGTTCGCATGGCCCGGCCTTATCAAGTGAAGCTTCCTCTCCCCATCCTTCTGAGGATGAAGAGGGTGAATTACTGGCTACTGATGCAGAATCCGCTCCAGCGGTAGACCCTTCTAAGGCTACTACATTAGAACCAGAGGGTCTTGCAGAGAATCCATCCCCTCCTCCTTCATCACTAATGCCATCGGCTGGCGGTTCAGGTCTTAGTCCCACAACGGGACTTATGACTAAATAGGTAGCCAGCACAAGTCTTCTTGAGTCTTTAGCTATACGTGATGACGAAGAGGAAGTGGATTATGAAGGCTCCTCAACTGGTGAGGCAGCTGATGAAGATAGAGGGACTGAGGGTGTCGAAGTTGGCAACATGCCAGGTGATGGTGAGGACGACGAAGGGCATGATTCCATGGATGACAAAACAGGAAAACGACAAAACGGAACACACCCTAGGGTGGCTCGGCCAAGGCCGAGCCACCCCAGGGTGGCTCGGCATGAGCCGAGCCACCCTGAGGTGGCCCGACTCCCCCCCTCTCTCTCTTGTGCACAAACGCACAGTTCAGAGAGGCTATAAATAGGGGGGGTGGTTGTTCATTTGAGAGGACTTTTTCTGGAACTTCTGAAGAGCCGAAACTCTGCCGGATTGCGACCTCAACTCGGAATCGTGAAGGCTTGAAGACTCGGATACCCAGATCTACGTCATACTACTCCGGATCTAAGCTTGGTTCTTAGATCCCGAGATTAGAGCGAGCGTTTCCTTGGTGAAACGATCCCTCTCGGCTATTATCTCCTTGGTGGGATAGTACCCGTTATACCACGTAGATCTGTTCGGATCGAGATTGCACGGTGGTCCACGGTACTCAACCCCGGCACAGGCAAACAACCCACGCAAGCGAGGGACCGTAAAACAGGAAACTCGTGATTTGTTCAGGGAGAGTTGTAATTTTTTATTTCTTTGTTTTGATTTTCGTTGTAACCGGATCCTACAAAAAGGCCGGAACTTTGTAAACGCATAAAGTTGTTGTCAAAGTTGTAACAAAATCATCAATGAAGAAGAACGCAATTTTCCGCGCGAACAATCTGGCGACCACAGTGGGAGCCACCGATCTCGCTGCCGAGATCGGAGTGTCGCAGCCGCGGATCTCGATCCCGGTCGTGGAGGAGGTCGAGTATGAATTCGACCAACAGAAGTACGAGGAGTACGTGTCCTCGTCCGGATCTACCTCCTCCCCTAAGTCCAAGAAGTTTCAGAAGTTCTCCTCCAGGAGAAAAGTCCGTTGGTGCGATGAAGTTGAAGCTACCAACGATGACCTCACCCCAATCGACGCCGAAGCTGCGTTGAGTGAGGCCCTACCGACCTCAAAGAAGGTCAAATTCGCCATTGAAGGCGTGGTGACTCTCTCTAAGAGAGCCCGCCAGAGGCAGCGTCAACGCCTCGCGAAGCAATTCGCCAAGGCCATGGAGTCCGTTGACGGGGTCCGCTACCATACGGATCTGAAGAACAAACGAGGCAAACAGCCTCAACAGCAGATGAAAGGTGGTTCCTTCAAACCATCGACAATGGAGTGGGTCCGTGTCAAACGGAATCGCTCGACATTGGAGGAGCGCATCCGCAAGCGCCGCGCGTTATCCGCGCAAGCACGGGCCAAAGCTGAGGAAGCCCGTCGGAAGCTGCAGAAGGAGGTGGTCAAAAAGCCGCCACCAACTCGCAAGGTTTGGAGGCCAAAGTCTGAAGCTACAATTCAGACCAAGAAGCGACAACCGCAGCCTCCGAAAATTCAAACTCCGGCGAGTCAATCCAAACAGCCGGTGATTTCTGCCACTGCTCCGGGAGATCCCGCAGGACCCTCCCAGAAAAGAAAGTCTGTTTTGGAGCGCCTCGGCCCACTTCCGAAGGAACGAGGCAAAGCTCTAGTACAAGAACGCTTGGGGCCAATGAAGAAGTCCCAACCAATGCAACATGCTGGGGGTCGCCGCAACCCTCAACACTTGGAGAAAATTGTGGCACCCAAGCGCACAACTTTGCGCATCGAAGTGCAAGAACCCGCTGAAGGTTCACGCCTACAAAGGCGCGTATCAAGGCGTGTGACTCTGGATGATTCGAAGAAAACTCATCCTCAGAAGGAAACGTTGTCGTCTGATGACGACGACGTTATACCTGAGAGGTCGTGCCAACACACGACAGGTTGCTCCGCCCTTCAAACGGACGAGCTGTACTATTGTGCCGGGGGTACGAGTAAATCCAGAAAGAGGAGCCCTCGAAGGTTCGAGACTCAATGTCCTTGCTCGAAGCTCATTCGGGCGGTATTGTCGGAATGCAACTGTGTTAAGACAGTTCCTGAGAGAGTTTCTGTGTTCGAGAGACTCAGCATTGAAACGCCAAAGCCAAGGCACAGGCGTTTCCAACGAAGAAGAAAGATGGTCGAAGATGGTGAACATTCAAGGGTCACCGCAAATATGACCAGCACAGGAACATCGCCTCAGAATAACCCCGAGGTGATTCCGAAAATACCCCGACGGGTAACTCGTCTTCAGTCCGGAGCTATCATCCGTGCAACTTATGGTAGGATCCGAACAAGAGTACCTTCGGGAGATGAAGAATCGGATGCTGGCTCAGCAGTGGCATCTGATAATACGGTGTCCAGTGAGGGACAGCCCCGCGAGTCGTTCATGATAAACGCGGAGCAAGTGGCCAAGATGCTCGAAGATGCCATGGCCAAACAACAAGAAACCTTTAGGTTCGAGATGCAGATGGCTATGCAGAACATGAGAGAGATGCATGACCAACAGCTTCAAGCATTGAGGAACCAACAAGGCGAACCAAGTTAGCCCAACCAGAACAACCTGGAAGATGAGGGCACAAATGAAGCTCGCAACGCTAATAACCCTCCCATCAATCCAGGGGGTGGTAACGATAATGCCAGTGAAGTCACAGGTGAAAGCCTAAAAATTAAGAATCTCGAGAACAAAATTAACACATTGATTTCTGCTCAAGAGACGAAAAAGACGGGCATTCCTTGTCCTTACCCAAGAGAGTGGGAATCAATCCCATATCCGGCGAAGTTCAGTCTAATTAACTTCACGCCGTTTAATGGGATGGGTTCACCGACTCAGCATTTGATATATTTCAAATCGCACTTGGGAGTCATCTCTGGTAATGAGCCTCTGATGGTGCGGTCATTCGTTGGCACTCTTCGCGGAGCCGCCTTCGATTGGTATCGTCGCCTCAAGCCAGGAAGCATAAACAGCTGGGACGACATGGAGTCAAAGTTCCTCACGAATTTCTTCGATGACGACACCGAAGTCTCTATCGGGTCGTTGCTCGATGAAAAGCAGAAAGACGGGGAGTTGGTTGACACCTTCGTCAAAAGGTTCCGAAACAAGGCAATGAATTGCCGGGATCCGATCACTGAGGAATTCATCCTCCAGACTTGTCACAACAACCTTTCGCTGGATGTGTTGGAAGCAATGAGCACAGCACCATCCAAAACGTGGAAGGATCTGAAGGTCCGAGGTGAGCAAGCTGAACGGTTCCTCAAGCGGAAGAAGGCAGAGAGAGGCCAACAAGTGGCGAATGCTCCAACGCAGAACTTCAACCCAAGAGGAAAAGGTAAAGCTCATGCTAATGCAGTTGATGCTAACCAAACTTTTCAACTGCAACCTCAGCAACAGCAGCAGCAGCGGGCACCTCAACAGCAGCAGCAGCGAGCGCCACAACAACCTCAGCCGCATTGGCAGCAACGGTCTCAGAAGCAAAAATCTTCCGAGCCGAGGTTTCCTAAAGTCTACTCCTTCAAAGATGATGAAGTTCCCGGCATCTTCAAATATCTGCTGGAAAACAACAAAATCCAGTTGCCGGTGATCGTAGATCATGAAGGAGCCACTAAGGTGACGGACCCGAGGTACTGCACGTACCACAGAGCGGTCCACCACCCAACGAAGTCCTGCTACCACCTCAAGGACAAGATCCAAGCCTTGATCGATGTAGGAGTCATAACTCCGAAACCGGCCAAGAATGTGGGAGCAAACGCGGTGTCAATCAGTTTTGGATCGGTGCCTACAGATTGGTTCGAGCCTAAGCGCGTCACCAAAGTCGGGATGAAGACGGTGAACGACGATCCGCACGGACTGCGCCAAAAGGGACTCGTGCCACACACGGCCCCGAACGACGAAATCCTTTGGGTTCACCCCGACCTGATTGGAGATGAACAATGGACCGGATCGTCATCCAAGAAGAAGTCCAAGGGGAAAGGCAAGTCTTGTTGTGGAGTTTCTGCTATTCCGGGTGAAGATGATGAAAGAATCACGCTTTTCCGCTCTCCGATGAGGAACAGGAAGTCTTTGCAACCCGAAGTGGGAACCAGTACCACTTCAACTACCCGTCGCCCAGTGATCAGTTAGCTGAGCAGGGGGTGACAAAACGGGGACTAGCCAAGACTTTCATAGAGCTGGGAGTGATTACAGTGCCCAAACCGGTTGAAGAGGCACGACGACAGCCGGTTGATAAGCAAAAAGAAAAGAGGCCCGAAGAGGTTCAAAATCCGAAGTAGTCCCGTTTCAGTCGTCCGATCGGAAAGGACAAACCGAAGAGTTCGAAAAACCCGCGTGTCTTCGACATTATGACTCAACTAGCCAATATTCTGGCGCGGATAACATTATATGAGTTGCTGCGGCTGTCTAAGGAGACAAGAGAAGCCTTGCAGGAAGCCCTGGCAGATTCAGAAGTGTTCCTCACAAGGGTCAAACTAGCTCCTGAAGAACTGGATATGTTAGTCCAACAGTGCAACGTGGCGGCTAAAACATTCCCTGCATCACCTTCACCAAAGAGGATATGCAGACAAAGAATTCAAACCACGATCGACCCCTGTACTTTGTCGGGTACATTAGCTCCAGCGAAGTCAACCGGATCCAAGTAGATCCGGGTTCCGCTGTGAGTATTATGCCGCTTCGCCTAATGCACAGCCTTGGCATCCCAATCAGCAAGTTGGCGTCTACAGGCACGGTCATTTACGGATTCAACACCAGCGGGTCAAGGCCTTTGGGTAAAATCCGAATAAAGTGCCAAATGGGCGATCTAAAGACGGAAGTCACGTGCTACGTGATTGATGCTGAGACATCCTACAACTTACTATTGGGTCGGCCTTGGATCCATAGTAACGTTATAGTTCCCTCCACTCTCCATCAGTGTTTAAAATATGTCGACGCAGATGGTAGAGTCAGGACGGTGGTCGCGGATAAGCAACCATTTAAAGGTTATGAGAACTACTTCACAGATTCTCTCCTTTATGGTAACGAATCCAAAACTGAACCATCAGTCCAAGGCACGGACAGCGGAGAAGAAGCTGATTCCGAGGCCGGATTCGATTACACTGGTGGTTTTGTTTTTAATGACATTGTACCCTTTGTAATCAATCTAGACGACGAACAATCGTCAGATGGCGGTTGTAACTGGCAACTTGCCGATGTTGAAATAAATAATGGTTTAGAGTACTCCTTGTATCTTGATGACGCAATTAAGGGATTGGATGATAATCCCGATTTGTATATGCCGCTTCGATCATCTTATATAACGAAGGAACGCCTCCAGCATTCTTTCGGGACGACCCTGGTTATCCCAGCCAAAACAGGAGGGGAAAAAGAGGTGATTTATGGTAAAGGACGAAAGGTTTCAATACCAGATCATTTCTTAAGGGAAGATGAAGATGATGACAAATCTGGCCTACACTTGTCTAAATATAGTCCGGAAGCGCGCAAGCTCATGGAAAAACAAGGGTACGACTTCACACTCGGGGAAGGGTTATACTTCGATCGAGGTTCACGTATCCCCGTCAAGGCGGCGTATGTACCAAAGGGGAAACCAGAAGACTATTATCGTCACAAGAGAGGCTTAGGCTATGTCTCATCAGATGACGAATGTGGTTGGCAAATCATCGATCAAATTGCAAACAAAGCCAAGGATGGGTACCTAGCAGAAGCCTCAGGATGGGACTCCGACGCAAGCTTAGGAGAAATGTTTAAGACTTTAATGTCTAACATGACCTCAGCCGATCCAGCTACGTTGGAGGATGATGATCAAATGCCAATGTGGGAGGACCCATGAGTTCATCACTTAAGCATGCAATACGGTGACAGGTTCGAACAGAGAGAACCACCTACCGAAGACGAAGTAGTCCAAATTAATATGGGTGATGAAGTTAATCCAAAGCCTATATTCATTAGCGGCAGTCTTCCCCCAGATGAGAAGGAGGAACTAATTGCCCTCATCAGAGAGTACATTGATGTATTCGCCTAGAATTACGAAGATATGCCAGGACTCGACCCCAATGTGGCGATGCACCGCCTCAACATTAAACCGGATGCCAAACCTGTCAAACAACAGCAAAGACGGTTTCGTCCGCAGATTATGGAAGCCATCGAGGCGGAAGTTAAGAAGTTGATAGACTCAGGATTCATCCGAGAGGAACAACATCCGGATTGGTTAGCCAACATTGTTCCCGTCATGAAGAAGAATGGCAAAATCAGGATTTGCATCGACTTCAGGAACCTGAATGAAGCGTGTCCAAAAGACGATTTCCCTCTCCCGATCACGGATGTCATTATCGACAATACATGCGGATTCGAGAGAATGTCCTTCATGGACGGCTTTTTGGGGTATAACCAAATCAAGATGCACCGGATGATGAGAAGCATACGGCATTCAGAACGCCCCTCGGTATCTTCTGCTACACAGTGATGCCTTTCGGTCTGAAGAATGCAGGTGCCACATACCAACGAGCGATGACCAAAATTTTCCAGAAACACCTCCGGAAAACGGTTGAATGCTACGTTGATGATCTAGTGGTAAAAAGCCGCAACAAAGAAGATCACATCAAAGACTTGAGGACGATGTTTGATCTCATGCGGAGTCATCAATTGAAAATGAATCCCACAAAATCCTTCCTCGGAATGTCCAGCGAAAAATTCCTTGGATTCGTCGTCACCACTAAGGGTATACACATCGACCCAGACAAGGTAAAGGCGATAAATGAATTGCAACCGCCGAGAAACCTAAGAGAACTCAGAGGATTGCAGGGACGTTTGGCTTACATCCGGAGATTCATTTCGAATCTGTCTGGGAAGTGCCAACCATTTTCTAAGCTAAACAAAAAGGGCGTGTCATTTATTTGGGATGAGGCTTGTCAAAAAGCATTCGAAGATATCAAGGCATATCTGATGAATCCCCCTATTCTTGTTGCACCAAAATCAGGTAAACCGTTCTTGATTTACATCAAGGCGATGAACCATTCGATAAGTGCTTTACTAGCACAAGACGATGATAATGGTCACGAACAGGCGGTCTATTATCTAAGTCGGACCTTGATAGGCACCGAATCCCGATACCCGATGATCGAGAAAGAATGTCTCGCATTGGTATTCGCAGTACAGAAGATGCGGCACTATTTGGTTGGCCAAACAATTTATGTCATTGCTAATATTAATCCGGTACGGGTATTCATGACTCAACCAGGTTCGATGAACTGGCGGTTGGCGAAGTGGGCCCTTCTTTTGTCCCAGTACGACTTGCACTTCAAACAGCAGAAGTCAGTGAAAGGACAGGCAATTTGTGATCTTTTGGCGGCAAGCCCAACAACAGACACGGTTGAAGTATATGATGACTTGCCAGATGAAACCCACGAGGTTAATGCCACGTCGCACCAACAAGTATGGCAGTTATACTTTGATGGTGCTTCGAGAGCAGTTAATAAGATAGTAACCCCTGGATGTCCTAAAGTCACTTCCGGAGTTGGAGTCGTCCTAGTTTCCCCAGGGAAGCACGTGATGCCTCGAGCGTATTCGCTGACTAGACCATGTTCTAATAACGTGGCCGAGTACAACACGCTCCTTATTGGACTCAGTTTCGCCAAGGAGCTGGGGGTCGAATATCTCGAAGCTTTTGGAGATTCCCAATTGATAGTCAACCAAGTTCGCGGAGAGTATGAAGTCAGGAACCCAGATCTGATTCCGTACCACCAGGAGGCCATCAGAATGGCAGATTCTTTTGAAGAATTTTACATCGAATACATCCCGCGTCTTCAGAATGCTTATGCGGACGCGCTGGCAGCACTGGCAGTAAGATCACATCAACTCTGCATACCCATATACGATATGGAGGTTGAAGAGGAGGATGATGAAAACAGAAACGCTAAAGAGGCGAACTCAACCCAAATCGGGCCTGAGTCCCGAGACTGGCGTTTTCCCATTATTGACTACGTCCAATATGGCATTCTGCCAAAGGATGTAAAAGAAAAAGAATCTATTCGCCGAAGAGCGCCACGGTTCTTTTATAATACCGAGACCCGTACGTTATATCGCCGGGGGTATGATGATTTGCTTCTCAGATGCCTTTTGAACGAAGAGGCAAAAGAAGTTATCAAGGAAGCACACGAAGGAGATTGCGGTGCACATCAGCCTGGTCCCAAGCTATACGATCGAATCAGAAGAATGGGATATTATTGGCCAACAATGGTACGTGACGCAATCGAATACGCGCGAGAATGTCACGCTTGTCAAGTGCATGCAAATTATATGCACCAACCACCGGAGCGGTTACACACGTCAACCACGTCCTGGCCATTCGAGACATGGGGTATGGACATCGTCGGTCCTATCTTTCCTCCCTCAGTCAAGGGTGATCGGTTTATTCTTGCTATCACCGACTATTTTTCAAAGTGGGCAGAAGCCGTTCCGCTCAAAGAAGTGAAGACGAACAATGTCATCAGCTTCATCAAGCATCACGTCATATACCGACACGGCGTGCCGATGCGGATAATTCATGAGAACGGTCCGCAATTCATAAGCAACGCCTTTATCAGGTTCTGCGACAAATTCAAAATTGAAGATGTTTCGTCAACAGCTTATTATCCTGCTGCGAACGGATTAGCTAAAGCTTTCAACAAGATGATCATCAATATCTTGTCAAAACTCGTGAAAACCAACAAACGAGACTGGGACGATAAACTCGGCAAAGCGCTCTGGGCTTACCGCACCACAATACGCACCCCTACGGGAGCCACTCCGTATTCTCTAGTGTACGGATGTGAAGCTGTACTACCATTGGAGACTCAAATCCCCTCCCTTCGGATCGCTCTTGCAACGGAGATGACAACCGAAGAGCGACATCAGAAGCGTCTCAAAGAACTCGAAAGGCTGGACGAAAGGCGTTTGGAAGCTCAACAACACATCGAGTTCTATTAAGCCAGGATATCCAGAGCCTTCGATAAAAGGGTTCGCCAAAGAAGCTTCAAAGAAGGAGACTTGGTCCTCGCTGCGCGCCGACCGATAATCCTCACCTCTAAGAAGAAAGGTAAATTCGAACCTAAGTGGGAAGGACCGTTCGTAATAGACACAGTCTATTCAAACGGTGCTTATCGCTTAATCTCTTTAGAGGGTGTCAGGCAGTTAATGCCAATAAATGGGAAGTTCCTGAAAAAGTACTACCCCTAGTACATTCAGGATAACTCATTTATCGGGAAGTTCCTCGAAGAATATTATACTTAATATTCTAGAGGATAACCCGAAGTTGTTTTCCACCACCAAAATCCCTCACTGATCACTTTCAATTGACAGTGAGTCCACAAAAAATGTTCTTCTGGCCCTCTTGATTCTTTCCATGAACAAGAAGTCTGCCTTCAGTTCGGAGTCCCCTTTCGATAAACGAAAGAACTCCCTTCCTTTTCACTTTGGTTAAACCTTCTCATGGTCATAACCAAAGTTGAAATTTCACTTCGATAAACGAAGTATTCATTTTTCGATCAGATAACCAATCCTATAAAAGGTAAGTTGATCTAGATCTTCCAGATTCTCGGAGTGGAGATCCCACTTCTAGTTTCCTTCTTGCACTGGAAATAGAATATAAAATTCTTCCTTTCCAGAATCAAGGAATAGAATATAAAATTCTTCCTTCCTTGCTTGGGGAATAGAATATAAAATTCTTCCTTCCCCACACCAACTCTCTTTCCAAAATTTACCAATTTAGGATTCATCCTAGGTATTTTATCCCGAAACCTAAGCAGGGATAAGTCTGCGCCTAACACGCGCTGCCGGTTTAGTCTTTCTCCGAAGAAGAAGACACCAGAGTTCGATTCTGGGGTATTTTATCCCGAAACCTAAGTAGGGATAAGTCCGCGCCTAACACGCGCGGCCGGTTAGTTCTTAGCCGTTGAAAAGAACACTCGTCCACATATTCAACATTGTGGCAGGTTGTTATTAATAACACCGAAATCCATGCCTTACACGCATGGGGAATTTCATCCTGAATCCTAAGAAAGGATATGTCGACGCCTAACACGCGTCGCCGGTTTGATCTTTACCCGTAGAAAAAGATACCAGAGCCTGACTCTGGGGTATCAAGTCCCGAAGCCTAAGGGGGGATAAGCCAACGTCTAATACACGTTACTGGGTAGTCTATTCCCATAACAAAGATGAAGTCTACATATTCAAAGTTGTAGCACGAAGTCTAAGGGAGTTTATTCCTTTAGCGCAACGTCACACGCGGAACGGATTAAAACAATCCGTGTGTAAGCCCGACTCAAACGGTAGTCGGTAAGAGCACATCAAATCCGTTGAAGGCTGAGGATTTGCCAAAAATCCTAAGTCAACGTCTCATACACGTTGCTGTTTAGTCTTTTCACAGGAGAAAGATGAAGTCTACGTATTCAATATCGTAGCACTAAAAGAGTTAACTCTTTTAGCTTAACGTCACATGCGAGCGGATTTAAACAATTCGCATGCTAGCCCGGCTCAAACGGTAGTCGGTAAAGGCTAATCAAATCCGTTGAAGGCTGGGGATTAGCCAAAAATCCTAAAACCAACACCTAACACGTGTCGCCGGGTAGCCTATTCCCGTAACAATGGCGAAGTCTATGTATTCGATATCATAGCACGAAGTCTCAGGGAATTCAATCTCTGAGCACAACGTTACATGCGAGCGGATTTAAACAATTCGCATGCTAGCCCGACTCAAACGGTAGTCGATAAAGGCATATCAAACCCGTTGATGGCTGATGGTTTGCCAAAAATCCTATGAGTATTGTGGTCAATCATTTCAAACAGAATGACGAATCATAATAAAGATAAAAAAACGAAAGCAAGCTTCACTAAAAGAGTCAAGAGTCAAAACACTCAGCAAACAAAATCACACATCGAGCCCATGACTAAAAATCTGCTGACTGATCTCAGACAGCTTATCATCATAAGCTTGACTAAGCTCAGCTCTAACGGACTCCTCGGTAGCGGTCGAAGTCTTCGCAGCAGTCTCCTCTATCTCGACTAGTTTCTGCTTCAAGGATTTCAACTCATCAGACAGAGCTGTGCAGGTCTGCTGATCCTGTGCCTTCGTCATCTGAAGAATCCCAAAAGCCTCCTTTTCTTCACGTAGTTCTCTTTCAAGCCGGTGCATCTTGGCTTCGCAAGAGACAAGAGAAGAATCGAGCTCGGCAAGTGAAGATAATCTGGTAGCAAGGCCGGTCTCAACTCGGGCTACTCGGTCTCGCTGCATCTGAACTTCAAGACTAGCAAGAATCTGAGTCTCGCGCAGTGACTGTAAGCGGGTGTCCAACTCAGCAGCAATAAATGAAGAGGCGCCAGCATCTCGAAGCTCACGAAACATCTGAAGCTCACGCTCTAAGCAGTCGAGATCGTCAACTATAACCTTCGCCAAATCTGGGTATCCTGCTTCCTTTATCAAATTGATTTTGGAATTAAGAAGAGGTTTAAACTAGTAAAGCGAAAGTCCGCCATGGAAGAGCTTGCCAATCATGGCGTTCACAAAGGAGAAGAAGGAGCGAACTTCTATGCAGATGACGACCTTGTCGGGATCGTCGTCAGATAACAACTCCTTTACTAGGACACGAAGATGAGAAGAACGCCCTACACCAAAAAAAGGGAGAAGTTCGTCAAAAGTCTTAATAAAAAATAGCACTCCTCAATGAGCTGACTTATACCTTCTTCCCCTTGAGATGCTGGGGGTGGTGAAGATGTAACAGCTGCAGATGTATCAACTGGTGGAGTTGGTCTCGCAGCTGGCTCAATAGGATCTTTCTCAACAAAAGCTCCTGTCAAATTCAAAATGGAATTCGCAGAGGCGTTACATTATAGCTGTATTAGTTAAAATTGGCTAGTCCTATAATCAACTCAGAAGGAGGCACATACCTTCAAAGGAACCATCCTCAGGATTGTTAGCGAAGGTGGGCTCGAAAAACATATCCCCAGGTAACTGATCATCGATCTGAGGAGAGCTATATATGTAGTGCATCATAGGAGTGTCCGCAAGTAGGCTTCCCTCGTCAAAATCATCGATGGAGAACTCTGACATAAAAGCATATAAGTGCCAAAAAGAAATGAAGAGACTACAACTAATGGAAATGAGTTACCTTTCACGGGTGCATCAACCTCTTCATTTCCAGGATTCGTCGCCTGCAAGTTATCTGAAGGAGCAAGAAGTGGAGGACAGTTAGAGGATACATAAATTTATTTGTGTATTATCTAAAGAAATACATTGTCAGTGTTAGATGTACCTTGATTCACGGGATCAGGCTCTACATTGACCTCCTCTCTAATGTCAGCAACCCCTGTAGGCCTCTCAATAGGGGGTAATGGGTCAGACTCATTGGGAGATATAGGAATGGGATCAGGACTCATCTCATGCTCCCCACGCGCTCCTATATAGAGATGGAAAAGCATAAGTCAATGTGCTGAATAACCAAGAGAATGGTTTTCAAGATAGACGTTACCTCCGTTACCAGCAGGATCGTCACCGGCCAAATCCATATCAGATGCTCGTGAAGCCACACGAGGTTTGCGGGCTAGTCTCTTCCACCTAGCAGTGGGGATCGTAGGTCTTGCCTGAGGAGGAGGATGGAACTCTTCATCATGATCAGCTGTGGTCCTTGAAACATCAAACCATAGTCAGTTTCAATACTTCTGGAAGATAGAGGGAAAAGATGAATCGCAAACCTCGCTCAGAAGAGTCATCATAATCTTCGGGATCTCCGCCTGAAGCCTCGTCTGTGGAATGGAATGACCTCTGGCCTTCTTCATCAATTCGGTGAGTCTTATTCCGTGTCCTTTGTGATCGAGCGTTCTCCCGAATCCTACGCGAATCAACCCGAGAAGCTTCCTCAGCCTCTAGCTCTGCAATCGGCTTCACAGGGATAGTCTTGTTGGCTGCTAATAACCACTTGCAGCTCAAGAAAGTGAGGTTCAACTGCCGATCAATACTCGGGAGGCTGAACTTAACACCGGTACAGCCAGTCACGATCCATAACCATGCACGAAGACCGTCTACCAAACCACTATGGGTCCGAAGCTGCTGACGAGGATTCCCGATGTAAAGCTGGTCATAGCCAAACTGGCGAGCGAATCGACAGGGTAGATACAGCTCTATGAAGCACTGATCCCTCACCCGAAAAGTCAGATAGCCAGGCCTAATGTTCACCAGCCAATTGAAGCAGCCAATGTCTAAGTGAGTCCGATACTCTCCCGGCCTCTCGTCATCTATCAAGCACTCGCCGTATCGACCTGAGAACTGCGGAAAACAAGTGGAGAATGCCCAACACTTGTGGACCTGTAACTGCTGTCTGACATCAGAAAAGCCGCGGCCCTCCCACCTACCATTCTCAAGCAACTGTAGCAGAGGAACAGAGGGGTCTATAGCGTTCGGCACCGACATCATATCCGAGCGGTGGAGGACGAACCAGGCCATCAGATAAGCGTACGGGAGCTCCACCTTAAGAGTGGGAATCTGACCTGGCTTATCAGTTTCCTTCCGGGTGAAGGCACTGGAAAGCTGTCGAAGTCCTCGGTGAATATTAGCCACCATCACCGGAAGAAGTGAGAGCTCCTTCTTGTAAGCAAGCTGGACTGCTGGATAGAGTACCTCCAAGGGCAAGGCATCGCCAGACTGGTAGGGAACCACGCATTTCTTCAACCAGATAGCAAGAAAACCGGCAAGAAGAGTCATCGGTCGAATCGCAGTGGTCGCATGCCATAAGAAGGATCTGAACCTGGTCTTCGCAGGGAAGCCACCCTCAGGACTGCTGGTAGTGTAGGAGTGAGCGTCAATCTTCTTCAGTAGACTGTTCACCTCTGAAGGAGTGAGTGGGGCCAACTCACAAATATCCTCGCCTGAACCGCTCTCCAGATTCTTGAACAAGTAGTTCGCAAACTGCTTTAAGCTCACACACACCTTGGTCCTCTTTGCTAAAGGTTCGGACTGCGCCAAGGCAATGTGGTAGTGACAAGTAAGGTCCCACAGAGTCTCATAACGGTCGGGCATGCGATCCTTCAGCTGACTCAACTCATGACCAGAAGGGAAATACTCCTGATACAACATCTGTCCCATGGGCAAGCCAGAAATCCTGTGCATCTCATGGAGAGCCAAACCCAACTCCCCTTGCCGGGTCAGAAAAGTGTTCGAGTCTGGATTATAGAGCTCAAACAAAGCGCAGAAATGCCTCGCGCTGACCGGCAAACCATACATGGTGGCACGGATGGCTGTATATAAGCCACAAGCATGCAACTCTTCACCCCATCGGCTCAAGACATAGGTCGTCATACGGGTCCACCAAAACTTGTCCAAAGAATGGACCCAACCATAAAACCTGTGGTGAGTAGCAGGCATCTCACGTCCCAAGGCAGCAAGATGGTTCCTCAAAGTAGAAGCGGTGGCGAGGAGCTCGTTACGTGGTGGCGCATCTAGTCCCACTACTCCGGGATGCAATCCGGTAATGTGACTCCTGCTCGAGCCAGGAGCTGCCTGATGGGTGACATAGCCGCAGTGGACGCTCTCATGATCCGCCGTCAAATGCCACGACATCTCCCGCGTCACGGCCTGACACCTGAGCTCAGTCAATGAGCGATGCCGAGGAATCTCCGGCAAGTATAAGAAGCCACTGCCGGTCTTATGAAGCCAATGCTCAGCATCAATGAATACGGCTTCTGGGTCATCGACAGAATCGCCAAACAAGAAATCGCTCTTCCGCAGAGGCTGAATGGAGCTGGCATCCTTCACGTAAGGATCATCTGTAATCAGCTGGCGAATGGCTCGATGCCCACCTTCCCTCACCACCTGAGCAACCTCAGTCGAAGTGTCCGAAGCAAACTGAGGAGTAGCTGGAATAGGGGAAGGATCGTCGGAGGTCGAGTAATGCTCGCCACGACGTCCACATACTGCGTGGGATAAAAATGATCCAGAAGGGTACCCCACTGCAAAATAAACGATTAAGCACTGGTTAGTCTCGGTTACAAAAGGAAATTGAACTCATCTTACAAATAACTAAGATAGAGTCATTGCCTTATAAAGGGTGAGACGATTTGGCCACATTATGCAATCATAAGATAGGGTATATCGAGTATCCCTGCCTTATAAAGCACAATGCAGCGTCAAATCGCCTCCTTTATTTTGAGATATGGTTTTGACCAAGCAAAACATATCTTTGAAGCGTCGATCCTCACCAAGGAGAATCAAGGCTCTTCCCGATTGCCTCACCAAGGAGAACAACGTGGGGTAAAAAGGATCAATTTACAAATTTTGAAGAAAAAAGGATTAATTTGTAAATTTCCAAATACTGCCAAAAATAGCTCACCGGCGTAGGAGGGCGGCACACCATCAGCTGACATGGCAGGAGAACGACCTCTCGAAGCACGCGACATGACGAACTGCAAAATAAATTAAGAGGTCAGATCTAAAAAAAAATCACTTTTTTATCAGATCTATCCCCCTGAGAGATTAGCTCGAGGCGTCAAATCATTCCCTCAACCCTCACATTTGATCCCACAAATGCATAAATTAAATTGAGCACGAAAAAGATCAAAATAGTGGAGGATTTACCTGAAGAAAGGCTCGAGATCCAACCAAGATGAGACCTTTTAGGAAACTTTGCTCGAGGGGCCTGAGAGGAATTTTAAAAAAATAGTTTTTCGAGGGATTTTTCAGTCCTAGATCAAAAGGAAGCCTAGATCTGGGACAACTATCAAAGTTTCGAGGAGAAATGAGGCTTGAGGGAAGAGAAAATCCAAAAAGAGGACAAGGGGGGGCGGCCCTAGAGAGGAGAAGGAAAAGAAGAAAAGAAAGAAAAATGAACCCCTTTTATAGTGTGGACCAAGTTGGACCGAACCGGACCAAGTTGAACCGAACCAGACCAGTCCAAATCAGCTCAAAAGAGACTGAATTAAGCGTCGAAACGACTTCAAATCAACTGAGGGTCCCATCCTTGTGTCATTCCTGTCTCTCCCACACATTCGGAAGGAACGGAAGAAATTTTTTAAGCCAAATTACTGCCTTTTTTTGGCTCATTTTCAAGCCGGTTCAGCTCATTTTGGGCACGGAAATACTCCAATAAGGTATACGAGTATAAACTATTCCCTATTTTTATTGAGAAGTTCCTGGAGAATATTCTTCTAAAAATATTCTTAAGGATAACTCAATAACACGACGTCGGACAACGCGTCGCAAAAGAAGACTCAACGCCGACAATCGAACGAAAGTTGCACGTCGAACCAACCAACAAAAGCTAAAGATTGGAAAATCAGGAATCGACTTCAAGTTCAATTCCGACGACGGTCAGACAATAAATGCAGCACCGGAATCCTTACAAGCATTCGACAAAGCACCGAATAGCCTGAAGGAGCGAAGGAATACAGAACGAAAGTCGTTCCAGGTCCCGTTACACCGACAAAGGGTAGGGACAATCATATCCAAAATATTCCAGACTCCTCTATAAAAGAATGAGGCTGGAACATTTTGGAGGGGGTATCTCTAGGCGTATAAAATTGCCTATAGGTCCCTTAGCTTAGCTCGGCATGATGATTCGACAAAACAACGAACGTTTGAGCGACGAGGCGACGAGGCACGCAAGCAACGGAATACGTTCGCGTGTGGGACCAAACCAACGGTTCGGAAAGTTAACGAGTCGTCCAACAACAAAACGGACTTGAACTCAAACACCGAAGCAGATCTACTGCCAAATGAAGATTCGGGCAATCAAATCAAGACCCGAACAAATCAAATGAACAACCGAATCACGGACACAACCGAAAAACGGGAAAACGACGAAACGGAACACACCCTAGGGTGGCTCGACCAAAGCCGAGCCACCCTGAGGTGGCCCGACTCCCCCCCTCTCTCTCTTGTGCACAAACGCACAGTTCAGAGAGGCTATAAATAGGGGGGTGGTTGTTCATTTGAGAGGACTTTTTCTGGAACTTTTGAAGAGCCGAAACTCTGTCGGATTGCGACCTCAACTCGGAATCGTGAAGGCTTGAAGACTCGGATACCCAGATCTACGTCATACTACTCCGGATCTAAGCTTGGTTCTTAGATCCTGAGATTAGAGCGAGCGTTTCCTTGGTGAAACGATCCCTCTCGGCTATTATCTCCTTGGTGGGATAGTACCCGTTATACCACGTAGATCTGTTCGGATCGAGATTGCGCGGTGGTCCACGGTACTCAACCCCGGCACAGGCAAACAACCCACGCAAGCGAGGGACCGTAAAACAGGAAACTCGTGATTTGTTCAGGGAGAGTTGTAATTTTTTATTTCTTTGTTTTGATTTTCGTTGTAACCGGATCCTACAAAAAGGCCGGAACTTTGTAAACGCATAAAGTTGTTGTCAAAGTTGTAACAAAATCATCAATGAAGAAGAACGCAATTTTCCACGCGAACAGCTGCGACTAAAGGCTCAGCTATCACGTGAAGAGAACATCATCAATATCCTCAGCACCAAGAATGCAAACGATGTTTTGGAGTATCACACGCAGGCTCAAGCTCTGGAACATGCCAGGAATGAGGTGGCGGCCATTATCATACCAAATGAGGATGAACTCCGGGCAAAGGCTGAAGCCATGGTGCGAGCTAATCACGAGGAGGAGTTAACTGAAGTCAAGACTCAGCTCATCTCTTTCGATTTGATGCGCGAGTGAATTTTGCCCTTGTAATTTTTCTTTTAACAAGAACAAATTTGTTCTGTATCACTTTCTTTTGGCTTTTGAATAAAAAGTGATATTTCTTGCTTTTGTCATGTTTTGATCTTAAGCTACAAATCACGAGAAATGCTAGAGATGTAACGCTGACTTAGCATAGATTCCTGCAATAGCCCTTACTTAGAAAATTCTCTCTATTATCATTTAAGATAACTTCAGAAAATTTCCAACTGCTGGGGACAGGTATATGAACACTTGTTATTCTTATCTAGAAGAATTAAAAGGTTCAAAAGGGTTAGAACTGTTAGAGGTATATTGTTAACATAACAGAGATTTGCGGACCTACCGCTTTATTAAAAAGAGTTGGTAGATTAATTTAGTCAGAGGTACGATACTACGTGACAAGAATATTGCGATAGGGGTAATTTTGGAGACCTATCACTCTATTGGGGAGAGTCGATAAGTTAATTTTGTCATAGGTGTAATTTTAACGTAACAGAAGAAATATTACGGTCGGGGCAATTTTGAGGACTTATCGCTCTATTGAAGAGAGTCGATAAGTTGATTTTATCAAAGGTGTTATATTAACGTGACAGAAGAAGTATTACGATCGGGGCAATTTTGAGGACTTATCGCTCTATTGAGGAGAGTCGATAAGTTGATTTTGTCAGAGGTGTAATTTAACGTAACATCTACGGGGAAGATATTTTAGCGTCTCACTAGGGAGGATTGCTAAATGTTTTATGTCACGCCTCGGTTCCAAAATGTAATAGTTTGGAACGTGACTCGGCCGGCAATGTAACCCTACGGTCACATTCACGCCTCTAGATCATCCTGTATATCAATATAAAACCAAAACTACACCATAGAGCATGTACTCAAGATAAAAGGAAACTGCTAGATAGAGAAATATCTAAAAATTCCAGAGGTCTGTGATGAGTCCACAACTATCCAAAATGGAAGAAAGAAAAAAAAAACTTCATAGTCTGAAGTTCTACAAGAGATTACATGAAAGTCTCAATCAAAATAACTACCTAAAACAAGTGAAATGGAGAACTGAATGAAGTGAACGGTGATCACTGCCGCTGAGCCTGCTCCTCGAAATACGCAGAATCCTGCGAGGAAAGAACAGTTCCCGAATCTGGGGCATGCAAACCCCAGGGGAGTCAGAAAACTCCCAACAAGCATGTAAAATAAAAGAAATGTGCGCGTGTAAGTGTAATGTGGCATAAATAAAGGAAAACAAGATAAAAATCCTAATAATCATTATCAAACAAGGTCAAACTTAAGACACACAAGCACATTATTATTATTTTAGATATTATTTGAATTAGAGAAGAATATTTCATGTATATAAGTCGGTTTCCCGTAAACCGTCCCGGGAACACGGCTTCAAGACAGGATGGGCCCTTATTTCTTATATATATATATACCAAGATATCAAGAATGCGCACAGCCCGCTTATATACATGTCATATTCTTCGTCCAATTCCCCTTTATTAAACCCCATGTTGTCTGTTTAATCTAAGTAAATGTGCATGAAATGTTGTGCACTAACCACAGAGTTGCTGTGGAACGGCTTCCGCAAAACTATGAAAAATAACCGTGACCCAGAATATGTCCAATCAAGAAGGGTGCATCGTATAGTCGATGCTATAATAGTAATAACCAAGAAAAAACCTCATATCGGGATATCGATATCGAGGGTATAGCCATGCTATGAAAGCACGCTTATAAATCATATTTTTGACGGAAGTCGTCTCCATGCACAGTCGACCTTATTTAGCATCACTACATGATTAACATTATCGGATGATCAACATGTCATCAAGTGCTTAACATATCCACATTTATCAATTAAATAATAAATAAAAAATATAATAACAACAACACAAAATGGGTCACTGTAGCAGTATTGGTGAATTTATTGGGCATAGACCCAAACGGGTCTAATTTCTAATAAAGGATACTGACCGGGTCGGGTTGACTTTAACCAGACCCGAACACATACATATTTTTTTTTTTTGCCTAAAAAGAAGGGCCCTGAAGATTGAACCCGTGACTAAAGGCTTATCATGAAACTAACCTAACCACCAGGCCAAAGACATTTTCTAATACACTAGCCTTCCGTATATCTTAAACATCTCTGCTAAAATTTTTAAGGGAAAATAAAAACTATTAAGATATTTGCAACATGGACCTGCTAAATTTTAATTTACGGAAATTCCAGAATAAACAAAATAAACTACTGCTAGATGGAAAAAGAACTTTGAGTTAAATCAAAATTATTGGAAACCAATTTTTTGTGTAGGAAATCACTTGGAAGAGTTAAAAAAATTGTTTTCTTTTGTAACAAAAAGTCTCTACAGCCACATCTAAGAAAATAAGTTTCTTATTCCAGTAATACTATCATTTAAGAAAGATATAATTCAAAAAGATGTCAAATACATCTCTAGAAAAGTTATAGGTACTGGAATTTCTTAACCAAATAAATCAAAATACTATATACCAGAAAATGAAAATATACTACTCATAGGCTAAAATTTTTAGTTTCCCTCAACGGTATACTTACATCAATCCAACTAAGTTAAAAAAATACTTATTTATTAAATGGATAAAACGTAAGTGAAATATTAACTCTGATATCTTAAAAGAGAAGGGAAGTCAATTTATGTTAAAAATTTAAAATTTATAAACCACCAAGAACACTAATAGTATACAGGACCAGGAACCCATAATTGTAAACGTTCAACCCATATCTAAGATATATATATAAAAAAAAATATGACTTCGTACAGGGAGTCTTGGCATAAGATCACTAACAGTCTCAATATTACACTTCACCCCTTAGTTCATAAAGTAGCAAACAATTTTCATGGCTATACAAACATTTCAAGGTAGCAATTAGGTAATGATGTAAAAGCTAACAGAGGAAAAAGGAAAACATTATGCTTGCACGAAGGAAAGGAATTTTTGAGGAAAGAAAAATCTAAATAATAATAGTAATCAAGGAAAAGGATGCTTGCCAATTTGCCTAGTAATGGCTCTGAACTCCAAACCCAAAAGAAATCCCCAAATCAACGTCTTTGTCCTCTCTCTTCAATTGTAACTGAGCCACCTCTCTTCCTTCTTCTTCTTTTTTTTTTTCAAATCATGTGTAGAGAAATGATATGGAATATAAAAGGGTTGAGAGATAAGATCAGTTAGGGATTAGCCAGGATTTGAGGGATTTCGGTAGAGGAGGAAGTTAGCAAGCCACGGAGGTTTTGTTGAAGATTTTTTTTTCTGGAAAATTTATCCAAGGTCTGCAACGAAAAATCACAACAAACTCCATTGCTGGAGTTGTTTGGTTTCACTTAACACAAATGGGCTTTCAATTTCAAACATAGTGTGGGCCTATGCATAAGGCTTGAAAAAAAAATGATTGTGGGCCTCCTTTCCTAAAAAAAATATTGATTATTACATTTTATTATCAAAGTGATGAATTGTATCACTTGTAATTTGAACAAGATTTGGGGAATTTTATCACCCCATTGAAAGGAGTCGATGAATTGGTTATTTAATACTCTACTGAGGAGAGTTAATAAATTAACCATGACTGTTGAATTTTGGGGACTTATCGTTCTATTGACAAGAATCGATAAGTGGATTTTGACAGAGAAATTATTGTCACATTGGTAGTAATGGCAACTAAATTCAATCTCTGTGAGGATGATGATCGTCTGAGGTGTAATATTAACCTGATGAGTGTTTAGATTCTGCTGAGGAGATATAGAGGTTTGGATTGACACTCTGTTGAAAGGATTCATGACCTTGAGGAACAAGTGTCATGTTTGAAAACACAAGTGTAGATTCTTCATTTGGAAGAATTGTAACGCAAAGGTGACCCTTGCGTTTGAGATTCAAAACGCGAGGTTAAGAACCTTTGTAACGCTAGTCTGAGCCTAGCATTTGAACGCGGGTGTGAACTTCGCGTTGATATTAAAGTCTTAATTGACTTTATCTAAAAACACGAAAGATTGCGTTTTAAAAGAGAAAATGGTTGGGATTCTCCTGGAATCCCGTGTCATCTTAATAGCTTGACGGCTGTTATAAATAGACCTGAGTGGTCATGTCAAGAGTCATTCGACTCTTTCCATTTTTAGCTATTTCCAAGAACGAGAACTTCTCGTTTGATTTTGTCGATACTTCCAACGAACTTCATCTTCCTTGACCGACGACGCCTTCTCCGACCGATTATACCAATGGCTTCACGAAGAATGGGTTCTAGCTCTAAGAAAGTCGCTGAAGCGACTTCCAAAACGCCGTCGGTTGGGGACACTGGCGGTGTTCTTGTTCCTACGGGAACGTCATCGGCACCATCGCCGTCACGGGGGCCTCCCTGTCGTGGTAAGTGATGATCAAAATAATTTGCTTTGACAAGTTTTCTGAAAACCCTAGATGGGTTCTTGACAACGAGGAAGATGACTCGTTTTTAACAAAAACGTGGAGTTGAGACTCTATGTTCATCATAAAATGCGGTGTTGATTCCAGTGTTTTGAATTCTAAACGTGGGTCTCGACCCTCGCATTTGAGTTTTTCAACACGAGGCTTGACTCTCGCGTTTGAGTTTTTCAACACGAGGCTCGACTCTCGCGTTTCAAATTTGTATTCATGTCAATAACTTGTTTTAGCTGCTGATCTTTGCTTTTGACTTTGCAGTGTTCCTCCCAAATGTACCGCTTTCTCAGGAGCATCATTTTGGATACATTGACGGACCTGACACAAATGAAGTTTTCAGCCTTCAAAACTGGATTCCATTGTGTACTTTCCCTGAAGCAGAGAGTATAGACATGATCCGATTCCCCCGATGCTCTACTTTCAAAGTTTTGATCACTGACTTGGACATGGAGACTCCTATCGGCCGTGATCAGTTTCCTAAACCGGCATTTATATTCGGAGATCGTATAGTAACTGATGACCATCTCATACATGCAGAAGATTCAAAGCTGCTGCAGAGAGTCAACAATCGCTTCCTCTTCCTCCCAAATATGAAGAGGATGTACCCACTCTCCTACTTCTTGAAGTGAGTTGTCGCCGAGGTTTGACTTTTGACATAGTCAAGGAGAAAGAAAATGTGTCGCTTGGATTTGGTCGACGAGCTCGTACGCAAATTGGGGGACAACTCAAGGGGTTGAGGCCCGGCCTATTTAAGAAGAAGAATCTTGTTCCAGAGGTGCCGCGTCTAGCGAATATCTTCATTCATCAATTCATCACGGCTCAGGGTGAATTCTCTACTCAGATGTTCAGATCCCCAGGATGGGTTTGTTCTGGAGAAGGAGGTTGGTGGACCCGTATGGTTGACTTTGTTCTTGAGGAGCTTAAGGAACCGCTCGCTCAATCGGGTCTCATAATTCCCGTGTTAGCTACTCTACGTGGGATTATGCAAAGTTATCACAATTTCTTTGCTATGTTGGAGAGATATAACCCGGACAGCTGCATGTTCTTTACACCTATAGGAGAGTTAGGGTTTGCTCTCCATGAGATGCAAGTAGTATCGGGGTTGTCATTTGGTAGAATGCCATATGAAGAATTCATCCCTACCACCGAGGAGCTTTCCCTGTTGAGGGTGGTGCACCCAGAAGTTTATGCTACTTTCTGGGAGTTGATGTGCCATTTCTATATATGTGCCCAAGTCATTGGAATGCGCGGAGGGGGTATCATGCATACTGCGTGGGCGGACTACCTATTTCAGAACTTAAACCAGAAAGGTGTAGCTGTATCTCATGTTGCTGCCATTTCTCCTAAGGATGCCAAAGTTCAAATTAAGGCTTCCAACGCTACTTACGAGACAGAGCATGTGGAGGATGATTTTGAAGCTGGTGTTAAATTTGAAAGTTTTCACTACCAGGCCATAACTCCTATTTCTGACACGGCTCTTCTTGCTGGCTTCTTCATGATCTGGTTGAAGCGGTGCGTAGTACCGTCGAAGCCAGTAGAGGCGATATTAGCCAAAGTTGTGTACCCAGCTGTTCTGTTAGCACATGGGAGACCTGTGAGCCTTCTTACTGCTATAGTAAGCTGCGTACAGAGTGGCTTAAGGATGTTGACCTCCGAACTTCTCGGCGCCCCGGGAATTAAGGCTGCTGGGAAGAAAGCCGGGAAAGCTCCTCAACCACGTATACCAGTACCGTACACGTACTTGGTGGCCTAGTTCATGCTACATTGCCCTTCGTTGATGATGGGGGTATCTGAGGGCGATGATGCTTACGTTCCATTTGTACAGAGATTGGAGTCGGCCACATGGACTAATTCCTACATAGTCAGGGCTCGATAGCTTTTGTCTCAAGGAGACAATTACAGAATTTTCTGCTGCGCTCCCAATTTTGACAGAGCTGATGAAGAGAATGCCCGCTTCATGGACGTGCTTTTTGAGGGCTCGTCTTCTTTGGGAGAGGACACATTTAGATGGCTTCTTATGATCAGGTTGGGCTATCTGGTCTATCGCTTAAGGGAGAAGTGCATCATTGAGCCTTACATGCCTTCTAGATTCGCCAGACAATTTGGATATGACCAGCTTTATGTTGGCAATCCTAATCCGGCGCTGGCTCAAGTCGGGAATTTGTATGAAGGTGCTCGCACGTGGTACTTCTTCTCTGCCGGAGGGACCCATGCGCACTTTACTTTACCCAATTCGCCACCTGGCTGCTCTACTGTTGCGGATTTTTGCCACTGGTTTGATGAAGCTTCTCGAATCCCAGAATATGACATCTATACTTCATGCATAAATGAGATTCGGGAGTTATATAAATCGAGAAGCGGTTCTACTAAGACCCGTTTACCAGGAATAGAGGAGTATTTTTCCTATGAACGAGAAGTAGACGGAGCAGTCGAAGCCCCGAAGGAGTTGCCCACTGCTGAAACATCTGAAGAAGAGGTTCCTACGGGGGCTGAAGAGGGGTCGTCAATTGCTGACTCTCCTAAAGAAAAGGTAGCTGAGGAGATTCCTGCAGAAGCGCCTACTCCTGAACCTCGGTCTTTGAGATCGGGTAAGAAGGCTCTTTCCGCTGCCGAGGAAGGCGAATACGACAGGAGAATTCGTAAACGAATACCTGTCATGGCCAAAAATTCCAAGAGGGCAAGTTAATGGGGGACGCGATGAAGTCTCTGCCTATTGCGCGTTTAACTGATAGAGAGGACGAAATGCCCCAATCGATCCCTTATATTCCTGAGGATGCTGGAGCCAAAGAGATATTGCCCGTTGAGGGTTCTGAATCTGCTTCTCCTCCTCTCATCCGGGACCCAGGTATATATGAAGGCCATCCTTCGTAGGTTGCTCCTCCACCTGCTAGGGATGAGTATGCAGATCCGATCTATCCAACTGTTCCTCCTCCACGCTCTAGAGCTCTGAAGAAACTGATTGAGGAATTAGAGCACTGGATACAGATGACTATTGATATTGTCCGTGTTAGGGTGCTTCTTTTGAGGATTGTGAACCTATTCTGACCAAGTGTTTAGATAAGATCAGAGATAAGGGTGATGTGTCATGGGCTGAGCACTGTAAAGGGTGTATCATCCTCTTGAAGGCAGAGTTGGCAGCTTTCAAGGAGTTGCAGCGCACCAATCTGGACTCTGAAGTAGAGTCGGCTCTCTCCCTAGCTACGATCTTGAGGGCACATCACCAAGGGACCCTTCGCAAGGACTTGTCTGTCCAAAAGGCTCGCATATCCTTCTTACGGAAGCAGCATACTCAAGCATATACTGATATCAAAGGTGTTGTTTCTAAAATTCGTGCTACTGAAGAAGCTATTGCCCAATTGGAATCTGAGTTGGACCAGAGGAAAGCCCAGTTGGCTCAATATGAGGATGTTAGAAAAGGGCTTGAGCTTCAAAGCGGTCATATTTATACAGATTTTTGCCGTACGCTCCATGCAGCTGAGAGGATTCGTAGAGACATTGTTGGTGCTGCTCCTATTGAAGCAGAACTCAGAAGGGAGATTAAAGAACAAGTCCGGGCAGCTCACGAAAAGAAACTTTCCGCTTTCAAGTCCAGGCTGAAGTCCTTTAAATTGATGAATCCTGATGCTTAGATTTTGTACTATTTTTTTCTAAGGAATTTTGTATCATTTTCATTTTGATCACCTTCACATTGTATTCAAATTAACAATATTGAATGAAAATGATATCATTTTGCCTTTCATCATCTCTTTTGTCGAATTCTAATTCAAGACAATGAAAAGTAATGTGAATGTTGTAAGTGTAGTATAAAATCGAAATTCTCTTTATTACTACTTAGAATAATTCCAGAAAATTTCAATCGTCAGAGGTGTAATGTTAACATGACGACATACAAGACAGCAAAATTAAACATTTATTCCCGAAATACACTATGAATTGGCAACCCCCAGCCCGACTCGGCTGGAGTTCAGGGGGCTGCATGATTTACGGAAAGTATCTTTTAAGAAACTTCCTATTAATTGGCATCATGAGCCTGTCTCCTTTTTGATTGATAAGGCGATAAGCTCCATTCGAATAAACCGATTCTATTACGAAGGGCCCTTCCCATTTAGGATTGAACTTCCCTTTGGTTTTGTGTGTCATTACCATGGGTCGTCTGTTGGCCAAAACTAAATCGTCTTTCTTAAAAATCCATTCTTTAACATTTTTGTCGTAGGCTTTGGAAATCCGGGCTTGATACAACTCGATCTGTTGCTGAGCTTGAAGTCGTTTGTCGTCTAATGCTTCAAGTTCTTGAAGACGTCGTTGATATTTCTCTTCCTCTGTCAGTCTAGTTGTAATCGCGACTCTCAGGGAAGGGATTTGAATCTCTAGTAGTAGTACAGCTTCGCAGCCCATATACTAAAGAGAACGGTGTAGCTCTTGTAGGGGTCCTCACCGTTGTGCGATAGGCCCACAAACATTCGCCGAGTCTTTCGTCCCAATCACGTCGGCTCTTAGAAACAAATTTTTTGAGAAGTTTCACGATGGTCTTGTTAAAGGCTTCTGCGAGATCGTTTGCCGGCGGATAATATGCCGTAGAGGCGACGCTTTGGATCCTGAATTTATCACAAAATCTCTGAAACCCAAAAATGACGAATTGTGTCCCGTTGTCGTGAACTATCCGTCTCGGGACTCCAAAGAGGTAGATGATGTGATGTTTGATGAACTTAATTACATTCAAAGTCTTGACTTCTTTCAGCGGGATTGCCTCCGGCCATTTGGAGAAGTAATCGGTTACGGTCAGAATGAACCGGTGCCCTTTAGAAATCGGAGGCGAGATTGGTCCCACGACATCCATACCCCACATTACAAATGGCCAAGATGCAAATGTGGGATGTAAGTTACCTGGTGCCTGGTGGATAAAGTCCCCATGTATTTGGCATGCATGACAACATTTAGCGTAGTCAACTGTATCTGAGAACATCCTTGGCCAGTAATAACTGATTCATCGGAGGTGATCTCCTAACTTAGTTCCAGGCTGATGAGCTCCGTACATTCCGTCGTGAGCTTCCTTGAGGGCCTCTTTTGCTTCCTTCCGAGAGAGGCATCGAAGCAAAACTCCATCATGTGATTTACGATACAGGATTTGAGAAACTGCATCGTAATAGAATCGGAGGGCCTTTCGTTTGATAGCGGCCGCTTTCTTAGGGTCATCGGGCAAAATTCTGTATATAGCATAGTCGATGTACGGGAATCGCTAATCCCTAGATTCAAGCTCCATTGAGGTTGTACAGACTTCTCCTGCTATTGTCTTGTCTGAACTTTCCTCTATAGGGATCTTGGAACAGTATAGCTCACGTCCCATGACTGGAATCATTGTTTCAGCCCCTGGTGGCAATGCTAGCGAAATTGCCAATGAGGCTAAAGCATCCTCATAAGCATTCTGAGCTCGTGGAATGTATTCAATAAAGAAACCTTCGAACTTCTTAGCTTGCTTTAGCACTACGAAGTAGTACGGGATCAGATCCTCATGACGCATTTCGTATTCCCCTCAGACTTGATTTACGATGAGCTGAGAGTCACCATAAGCCTCGAGATGCTGAATATTAAGTTCTTCAGCAAATTGCATTCCTAATAGCAGAGCATTATACTCGGCTACGTTGTTGGTGCAGGGCTCAATCAGGAAAAATCCTCTTAAGATCACGTGACCGTTCGGAGAGACGAACACGACCCCTACTCCCACGATAATTGCTCCATGAAGGTTTTCTCTAGATGCACCGTCGAAAAATAATTTCCACACTTGTGTAGCTTCTTGAGTAACGTAAGCTTCAGCAACTTCGTCGGGCAATTCTTCATACAACTTAGATGTCCCTAGCACCGGGTGATCGACTAAGAAGTCTGCCAACGCCTGACCCTTGACTGCTTTTTGAGACATAAATTGCATGTTATATTACGACAAGAGGATGGCCCACTTGGCGAGCCGACAATTTAGAGACGATGGTTTTGTCATCAGAACTCTCAAGGGATTTACCTTAGAAATGACATGAATTGCTTGTCCTACCAGGTAATGTCGCATCTTTTGGACTACGAATACTAAAGCGAGACATTCTTTTTCGACCGGATTATACCGATGCTCGGCTCCCATCATAGTCCTGCTTAAGTAGTAGATGGCTTGCTCTTATCCTTGATCGTTATTCTGGGCCAATAAAGCTCCTAGAGAATGATCCATAGTTCTCACATACAACATGAATAGTTTTCCTGATATTGGGGCCACGAGAACTGGCGGTTAGGTGAGATATCCCTTAATCTCTTCGAATGCTTTTTGGCATTCTTCATCCCAAACAAAGGACACGCCTTTCTTCATAAGCTTAGAGAAAGGTTGGCAGCGCCCCGAGAGAGTAGATATGAATCTCCGAATATAGGCCAGTCTACCTTGCAAACCTCTGAGTTCTTTGAGATTCTTCGATGACGGCATGTCTTAGATGGCACGCGCTTTCTCTGGATCAAGAGAAATTCCCTTGGATGTGACGATAAATCCTAGGAATTTTCCGCTTGATACTCCAAGGAACGATTTTATCGGGTTCATCTTCAGCTGATGTGCTCGTATGATATCGAACATTGTCTTCAAGTCTGTAAGATGATCACCTTTATGTTGGCTTTTTACTGCTATATCGTCAACGTAGCATTCTATCTTCTTATGCAGATGTTCGTGGAAGATGGCGTTCATTGCATGTTGATAAGTTGCACCTGCGTTTTTCAGGCCGAAGGGAATCACTGTGTAGCAGTACACCCCTAGTGGAGTTCTGAACGCAGTATGCTTTTCGTCTTCAGGATACATCTTGATTTCATTGTACCCGAAAAATCCATCCATAAACGACATCCTTTCATATCCGCAGGCATTGTCGATCATGACGTTGGTGATAGGAAGAGGAAACTCGTCTTTTGGACAGGCTGCATTAAGGTCACGAAAGTCGATGCATATACGGACCTTACCGTTCTTCTTGGGAACTGGAACAATGTTGGCTACCCAGTCCGGGTGTTGTTCCTCTCTAACAAAGCCTAAGTCTATAAGCTTTTTAACTTCTGACTCAATTGATTCTATAATATCTGGACGAAACCTG
Organism: Asparagus kiusianus; assembly: GCA_022839385.1. Taxonomy (NCBI): domain Eukaryota; kingdom Viridiplantae; phylum Streptophyta; class Magnoliopsida; order Asparagales; family Asparagaceae; genus Asparagus; species Asparagus kiusianus. Next base: position 565,033 of record BQKN01000635.1, read on the forward strand.
CGTTGTTATTGTTTAACGGGTTTTGCGTTCGGATCTATGTTGAGACGATGCATGGCTACTTTTGGATATAGGCCAGGCATATCTTCGTAATTCCAAGCAAAGACATCTATATATTCTCTAATGAGAGATATAAGGTCCTCTTTCTCGGATGGTGATAGGCTTTCACTTATGAAGATTGGTTTAGGGTCGGATTCGTCCCCCATGTTGACCTAAATTACGTTATCTTCAGTAGGTGGTTCGCGCTGTTCGAAACGCATATCCCACAAGATATTGAGGCGTTTGATCCACGGGCCATTGGTTGATTCGATTAATTCTTCGTCACCCCCTGCGCCTGTATCTGGATGACTAGTTGAAACCATGTTCATAGTCAAACTCTTAAAGAAAGGTCCGACACTGACGTCGGATTCCCATGAGGATGTTCCAGATGAATGGTCCTGACATAAATAATTGCTGATTTTATTTTCTGAAACAGAGGGAGTTGTGACGTAGCCCACACCCCTTCCGGTTTTTTGATAATAATCCGCAGGTTTTCCTTCGGGGGTTAGAGACATTCGAATCGATGTTCGCCTTCCTTTCCCGAAGTTTAAACCCTGTTTTTCATTAAAGTTTCATCCCATTCATTTCATTAAATATATAGAATTGGGTTCGTGGTAATTGAATTGAGGAACTCCGTCATCTTCCTCTGAACTTCCTCGTTTGAGTTGTTCGGGTTTGACTTTACCGAAATGGATCGGCTTCTGCCATTTCCTTTTAGACGGGACTTTGAAGAAAGCCTTTTGCGTATCTTCTACTTCTTCATCTGAAGCGAAGGATGACTTGATTGGCAACGTGAGAGATGCTTTTGCACACAATGTGTGCCATGGGTTGGTACATGCATTAAGATCATTCTCTATTTGTTCATTTTTAGAGGACACATCAGATAAATACGCCAAAATAAAATCTTCATTAATGCACCACTCGCCCTCGCTCGGTACATTATTATTACTCTCATCCTAACCCATTACATTTAGATTCAATTCCCATGGACAATCTTCTTCAGGATCCGGTTCAATGTCAGCTTCGTTGTCACTATCAGCGTCTTCTTTTTCCTGGGATTCTAAGTAGAAAACGGAATCTGTATGGAAATTTTCCACCCCTCAGAAAGGGTACTTTTCTGCAATCAGGGATCGAACTTCTCCCTCATCATTGGCATACTTCATGACCTGATGTAGGGTAGACAGGACAATGCGGTTTGCATGAATCCATGGTCGTCCCAACAATAGATTGTAAGACGTGTGCGCGTCTATGATATAACAGGTCACTTCAGACTTGAGATCTCCGATCTGATATCTGAGCTTGATCTTTCCTAGGGGCCGAGTACTGTTGGCGTTGAAACCGAAGATAGTGGTCTGAGTGGTGTTTAATCGGTGCATAGGAATTCCTAAGACCTGCATGACCCTATAGGGTATGATGCTGAGCGCTGAGCACGGGTCAACTTGGACACGACTGATTTCGGAGGATCCGATATACCCCGTGTAGTACAGCGGTCTGTCATGCTTGTGTTTGACCTGCATGTCTTCCTGCGTGAATAATATGCAAGGTAAACTTCTCGCTGCTTGCAGGCATTGCAGGCAGGGTTGGTCTTCAGAAGCTTCAGGGACCGGAGTGACTTGCGTAATAAAGCTCTCCGTATTCTTTAATGCCTCAATCAGAGCTTCCTTAGTAGTTTTGGACAACCTTAGGAACTCATATAGAGTAATCCTGGCCGGTATGTTATCCAACTACGCCATGACATTGAATTGGAAGGGAGCGCTTGACTCCCCGGGCTCTTGGAGAAGGTTTTTGTTGAACCGGATCTCCTTTTGTTTCCCCTTATCAATTGGCTTCTTTGGTACAGAACCCCCAGTGTCTTGGGGTTGTTCTTCAGCTTCTTGAGCGTTCTGGTCATAGTCCCTCAAGTAAGCTTTTCCTGACCGAGTGCCAGGATTGCCTCCTGGGTATGCCGTCAGGGCAATCCTCTCTTCCTCTGAATCGGTAAGAGGTTTGAGATGATCATTATTCTCATTAATAGAGGGGCTAATCATGTTGGATGACTTAGCCTTTCCTCCTTTCTTTTTGGACGTGGTTTTCGCCCATTTTTGATCTTCAACTAGGTCAGGATGGACCCACATGATCTCCCCTTTTGGGGTAGTGAGAGGTACCAGCCCCCTGTCCTTCTGACTGTGCAAGTCAGTGTTTTTCAGATGCATTTCCCCCTTGTGAATAGGAATGACACCGTTCGCGGTTGCTACCGGAGGGAAGTCACCAAACTGGACCGCTATCAAGTTGGTGGACACGGTCTTTTGCTTAGGCTTCAGGGTGAACACGTTTGCATTTACCAGGTTTGTAGAATGTCTTTGAAGACTTAACATTTTCTGGTAGGGTGGCCCAGGAACCTATGATAAGGGCAGTAATTAGGGTCATCGACTTTTCCTGCCTTATCCAGTTTCCTGATTTCGGGAAGCTGCAGCTTGTTGTTCTTCCGAAGTAACTGGAACAGGGTGTCCACATGCTCTTCCTTGAACGAATATTGCTTGGGTGCTCTTTGCAGGCTCAGCGCCTTGCCTTGCTTAGCCGGTGATGCCCGTGTATTGGTATCGGTAGCCAGAGTCTCCTTGCCCTTGGATCAAGGAGCATTATGTTAGTTACGCTGTTGCTACAGTTTCGGTTGGGGAATTTTTTCAGCCTTGACAAGAGCAACGATTTCTTCAGCTTGTTCTCCCTGTGAAACCAGCTGTCTCCAGGAGCGACATTCCGCCACCCCCATCTGAACGAGGAGCTGAGTCTGCAAGTTGTGCCTACAAGTTTCAACCTAAGTTGATTGAGTCATACCTGACGAGCACCGCAGTGCCATGCTGCGGAATCTCTCAACATACGCCTTGATGGACTCTCCTTTCCTTTGTTTAGTGGCTAGAAGAGTCAGGACTGAAACTTCCGTGTCATCCTCAAAGAACCTGGCTAAGAAAACCCTTTCTAGATCTACCCATTTCTGAATAGATCCGGCAGGCAATTTCATGAACCACTAGAAAGCGACACCCTTGAGAGTGCCGATGAACAGCCGGGTCAGAATGGCGTCGTTCTCCACCATATCTCCAGTCTGAGACTTGAAGTAGTAGATGTGCTGATTGGGTGACCCTGTGCCATCGAAAGGTTGTAGGGTTGGAGCTTTAAACTTCGGTGGATAGGGTGTTGTGTCCCATTCAGCGGGGTAAGGTCGTATTACCCCTTCTTCGCGAAGCTCGCTTCTGTTGGCGATTGCGTTGAGGCGAGCTTCTAGCTCGTCCACCTTAGTGGACTGAGGGTGCAATTCTCTTTCCATCTCCTTCTCATTTTCAGAAGAAGATTCTATATTCTGAGCCTCGTGATCCGAATGCTCAGGTGCTTTTTGCTTTCCCTTGGATATTATCCTCCGGGAAGATTCCGGTCTTTGGCCTTTTTTAGCAAGGAGCTAGGCCAACATATCCTTCATCTGGAGAAGGGTCTCCTGTTGTGCCTGGAGCATGATGTGAAGTTCGTCAACTCTCTTGGCTAAATCTTCGGGGTTTCCCGTCAAGTAAATGGAAGCCTCTCGTGCCCCAACAGAGCTTGAAGATTGAGATTCGGCGATTGCCGAATGTTCATCACCTAAAGTAATCCCCTTTGCTAACTTTTGATAATTAACCGAGCGGATAGGTCCTGTGCGAGTCCGGGTGTGCCGGTATACTCCTTCAAATTCATCACAAATTTCCCGAACGGTCGGGGAATGACTTCTTTGCGACTCGTCAGAACTAGGATGCGAGGCTTTCCCTCTGCCGATCACGTTGATAGT
>BQKN01000635.1:568868-588589 GCA_022839385.1 Asparagus kiusianus
GTTTGGTAGGTCTGGCGATGTCAGCCAGTCTGTCGAACACAGACTTGCGAGGCTCAGGTGTATAGCAGTGACATTCTGAAAGGACTGCTGATATAAGCCGCTCACACTGGCATGAATGAGCTGTTTGCTGAGTTGGTCTTCCTCTCGATAACAATTCCCGCAAGTTAGACACCTGAGAGAGATCTCTTTCTGAGTATGAGGAAGGAGATGGCACCCCCTGCTCTTGAGAGGGTAAGACAGATTCTCGTCGAACATAGATTTTAAACCCATGTTGACCTTTTGGAACTTGGCAGACCGCTTGAGGGTCGCGTTCTTGAAGAGAAACACGAGGGTCGCGTTTGGATTTGTAAACATTAGGCCGAGGCCTACGTTTAAATGATGAAACAGACCCCTGAGGGTCATGTTTTGGTTGAACGCACCCCTGAGGATCACGTTTGGTTGTTGAAACAGACTTTTGAGGGTCTTGTTTCGTTTGAACGCGCACATGAGATGTGCGTTTATCTTCGGCAGCGCCTTTCTGAGGGCTGCATTTTGAAGGAATAACACGCCACTGAGGGTCGCGTTTCAACTGTATTAGCCAAGGCTCGTAGTTGGGCTCATTGCCACGAAGCGTGCGTTCCGTGGTGGAAACACTATGCTCGGGCAAAGCTTCTAAAACGCGATCTTCGCGTTGGGCGAGAATTCGACAAGTGCATCTTCGAGAAAGTCGAATTCTCACCCAAGCCTACAGTGTCAGATGATCCTCTTTGACTCGGATAATCCCCTTCGACTTGGATAATGGTGTTCATCGCCTTTTCTATGTCTCGAGCTGTGTGTGGACACCTATAGGCATTTTTAGATGCCTACAGCTCTCTCTCCTCTGCTTGGCTTTTCCTCCAACAATAGAAGAATATATATAGTAAAAGAAAAACCATATCTCTAGCCAAACTTCTTAATTAGAGTGGAATTCAAACTCCTAATCATGATTAGACTCAATCTCCTAATCACGATGAGACTCAATCTCCTAATCATGATTAGACTCAATCTCCTAATCACGATGAGACTCAATCTCCTAATCATGATAGATCTCTAACACTATCTAATTCTCATGAAGTTATACAAAGAATCAAAGACACAATCCCTATAATCTCCACCTTAGATTTGATTCCCAAACTCCCTTGAAGATATATCATCACTGTTTTAAAACTTTGCCTCTCCTGTTAGCGTCTTCTATTCTTTTATACTTCAAATCAAAGCACCTGCACTCTAACTGGGATGTCTTGTGACCCTCGCTATCATCTGCTTTAGCATGGCGCCTCTACCTCTCTTGTGTACACCAAGAGATCTTGGCCACCTCTGACATTAGAAGCAAATCAACCATATTTGTTCTCCTCCTAACTTGAGCTTGACAATAGCCTCCACACGCTTGTTGTCCTTGTACTCCACCTGCATCGCTCGTCTCGAACTATATCGGTGCACCTCTTCTACTCCGCACTACGAGCATGATACCTCTATCACCTTCATCACTTAGCTTGGACAAAATATGAACGCTCATCGTCTTCAAGTCCAATGCCACCATCTCCATCTTCCTGTGTGTCGCTTGGTCGTGCCCGCTTGCAAGCTCCACCTAATCTGGCACTGTCATTCTCGAGTCTACACACCAACCAACTCCTGCTCCTGTGATGACTTTGAATAATTATATGCTGACAACTCTACTGCTAGAATCACATTTGAATCTCTATACTAGTCTCATCTGTCGCATACTTGTTTGCCCTGTCTGCCATCATATCTGTCTCGTCATTGCCATCAGAACTTTTTAGTATTTTTTGACCAATCTGAGCAAAATCTAAAAAATCAAACCCTCCTATTGCGTTCAGAGCACTCTAAAACTTAGGAATCAACTCCTGGATCGTCGAAATCTTCTTTTTTTCTTTTTCTTCATCTTGATTCTTGTAACTATAGGCGTCTAAAAATGCCTATAGGTTCCCGCATGTAGCTCGAGATGAAGAGGAGATGATGAACATCATTATCCAAGTAAAAGAGGATTATCTAACATCGAAAAGCACATGAAGTGAGTTAACAAACTGTATGAAACAACGGAATTAAAGAATAACGAAGATACGATCCGATCGGGAGTTACATTTCGCTCACAAAAGACGAAACGTCCCTTGTGTCATATTCACCCCATGTATGATTCACCTAGGGAGATTATAGAACCCTTCGTTGGCTTTTCTACACACTTTGAATCATGTAATTCCAAGATCGGACGAGGGAGTTAGAGCCAAAACATCAGAAACAGTCTAGATTGTTTCGAACCGGCGAGACACTAATTGTGTCTCGCACATTTTGTCTATGATACGATTTGAATATGAAGAATCTCAAAAGATAAAAGTTGTAGAGATCTTCATTAGCTTTCCAATGCATTTTGAATCATCTCATTCTGAGTTCATACGAAAGAGTTAAGACCAAAATACCTAAGATAGTCCAAGCTATCTCGGACATGTGCGAGACAATCAAAGTGACTCGCGCCATGGTTAGCTCTCGACGTGTTTTCTGATAAGATTGGTTTCTAGAACTCCTTGAGATTATCCATAAATATGTGGGGTTATCCTTAAACATGTGGAAGCTGTTACACAACCGAAAACCCACCTAAATGGATAATAACGGTTGTTCTTCGACCCTATCCACAAACACGGCATTTCTATCCATAAACACGGTATTTAAAGCCTATAAATACACCCCTAGTACCCTTATAAAGGTAGATCTGAAGGGAGCTACGAATTTTAGAGGAGATATGGAATTCTCGAGCGTCGACGAAGCCCTGCTGAATTGAAGACTAAAGAAGCACAAATTTCAGAAAGAGGAGAAGATCTGATCGAGTTCTTCAGCATAAAGAGGAAGAGTTCGTCGGATCTACAATTTCTAGTTCCTTCCATAGGATTGTCTCATTGCGGTGATCTCAAGAAGAGTGGTTATCTCGCTGTTGCTGAGAAAATTGCTTCAGTTTCTTATTTCCTTTGCTAATCAACGAAGCTCCAGATCGATCTGATCGTTTGATAGTCCACGGATATCAACGTCCCCGTCACAGGCCAAGATCTCACACAAGCAGCGGAGGATAAATGTCCGTTGTGTTTGTTAAAAAAGTTATAATTTTTGTTGAAAGTATTATAAAAATACTATTTATTTTGAGTTTGTTGTAAACGCTTAAAGTTGTAAATGAACTCATCAACGAAATCGACTTTCTCCCCAGACAAGTTGGCGACCACAGTGGGAGCCAACAGCCTTGCTGCTAAGGCTGTCGTGCCGCAACCAGTGATCAAGATCCTAGTGAACGAAGAGGTCGAATACGAATTCGACCAGCAAAAATTTAAAGAGTATATCTCTTCCTTCTCCTCCAGATCTGCCTCTCTTCGCATGCGCAGGAAGGCCTCCTCTTCTGGGAAAGCTCACGGGACTTCAGGCTCGAAGATCCAAGATCCACTCGTCGCTGCTGCGCTTACACCTCGCGACGCCCCTCCAATGTCCAACGAGGTTGAAGCTGTAGGCCTAGGCCTCCCCTCCATTAAAGGGTTAGCTGTTGAAGGTGCGCCGACTCTATTGAAGAGAGAGCGCCAAAGGCGACGCCAACATCTTACACGTCAACTCGCTAAGGCTTTGGAGCCAATGGACGAGATCCGCTACGATCTGGATCTAAAATCTAGGAAGTGCCAAGAACCACAATGATGATTGAGTAACCCCTCCTCCAAAGCAGAAAAGAATGAATGGGTCAGCGTCAAAAGGACCCACTCTACCCTTGAGGAGCGAATCCAGAAGCGCTGCGCATTTCTTGCGCACGCCTGAGTCCTTGTGCGAAAAGCACAAGAAATGAAGGAAGAGACGGTTAGAAAATCACCCAAACAGAAACGAATTTGGATGCTAAAGACCAAATCAGCGCCTAAGGTAAAAGTAGACTAAGTTACCATTCAACCTTCGTCAACTCCAGATCCCAGTCCCCTTGGTAGTGTGGACCTCACCAAATTCAGAATTTCTTTGAAAGACCGCCTTAGTCCTCTCCCCGAAGATCGAGGTAAAGCACCTGTTAAGGAGCGATTGGGACCGTTGAAGGTCTCCCGGACGACCATTTAGGCAGGGGGTCGTTCTAATCCCCCAAATAATGATAACAAAGGGAAAGCCCATATGACCGACCGTATCGGATTACGAGTTGAAGTTCAAGAGCCCGTTAGAGTTTCACTCTCACAAAGGTGTGACTCTAAACGTGCGACTCTTGAAAACACCAATGAAGCGTCCTATCCCCAGAGGAAAACGTGTTCGTCTAATAACAACGTTATGCCTGGAAAGTTGTGTCAACATGAGATAGGTTGCTCTGGTCATCATACCAATGAGTTATACTATCAGGCTGGGGGTACAAATAAGTCTCGGAAGAGAAATACCCGAGAAACAGATTCTCACTACCCATGTGCTAAAATCATCAGGGTAGTATAGTCAGAATGTTCCTGTTCTAGGACAGTTCCGGAGAGAGAATATCCAAGTCTAAGCCAAGGCATTTCCATAGAAAGAAACTTGCCACTCAAGATGATGAGTTTCCAGAAGTGTCCGTTAGCATGACCGATAGACGAAAGTCAACACAACGCTTCAGTCCCGATCAGTTTTTAGGAATATCCCAACGAATAACCCGATTACGATCAGGGACCAGTGGACAAATGGATTACCAGAGAATGCAAAAGGGACTACCCTCAGATGATGAAACGTCAGATGCTTGCTCATCAATGGCTTCCAATGATACGGCATCCAGCACGGGGCAATCCTATGAGTCGTTTATGATCAACACAAAACAAATGGCTAAAATTCTCGAAGATGCTCTAACCAAGCAGAAGGAGAATTTCAAATTTGAAATAAAGATGGTTATGCAGGAGATGAGAGATATGTACAGCCAATAAATTACGGCGCTGATGAATCAGCAGGGAGAGTCCAGTCATCGTAATAATCCAAACCAAGCTGATAGTGATCGGGAAGCAGATGAGAATACCAATATGGATACCCCTTCCGTTGATAACAATGCTGGGGGTGGTCCCTTAGTTGATAATAATACGAAGGATAACTACGTCGCTTCTCCTCAGGATCACTCAAAAACAGAGGTGGACGAGGATAAGAAGATGAAGGATTTAGAGAGAAAAATCAATGTGTTGATGAAGTAAAGAAGTCCGGAATACCATGTCCATACCTAAGGGAATGAGAGTCAATCCCATATTCGGTAAAGTTCAATTTGATTAACTTTACGCCATTCAACGGAAAGGGCTCCCCTACCCAGCATTTAATATATTTCAAATCCCATTTGGGAATAATTTCTGGTAATGAACCCCCTGATGGTACGGTCATTCGTTGGCACTCTTCGTGGAGCAGCGTTCGATTAGTATCGTCGCCTCAAGCCGGGGACTTTCAACAGTTAGGATGACATGCAAGACATGTTTCTCATAAATTTCTTCGATGATGATACCGAGGTTTCAATCGGAACGTTACTCGATGAGAAACAAAAGGATAGAGAATTAGTCGAGAACTTCGTCAAACGATTCCGCAATCCGGAACAAAGCAATGAATTGTCGAGATCCGATCAACGAAGACTTTATCCTTGGAACTTGTCATAATAATCTTTCGTTGGATATCCTTTAAGTCATGGGAATAGCGCCATCCAATATCTGGAGGGATTTGAAGGTATGAGGAGAACGAGCCGAACGCTTCCTTAAGAGGAAGAAGGCCGAAAGAGGTCAAACGATGATAAATACTCCGTAACAGAATTTTGTACCTCGAAGTAAAGGGAAAGTGCAAGCAAACGTGGTAGATGCAAACCAAACATTCGAACTACAAGCGCAACAACAACCCCGAAGATAGCAAAAGACTTCAGATCCGAGACTCCAAAAAGAGTACTCCTTTAAGGATGAAGACGTTCTAGCCATTTTCGAATCCCTCCTTGAGAACAACAAGATCAAGCTACTACCTATCGTAAATCAAGAGGAAGCTAACAATACTACGGATTCAAAGTACTGTGCATACCACAGGAGGATCCTTCATCCCACCAAGGCTTGTTTTGCCCTCAAGAATAGCATCCAAATCTTGGTTGAAGCAGGCGTTATAATGCTAATTTAATCTGTATCAACACTCCGAAGAGTATACAAGTATAAACTGCTTCTCAATCCTCCAATAGGTATATGAGGTTAAACTTCTCCCTACATACTCTAACAGGTATATGAGTCTAAACTGTTTCCTTTTTTTTTACGGAAAGTTCCTGGAGAGTGTCATGCCTGGTATTTTTAAGGATTACCCGGTCATCCAACTAAGTACAATGTGAGACCCAGTTTCGCGAAGGAAGCTGGGGGTGGATGATTCATATAATGGGATGTTCCCAGAAGAATGTTACATGTAATATTCTTAGGGATAACACGATCATTACAAACAAAGTGATAAACACTAAACTCCCGCTGTTAAAGTCCTGACATAGCACTGGAAATTTTAATTCGAACGGTCTATTGCGATTGTCAAATTCCCTTCGTGTCAAGATCTCATCGTTTGACATCGAAAACCCCCACTGTGATTTATACTTTCACTCCCACTTGGTCAAACATTTAAACAGTTAGGACCACAACCAAATCCCCTCTCGATTCTTTTCATGAACAAGAGGTCCGTAAATTGAATGATCAAACCTTTAAACAATTAGGATCGCTCAAACCCCACATTTGGTCAAACCTTCTTACAGTTAGGGCCAAAGCCAAAATCTCCTCACGATTCCTTTCATGAACGAGAGGTCCACTTACAAATCGAGTGATCAAACCTTCCTACTGTTAGGATCACCTCAAACTCCCACTTGGTCAAACCTTCCTACAGTTAGGGGCAAAACCATAATTCACTCTCGATAAACGAGAAATTCACCTTTAGTTCGGTAATCAAACCTTCTGACAATTAGGATTATCCGAATCTTTTCGATTTTCAGAGTGGAGATCCCACTCTTAGTTTCACTCTTCAAATTCTCGAAGTGGAGATCCCACTTTGAGTTTCCTTTGCAACTGGAGATAGAATATAAAATTCTTCCTTTCCAGTATCAGGTTCGTCTTTGCCCAAAGAGAAGACACCATCCTTCAATTCTAAAATCCTTGTTTCATGCGCACGAGGAATTTTATCCCGAAGCCTAAGTAGGAATAAGTCAACGCCTAACACGCGTTACTGATTTAGTCTTTCACCGATTGAAGAAGACACCAGAATCTAAATCTGGGGACTTTTATCCCGAAACCTAAGTAGGGATAAGTTAGCGCCTAACACGCGTTACCGGTTTAGTCTTTTACTGATTGAAGAAGACACCAGAATCCAAGTCTGAGGAAGTTTATCCCTAAGCCTAAATAAGGATAAGTCTACGTCTAATACACGTTGCCGTTTAGTCTTTTCACAGAAGAAAGACGAAGTCTACGTATTCAATATCATAGCACTAAAAGAGTTAACTCTTTTAGCACAACATTACGTGCGGAACTGATTTGAACAATCTGTATGCTATCCCGACTCAAACAGTAGTCGGTAAAGGCTAATCAAACCCATTGATGGCTGAGAATTTACCAAAAATTCTATAAATACGATAGTTATTGATGCACCAGTTCCATTAATTGGTCTCGTGACTCAAGGATCTGACAACTTTAGGATAAGATCTATTCATGCAGACGAATCAGCTTTAACAGTTGGTCCTACAGCCCCAATATTTAGGACCATCCTGCTCCAATACCTTAAGAGCTTAAATTATGTATACTCCAGCAAACGTATGAGTATAAACTATGTTAACGTCGGTCAATGCGTTGCGATAGAAGTTAACGTCGGTTAACGCATGGCCTCCGATCAACTCCAAAGTTTAGATATAAATTTCTGATGAAGATAGTCAGTTCAAAGTCAACTTAACAAACACAAGCTAAAACCAACTCATCAGTTTTGATTCGAGACTTCGACAACGGCCAGATGATAAACGCAGCACCGGAGAAATTTTAGCTATTCGTCAAAATATTGAATAGACCAAAAATTGAATAAGTTAAGAATTGAAGCTAACTATAGGTCCTTTTATACTGACTGAAGGTTAGACCTATCACATCCAAAGTATTCCAGACTCTTTTATAAAAGAAACAAGACTGAAATACTTTGGAGGGGGTATCTGTAGGCGTTTAAAAATGCCTATAGGTTCCCATATGCAGTTCGAGATAAAGAGGAGATGATGAATGTTATTATCTAAGTCAAAGAGGATTATCTAACATTGATAAGCATATGAAGTGAGTCGACAAACCGTATGAAACAACGAAATTAAAGAATAACGAAGATACGATCCGATCGGGAGTTACGTTTCGCTCACAAAAGATGAAACATCCCTCATGTCTTATTCACCCCATGTATGATTCACCTAGGGGAGATTAGAGATCTCTTCATCGGCTTTTCTACACACTTTGAATCACGTAATTCCGAGATCGGACGAGGGAGTTAGAGCGAAAACATCCGAAACAGTCCAGATTCTTTCGAACCTGCGAGACACTAATTGTGTCTCGCATATTTTGTCCATGATACAATTCGAATCTGAAGAATCTTAAAAGATTAAGGTTGTAGAGATCTTCATTATCTTTCCAATGCATTTTGAATCATCTCATTACGAGTTCGTACGAAAGAGTTAAGACCAAAATACCCAAGATAGTCCAAGCTATCTCGGACATGTGCAAGACAGTCGAAGTGACTCGCGCCCAGGTCAGCTCCCGAAGTGTTTTTTGATAAGATTGGTTCTATAACTCATTGGAGTTATCCATAAACATATGGGGTTATCCTTAAATATGTGGAAGCTATTACACAATCAAAAACCCACCTAAACGGATAATAACGATTGTTCTTCGACCCTATCCACAAACACGACATTCCTATCCATAAACACAGTATTTAAAGCCTATAAATATACCCCTAGCACCCTTATAAAGGCAGATCTAAAGGGAGCCACGAATTTTAGAGGAGATCTAGAATTCTCGAGCGTCGGCGAAGCCCTTCTGAATTGAAGACTAAAGGAGCATGAATTTCAGAAAGGAGGAGAAGATCGGATCGAGTTCTTCAGCATAAAGAGGAAGAGTTCGTCGGATCTACAGTTCCCAGTTCCTTCCTTGAGATTGCCCCATTACGGTGATCTCGAGAAGAGTGGTTATCTCGCTGTTGTCGAGATAATTGCTTCGGTTTCTTGTTTCCTTTGCGAATCAATGAAGCTCAGGATCGATCTGATCGTTTGATAGTCCACGAATATCAACGTCCCCGTCATAGGCCAAGATCCCACACAAGCAGTGGAGGATAAACGTTTGTTGCATTTGTTGAAAAGAAAGTTATAATTTTTGTTGAAAGTCTTATAAAAGACTATTTTTTTGAGTTTGTTGTAAACGCTTAAAGTTGTAAATGAACTCATCAACAAAATCGACTTTCTCCCCAAATAGTAACGCCGATCTTCAATCTTGCACGACATCATCTCCTATCCTGCAAACTCGCTCTCGGATCCATCATCATGGCTCTGATACTACTGTTGGGGAACTTTAGTCTCCCCGTCTACTACGATCTCCGCAACTCGGAAGTTAACCTACAATCAATAAGATAGAAAATAACCGCAATCAAGAAGAAAGAACACCGAGATTTACGTGGTTCGGTCGACCAACTTCGACCTACGTCCATGGGGAATAATACGAGAAATCTACTATGTATCAGGGAGAACTACAAGCCACTCAACTCTTGTCTCTCAATCTCTCAACCTCACATACATAATCAACTCTCATATTATCTCCAAAGCCCTCTCCTTATAATCTTTTGAACGGACAGAGACTGCGAAACCCTCTCCTAATGATATAATCTTTTACACGGATAAAGACTACGAAACCCCCACCTAATGATGTAATCTTTTGCACAGATAAAGACTATGAAACTCTCGCCTCTCGCGCAATATTCCTGAATCAAGCTACGCCCTCTGCTAACCCTAGATTACAAGAATATTAACTCTTTCTCCTCTGCTTGGTTTTTCCTCCAACAATAGAAGAATATATATAGGAAAATCAAAACCCTATCTCTAGCCTAACTTTCTAATTAGAATGGAATTCAAACTCCTAATCATGATGAGACTCAATCTCCTAATCATGATAAATCTCTAACCCTATCTAATTCTCATGAAGTTACACAAAGAATCAAAGACACAATCCCTATAATTATATTAAAGTAAAAAAGTTTAACTTACAAGTTTGAATAACAACTTTAAAGCAGCTAAAACACAAGGAACTAAACAACAATAGGAAGTAAAGACATCAAAATAAGTACAAACAATATAAAATTTTTGGTTTGGCTGTGGCAGCCCATTCTAAGTTGATGTTATCCAATTATAGTACTTGCATATTCCATTTAGCTTCTTTGCTAGAATCCAACCACCCACTAACATGCGGGTGAACTTGAATCGGGATTACCTCTGGACCTCGACCCAATGACCCAACTTTCTTTCTTTGTTGGCCTCCCTAAACATCTTGGCCAATACACATCATACTCCCTTTAAAAGTACGAGTTCGGGAAAATTTTTTCATGGTCAATATTACCCTTAACTTTTTTAAATATTATATTATTATCCTAATCTATTCTAATTATCCTATCTTCTTTGAATTGATAACTAAATAATTTATCCTATTCATAATAAGACTTAACATGTTATTGGATAAAAGAGATACATTTCATATAATTCAAATCCTTTACTTATTTTAGTTCGTAGAGAAATCTAAAAACCATATGCTAACTAGCACCTAAATATTTTTGGAATTTGTAAAAAATATTCTCCAAGTTTTTTAAATTGCAAAAACACCCTAACAAATTCAAAATTTTATTAAAGCATCTTAAAGATTATAAATTTTACTTATTTCAATTCAGTGAGAAATCTAAAAAACATATGCTAGCGAGAAACTAAAAGTTTTTTAACTTTGGAAAAAAATATCTTGTAAGTTTTGAAAATTGCAAAAACACCCTTAAAAATTCAAAATTTATAAAAAACACCTTAAAAATTTCAAACCTATAAACACACTAAAAACCTACAAATAACAAAAACAACCTCTAATAATTTATCAAATTTACAATAAACACACTAAACTTTTTACAAATTTCAAAATAAAACCCTCAAAATTGTAAAATTTACAAAAATCCTGATAATTTCTAATCTAACAGTGCATTAAAAATATAGTAATTACAAATATCCCCTGCATAATTTATAATTTACACAAAACGCCCTTAAAGTTTCAAAAATTACTAACAAACCCTTAAAATTTAAATTTTACAAAAAATACCCAGAGAATTTTAAACTCATTAGTAAATTAAAAGCATATGAATTATAAATAATCTATAAATAATTTACAATCTATAGAACCATAAGTTTAAAAAATTGCAAAAATCCCCTAAATTTTATAATTTATGAAAAAACACCATGAGAATTTCTAATCTATAGACATTAAAATGAATTTTTTATGCAAAATTACTAACAACCCCTAGAAAATTAAAATTTTACAAAAATATCATACACTCTTTAGAAGTATAGATTTAGGAAAAAATTTTCATGGTCAATATTATCCATAACATTTTTGAAAAGAACATAACTAATTGAAAATCTATTAAATTTGAAATTTAGTAGATTGCAAATTACCCCTCCAAAGTTTAAAAAATTTTAATGATTTTTTGTAATTCTTTAATTTCAATGTAATGTTTAATAGTTTTGTGTATTTAAAAATTACAAGATTTTAGGGTGTTTTTCTACAATTTTTTAAAACTTTTGAGGGTGTTTATTTTGTAGTTTTCTAAAATTATATTATGTTTTTAGTGTAATGCATAGATACTTCAATTAATAATGATATTGAAGAGTAAGTTATTCTTAAGATTATTATGCCATAATTAAGTATGCACATCACTATTTCTAGGCAGTATAATTTATATATGTAAAAATTTTCAAACAATCTATATAGTGGTTAAAAGATTTTAACTTTAATGTTCTATTTTTTATAAATTATATTTAATATGAACCCACCAAAGTTTGACTGTGGTCATCATAATTTTAATATGTTTGATTGATTGACTATATATGTATATAGATCATAAGTTACTTTACTTTCTCACATGAGCTAATATTTAGCACTTAATAATTTAAATTATTACTTTTAAATTTAATATAAAGATGAGCTCTAATAACATTTAGTTATTTACCTACAGAATAATCCAATCTCAATTCTTATTTTTTGCTTGAGATTTATTCTATAGTTATGAGTATCAAATTAGTAACTAAAATAATAATTATTTATGCTTAAATTAGGACGATTGTAGTTGGTCACTCACTATAAAATTTTTATGAAGATATACACCTTACTTTCTATAGCTATTTGAACTGCCCATGTATATTTTATAAATTAGTTGTTAATTTGACATATTAAATTATTTTTCCTTTGAAGAAATTTCTTCTTTGACTTTTGGACTGTGTAATCACTATATCATCATTCTAGCGTAGAAAGAACCTCACTCTAAATGGTTTCAAGCTAATGTTTGAGTTAAACTGAAGTATATACTGTTGCTACTATGTGTATATATTTTTAAGAAAATAATGTCAATATTTTTAAAATAGAAGAAAATATTCTAACATTTGATATTATAAAAACTAAATATAGCCAATTAAGTGATTAACAAAGAGAACTTACATCAGAAAAGAGTGAATAATAAGATAAATAGGAAAGGTAATGACATTGTAACAGTATTACAAATAACAAACTACAATGTAAAGTTAACCTATTTTGTGGAGACCTCCTACTGGCTATAAGCATTGATGTTTCCATATATATACTTTATAATTTATTAAAAATGGTCATATAATCTTATATAATAAAATTTATTCAGTACTGAATAATAATATCGTTATAATAATATCGTTATCAGGGAAAATTCTTCATGAACCAATATGTTCTTTACGATATATAAGCTATGCACTCCAAATTCTTGGGTCTTTATAGAGCTAAAAAGTTTAAATACGAGCCTCTAACATGTTGTTCTCACAATAGCAAAATCCACTTAGCAGCTGTGGATATTTTAGATGAGTTATATGTCTTATATACAATATAATTATCATAGGCAAATGAGTTATAATAGCATTTTTCATTCACATCGTTTGGGGTAAGATTTAATAGGGACCTTGCATTAAAGAAAAAAGAATTTTTTATATTTAGAGCTCATGGTGAAATATATCATAATCTCTCTGCTTTAATTTCGCAAGAAAATAATTCTTCATACTTTCAATTTCACTTCTATGGTACAGAGAATGAGGTATAAAATTGAATGAAAATATTTTATAATATAAATATGAGTGAAATCACAACTAAAAGTTAACGTGAATATGAGTTAAACTATAACTAAAAGTTTAACAGACATATTGCAAGTAAATTCCATATACAGAATTCCTTTGTGAATTGAATGATCACCTATCTTTTGAAGACTTCAAGAAACTAATAAATAGAGATGTTGTACTAGATTAATGTGTTTATAACTCACAAATAGTAGATCATGTGGCCACAGTCTGGGTTGAAGGAAACAATGATAATATTTTATTTGAGAGAGAGATTATTGAGTAGGTGATCAATCCCATAATATTTTTTTTTATTTTTACTCTATTTTTATCAATTTAAATAATCATGATATTCAACCACGTGCATTGCACGTGCATCTCAACTAGTAATTCTAAAAATCGAGTGTAAACACATTGATTCACAAGCATATAATTATTTGAGTTTAGCTCAGACATCACACTATAGAATCCAATGAGATATTCTTTTGAAATCTCTCAAAGTAGAATAAGTTTCAAATTTATGTGTCATGTCTCATGATAGAATCTTGTTCTATTCGAAGAAATGACCTGTGGAAATAATTATTTGTTGCCAATAGATCAAACGTTATTATGTTTATCGGTCACTCTAAATGACATCGTGTTTCTTAAACTTACATCCTGACTTAAATATAGCCAGGAAAATGATCAACAAACCAAATCGCAGGCATAGGTAATGCCCTGTATCGCAATTAGGTTATTATTTTTTTGCAAGAAATTAATATTTATTCTTACTCCGTCTTGACTTAGGACTTTGCAGATTATCGTTTTTAGTAAATTGGTGGATCATAATATTTAATTTTATGAACTCCCTTCTCATTTTCTCCATGTTAGATGACCATTTTGTCCTTGGTGAGTCCCACGTAGCACGATCAACAGTCTTAACATTTTTGACCGTGTATATCTGTGTCGTCTTGTGAGTTTTCATTTGTTTTGATCATTTCACCATAAGGTTAAGATTATCGATCCGCAAAACCCTGAAGTTGTTGTTTCGGATCTAAAGTAAATCCCTTACAGTTGGTATTATAGCGATATAGATTTAAAGCGAGATCCCTAGCAAATTTATGTTATCTGTGGTATGCTAGTCTAAATATACGAACTCTTCCGAAGTGATGATATATGTGATACACATCATACATAGGAGCATTATTATTGTAAACTCGATTGCCTATCCACTGAATACTCAATAGGCGCAAGCTTTTGATTTACCCTAATAGCCTCCAAATCCTTCATGTCACCATCCAAATACCCTCTCAAGAATGCAACCATAACTCCACCCACAAACAACCTCATTGGCTTCCTCTCCTTCCCATTCTTACAAGTGCAATTAGATATTATCCCTTTAATTCCCTCAGTCTCATCATCCAACACATCCATGTGCCCATACTCCTTCCCAACAAAATACCACGAGGGAGCACGACACTCCTTGAAGAACTCCTCATGACTCAGTCCCTTTGGTGCACAAGGAGTAAAACATATGTTCCTCGGTACCCCACCAAGGCCTGAACCAATTACCAACGTCGCCATGTTGAGAACAAATGAGTGAGGGTTGTGAGTGAGGACTGGAGGGCTTGTTTGAATTCCTCCTAGCGGTCCATCGACTGGACAGATGCCGATTAGTGCTGAGAATTTGAGCTTGGTTTTGGCAAGGCCTAAGGCAAGGGCGAAAGCGTCTTTGCCACCACGGCTGTGGCCGGAGATTACGAGCTTGTTTAGGTTTGGTTTGATGCCAGGCAGGGCTGGAGCTAGATTGTCGATGAGCCAGTCTGTCAGTGTTGCTGCTGACTGGATTTCTCCTTCACAGTCTAGGCATGCGATTGAGTATAGCTGCAGGAAAAAAGGGATATTATTGAGGGGAAGTAATTTGAATAGATTTGTGTTTTGGATGCGCAGAGAGTTAGAAAAATCATACACATGAAGATTCACAAGCTGTAGAACCTGCCAATGAGATTAAGTTCTTTTCAAATCTCTCAAAATAGAATCAGATACGAATATACGTGTCGTGCTTACCTACTTCAATAGTTACGAAGTCACATCTCATGTTTCATCAGAAGATTCTTCCACAATAGGCTCGAATTAATATATGTGAGATGTCGAGTAAGTATTTACAGAATTTTGAAGCATGGACATAATTATCTGCTGCCAATCTATCAAAAATTTATGTTGTGGTGTGATATACTGTCATGAATTTACATAATGTATTGCGATCTATAAAAGAAATTTAGGTCGTGTTTCCTAAATTTATATCCTGACATAAACACAGGCAGGAAACTTATCAACAATGCACGGGCATGGGTACTGCCAAGTATTTATTAAAATTGGATGATTTTGTATGCAACAAATATTTATCTCTGCGGTATTAGAGTATTTGTCCATCGTATTAGGTCCAACAAAATAACATTTGCGTCGTTCAGTTTTCAACCTCTACTTAAGACTCATTATAACATATTAAAAAGATGGATTAATCCTTAATAAGTGGTATCAAAGCTAAAAAATAGGGTAAGTTTCACAAAACCCCCAAAACGTTTGGACCGTTACGAAATAACCCCAAATATTGAAGCTGTTCACTTAACCCTCATAACTTTTGAGTCCCCACAGAAACCCCCATAACTTTGAAGTTTTTCTACTACTCTCCAAACGTTGCAGTCTCCCCAATTTTTTTTTAAAATATCCCTCTAATTTTTAATATTATTTCAGAGAACACACGAACTTCCAGCATTATTTTGGGGAGCCCCATGAACTTGTTAACCCTCATCATGCTGTTAGTGGTGAACGCAAAAAGATTTTAAACTAAGCGTGAGCATTAATTTGTGCAAACTCACTGAACTGACCAAACTTCTACAATTTGGTTCAGTTTTAGAATAACTTCGGTTCGGTTTGGTTTTGAAATATTTGTAACTAAAATAACATGATTGACCAATTTCAACTTAATTGTATAAATACTTCACTTTTTTTTAGGTGAAAAGATAAAGAGTTATTTGCATGTATGCCCCTTAAGTCATGAGTATATGCGAAACTACCACCAAATCTTAGTATTTGCAAAACTAACACCCAAATAATCAATTAAAAAAATATCTGCAAATGAATCAATCACCAACTTTGATAGGCTAATTTATAATTGGAATGTAAAAATATCAACAAGATTGTCTAATATTTACTCACCAAGTTGGTGACTTCTCGATTTTAGGGGTATTTTTTTTTTCCAAAATTGATGATTTGTGGGGTAGCTTTGCAAATACCATGATTTAAGGGGTATATACATAAAAATAACCCAAAACTAGATATTCTAACATTTTATATATTTTATTTGATATAGATTCGGTTTTAGTTTGTAAAGTAGTTGATTAGACGAATTTCTCATCAACTTGAGATATAAGATGAGTGAAAGGTTTGAATGAGTAAGAGCTTAGTATTTAACTTGATATAACATGTCTATGCCCAATCTAAACAAACTGAACCAAATTGCACCATACGGAACCGATTTGATTTGGTTTGATACGGTTTTGAATCTAGTTCGGTTCATTCAGTATGACAAAAAATAGTAAAAAACAACCGAACTGACCGTTCGCCCACCCTTGTTACAGTGAAGATTTTGTGAAATGCTTAAAATTTTGTAGGTGAAGTGATATCTTAAAATTCTGGGGTTTATCTGAAAATGGGCCAAGCGTAATCTAATTTTTTTCCAAGGGAGTCTGACTAAAATTGATTACTTGAATCGTCACAGACACCGTATAATCTTTGAATATACAAATGGTTGTATTGTTATGTACAATAAACACTAACCTTTGTTGAGGGGATGCATCTCATCCTCTTCCCAAATTGACAAAGTCAATCTCATGAATTTATTGCGGATGTTTCAAATTTCTACAATACCAGATAATCCTAGATGGTTGCTTACAAGTGCTGGTACTTTCACAGTTAAATCCTTCTATCAGTTCCTCAACCAGAGAGGTCTTCTATCACCTCATTTTAAAGTTATTTGGAAATGCAACTTCATCCAGAATCAGTTTCTTTATCTGGCTTTTATGCAGTAATAAACTTCACACAAAAGATAATCTCTTAGCTAAGGGATGGATAGGAGATCCAATGTGTTTCTTTTGTGGCTCACAAACGGAATCCAAGGACCATTTGTTTTTCTCATGCTCAATAACCTCCCAAGTCTGGACACATTTCAAAAACTATTACCTTCCTTTCATATGGCCAACAACTTTTGAAGATTTATTACAACTTGCGAGTAAACTTCGAGGAAGTGCTGGTTATATTTGGCGTAACTTTATCTCCTATAGCTGCTGGAATATTTGGATCAGTAGGAATAAAACTTTAGTTGATAAAACAAGTTTCTCTTACAAGAAAATTGTTAATCAAACAATTTACGGCTTGTATGATTGGTCAGGTAATGGAAGAGGTGCTGCGGCGGCAAGGGAACTATCTGCCATGCTAGAAAAATTTCCCCTATCCAGAGCTAGTGTTTGAAGAAAGAGGGCATACTATGGATCTTGAGAGTTTTTATCTTGTGTAAATATCTGTCAAGTAAACTTTATCTTTTGGTTTTCATGTTGTTTTATAGAAAGTTTAATTTTTACTATACACATATATGGCTGGCTTTGGTTCTTCCTAAAATCCGTGTCAACGGTGAATGACGGCAAGACCCTCTCTTCATCTTCACGGATCTTTGGAAGAAGAAAGTTATACATCACTACTAGTAGAAATTCCATTTTCTAAATTACAACTCTTTAGACACTACTTGTGTCTAAGTTTTTGTATTTATCAATCTTTTGGACTTTTTTATTAATGAACGGGGCTTTAGCCTCTGTTTTTCGATAAAAAAAATAAAATAAAATAAACACTAACCTGAGGAGCTATTACAATGAACCCATGAGAAGCGACGTGGTGCATAAGCTGAGAGTAGAAGGAATTAACCAGTAAATATCCATGGAGCAATATGACCACTGGGAACTTAGTCTCTTCTCCATCAGCTGGATACGCAATCAGCAGAGGCTTATTAGGACCTGAGGGGTTGGAACTATCTTTCTGAGGTACGGTTTTCGAATCAACAGTGTATTTGCCAAGATCAAAGACACCGCAAGGCAAACTCATGCTTGAGCTATGTACTATCACTACTATTATTTCTCTAAATTAATTTTTCTTGGGCGCTGCAGTGATATAGATCATTATATATATATAGAGAGAGAGAGAGAATGTTTTACCTAGCTCTTCAGCGGGAGATTCTTACTGGCTTGTGGGATTCTTACTGGCTTTATTAGCCCCGTTCTACCTTCATGAGGGATAAATATCAGTAACCTCATGCGTAGGCGTAACCCGACAAATGTTAGTAATTAACCACGTGTTCTCCATATGGTTTTTTGTTAGGACCATATGGTTTTTTTTGGCTTTTTTAGCTCCTTAATTTGTCATGTATTCATGTATCGTGCAACTCGTGCTCCTCAAGAGGACAAAGTCAGTAGGGGTAGGACCATATGGTTTTTGGCGTTCTTAGCTCCTTTGTCATGGATTAATGTAACGCGCAACTCGCAAATTTTTCAAGAGGACACATTATATATATATATACACACACACACATACATATATATACGTACACATACATACATATAACATATATTTATGTATGTATGTATGTATATACGTATGTATGTATATATTGCCCACCAAATCTTTCATATTTACAAATATATCCTTAAATCATGTTATCTGCAAACTTACCCCTCAATTTTCTCATATTGATTTCTTCTACCCCTCATATTTATTGATTTTAGTTTTTAAACAAAAATATTGTAAACATATTGGAAATTATTAGAAAATTTTGACATTGTCCTATTTAGAAAGCGTTATTGTTAAGTTGGAGGTGTAGAAAACCCAATGCAAGAGAATTGAAGGGTAAGTTTATGAATATCAAGATTTGGAGGTTAAATTTGTAAATATAAAATATTTGAGGCATATATAGAAGAAAAACCCCTATTTAGTAATATTATTATATATAGAGAGAGAGAATGTTTTACCTAGCTCTTCAGCGGGAGATTCTTAACCACGTGTTCTCCGTATGGTTTTTGGTTAGGACCATATGTTTTTTTTTTTTTTTTTTTTTTTTTTTTGCTTTTTTAGCTCCTTAATTTGTCATGTATTCGTGTATCGTGCAACTCGTGCTCCTCAAGAGGACAAAGTCAGTAGGGGCAGGACCATATGGTTTTTGGCTTTTCTTAGCTCCTTTGTCATGTATTCATGTATCGATCACGCAACTCATCACAAATTCTTCAAGAGGACAAATTATATATATATATATATATATATATATATATATATATATATATATATA
>BQKN01000635.1:635945-666523 GCA_022839385.1 Asparagus kiusianus
AATGTCCGAATCCTCCATTAAATTTTCTGTTAAGCGTCCTACATCAGAAGAGCGTACTCTTCAATATTACTATTATAATAATAATTTGCGAGAGCATTTCTTGAGGTTTTAAATGCCGCGATCAAGCCAGACGCTAACTTTTCACACGTCGCGCCTCCAGATTCCGCCACCTGGCCATTAACCGCCACCGCGAGAACCTCCTCCAGCCTTCACCACCTTTTCTAAAGTTTAAGCCCCCAGCCTCAACCAAGGCCTATAAAAGGCCCCGCAGTAACCCGTCGCAAATTTTACGAAGACGACCCTACAAAAAAAAACCCGGCCATGTATTTCCGACCACCGTATAAGGGCGGCGATGTGGAAACCGGCGGCGCCCGGCCGCTGTATCCATCGATGGTGGAAAGCCCGGAGCTGAGATGGGCTTTCATACGGAAAATCTACGGTATTCTCACCGCCCAGATGCTGGTCACCGTCGGCATGGCTTCACTTGTGGTTTTCGTGGACCCGGTCCATGATTTCTTTGCCACGACCACTGCTGGCCTCGGGGTTTATGTTCTTCTCATCATCGTCCCCTTCATTGGTAAGTTTTCTATTTTTATATTTTTCCGTGTCCTTGTTTAGCAATTTCATTTTTGTTTGCTGACCCTTTTTTTATTTTTTATTTTTTTTTGGCATGTGTAGTTTTGTGTCCTCTGTATTACTATTATCAGTCTTATCCGGTGAATTATTTGCTGCTCGGGGTTTTCACTTTGTGCATAGGATTTGCAGTTGGACTAACGTGTGCGTTTACTAAAGGTAAGGAGATCTTAATTTTATCTTCTATTTTCCATTAAAAAAAACATATGCTAATTTCTTTCACGAATTGTGTGCCGTCATTGTACTGCGGCCATGCTAATCTCCTCTGTATCGTTCCAATTTTATGGGATGCCATTTTGTTCGTGTTTTAGGGCGCATATGGTCTGCTAAAATCTGGATTATGTTGATTACGTACTAGCATCGAAATAACTCTGATGGCAAGCAATTTTTTCTATTAGTTTCCCCTAAATGACTAAATTTTGAATGTAGTTTGGGTGGTTAATTAGCCACTGTAATCGTATGAAGTTTTCGTTTATGATACATTCAAGGTTTGCAAATTGCAAATGATACAATAGATTATGCTTTAGCCATGTCTATGAAAAGATTGCTGAATACACTGGTTAAAGAAATAATAAGGTTATAATTAATAAGACAAGAAGGACTAGTGTTGTGCAAGAGTTTGATTTGAAGCGATTAAGAATGAACCATAGTGAGTAACTTTATGGAGGATTTTTTTTATTTTAAATATATCTGAATAGAAGAATATGACTCATTCAATGCTAAACAAGAACTTGAGATGAAAGATTTTGTTGTTTTGCTGCATATCCATCCAATGCTAAACAAGAGAGGTCTTCGTATCAGAGACAAAAGATTTCTTCTTGCTCCACTTCTAAAACTCCATGCTCTACTCTAAAAAATTTCCTTTCACCTACTCATTTAGGATCATCAAGAAACATCAAATCCAATGACGTGATAAGTCTTTAGTGGTTAGCATGCATGTCAAAAGTAATAATAGGAATCCTATCAGAACTATCCTTATAAGAGCGGGATCATTTATACCATAGTAACTATATCTACAAAACTGACCATCTAACCGCTGGTGCATGGTATAAATCACCCCAACTCTATGAGGTTAAATCATTTTGAGTAGGGTTTAAGGTCCTTGATGTCCCATAAAAGATTCATCCGTGCATTAAGTTGGAGGTAGAGTGGATATTAAGTAACACGGATGCAAGTAATCCTAAATGGATGGTGTAGCTTGCACTCTAGGACAACCAATGATGATTGTGAAATTGCTTGTGTGTGGTCTACAGCACTTTATCAACATATGCTGTCCTTCAAAGTTCAAACATTTCTTTTCATCGAAGATGTCCAAAGTTTTTTTTTTCTTTTCTTTTCTTTTTTGTGTAAGCAGAACAAGATTCTCATGTGATAAATAATGAGTAACAATGGCCAGATGCTCAGAGAATTCATTAACTAGAAAAATATACACATAATCTAAATGTTGCCTAAAGTTAAATCTCCATTTAAACACGTGAACTCCTCATATCTTGAGTTTTGATTTAATTTGATTATCACTGATTGTTTCAGGCTAAGTAACTCAGGTTAACTGGGCCTGATTACTTCCAACAAAAGCTACCTTGTTTAGCTAGGCATCGCTCAGTGACTCTGTATCTAATTTTATATTATACCTTGGTGGATAAATTTGCTCAAAGTAGTAGCCTTGGTTCATCTCTAAGAACTATCTTCCTTCATAATTCTTGTTATTTTGGTAAAAAAAAGCTCTATTAGACTTCATCCTTGCAAAGAATATGTCTATAGTACTGCATTATTCACTGCAAATCATATGATTACTAAGCGAGGCCCTCTGCTGCTCATAAACAGGGACGGTGATTCTGGAGTCAGCAATCCTCACAAGTGTTGTAGTGATTAGCTTAACTCTGTACACATTCTGGGCAGCGAGGCGGGGCCATGATTTTAGCTTTCTTGGCCCTTTTCTTTTCGCCGGTCTAATGATCATATTAGTTTTTGCCTTGATTCAGGTATTCTTTATGCCTTTTCTTAATGGATTTTTGGTACACTACAACTGTAACTACAATACACGTAGTAATTGCCACAGTGATTGTTGTTGCGTACAATTATAGTTGCAGTTGTTTGGTTCAGTTTTAAATTCTTGCAAGTTGTTAACTTTTTTGCGTAGGTGCTTTGTGTCATCATTTTTCTGTAGATTTATGTTGGTGTCAATGTAACTATCACATCAAAACTCCGCGCAAGTCATCACTAGTCCTTTATGTAAGTATAGATAGAATTGCATCTAAAATTGCGGTGAAATTGATAGATACAACAGATCAAAATGTTCTAGTTGCATGTAATTAAAGTTACACCTCTTGCGGCTATTGTGATCCAAACAACTTGTGAGCTTCTCCTTTTGTCTCATTTCTATCAAGGTTCTTGAATCTGACTTTATGTTTCATTTGCATTTCAGCTGTTTTTTCCAATGGGCAGGCTCGCCTACACGATATATGGAGGTGTTGCTGCGCTCTTATTTTGTGGATACATTATTTATGATACCGATAACTTGATTAAGAGGTATTCTTATGATGAGTATATATGGGCTGCTGTTGCTCTGTATCTTGATATTATTAACCTCTTCCTTTCTTTGCTTACTCTCTTTAGAGGTATTGAGAGTTAGGATAAATGACTGTAATTATGTATCAGATGATTGTTGTACATAGATGAACGCTGCAAGTAGAAATGTAGGTGTTTCAGTGTGTAATATCTTTAAGTACACAAAGCCTTAATTATTGAGTTCCAAAGTTTTGGTTTTTCCCCCTTACATATTACTCCTTGGATCTTCTCCATTATTAAGAAGTACCGGAGGAAATGCTAAATACAGTTGATTTTTCGCCTTAATTGCATATATGCTTTTCCTATTGTATAGTTCTATTCATTTATTACACCTAAATTTTTTAATTAGAAATTTGACCTTCTTATCTCAAAATGAAATTACCTTTGTGTTATGTATACATACCACTTTGTGTTACATATACATACCAATTGTAATGTAGATATTAATGCGTTATTTAGGAATATCTCTATCTACCGATACAATCAATCAAACTGCCTAATTGACCAAAAATCAAAGTGAGAAGAGACTTTACTCTTAACATCTAAAATCTAGTATTAAAAAGCATATCTGATGCATAACAATAAATAATGGTGATTACCCTCAATATGCACAGTATGTGTCTTACATCAATCTGTATGTGGTAAGAGAAATGATCAATGTGAGCAAACACGTCGAATTCTTCAGGGCAGAGTAATCTGATAAGAAATTAAGAAGAAAATCAATGATTTACATCAACCAAAGCATTAAAAGATGGAAATGAGAGCGAAGTAGATCAATTTCTATTCTCACCTCCAGCGGAAAATTGGTCATCAGATGCATTCGGTGGAG
This sequence comes from Asparagus kiusianus, assembly GCA_022839385.1. NCBI lineage: Eukaryota > Viridiplantae > Streptophyta > Magnoliopsida > Asparagales > Asparagaceae > Asparagus > Asparagus kiusianus. Next base: position 639,976 of record BQKN01000635.1, read on the forward strand.
GAGGCATACTAGTTGAGTTCCATAAATTGATCCCAAGGTTAGTGCAATCTGCACCTAAAGAACCTGTACGTGAAAAACCGAAAGCAATGAATTGAACTGTGATCTTATGGTTTCCGATTCTTTCTTCATTGAAAATAAAAATAAAAATCATTCTCCCCTGGAAACAGTTGAAATATTTGGTAAACTACACAAATTTGTTCACAGTAAAAAAGTGCAAGAGCTCAGGTAGCGACTATGAATGTTAGTCCTAAATTAAATAAGTAAACAAGAAGCATATCATTATTAGTATTTAGGTAAAATCATCGTGAAGAAGTTTCACACTATTTGAGAATTTCTTATCGAAACAGTAACTCTCTGAGCTTCCCAACTTGCTATCTTCTTCGTGGTAACCAATCATTTTCCAGTAATCTTTACTTTGTGCATCAGGATAAAACATGAGAGAGAGAAAAATGTCTCAGTGTGAGAATGAAACAAAATAAGGTATAGAAGAAAAGCATCTCCAAGCAGAAAAGCATGCAATCAAATTTTTCCAGAATTGATCATTAACATAAACTGATTAGCAAGCTCTGGTTGCTAAATATTTGAAGGTGTTTTTGAATACATTTCAAAACCCATTTGAGAGTGTATTTACAAGATCGATAAATTTGTGGAGTACCCGTTATAATATGGATATTCGATATGTATTATTGGTGATACAATTGATTTTGCATGCATGAATGTCTTTTTTCCATTAATAATTTCTTTTTAAGGCATAAATTTTTTGGTGATACAATGGCAAGAAAGAGTAAGAGAGATCGACGTTGTGGTATTTTTTATAATTGGGAGGAATGTAAATCTTAAATTGATAGATTCTCATATGCCTCCTACAAAGGGTATGGAACGTACAAAGAGGCGTAGATTGAATGGGAGAAGCACACCATCGCGCGTGATTCAGCATCCAGCTCAAGGCATGTACAAACACCTATTTGTGTTCAAGAACAAATGTTTTCAGAGGGGCATAATCTGGATGAGGACAAGGAAAAACTTGGGGAAACTGCTATTTCCTCTATCTATGCTTTTGTATTAGGTTTAGTGTTTACAATATTAGTGTTTCTAGTATGTATCGTTGAGTATTTGTTAGTTTCTCCATTGCAAAAAATATGTAATGTGATTTGTGGATGATTCTTCAATGTGAGGATAAGCTTGCATAACCTGAGTCATTTTGTACTTAGTTTGTACTCAATTTTGAGCTTGATTGTGGTCAGTTTGTATTATGATTTGTGCTCAGTTTTTACTTAATTTGACCTTTTGTTTGATTTCTAGAAATGAAAATGTATGCAAGCTTTTGTACTCAATTTTGAGATTGTTTGTGGTCAGTTTGTACTCAATTTTGTGCTCAGATTGTATTCAATTATGAGCTTGTTTGTGGTCAGTTAATCCTTAATTTTGAGCTTGTTTGTGGTCATTTTGTACACCATTATGATTTGTGCTCAGTTTGTAGTGTGTGTTTGCTAAGCTTTCATTCATTATAGCTGGTCCGGGGTCTTTTTATCTTAGCACACATATTAATTTTTATTCTGCGGTCCTCTTTCTTGTAACTACATGTTAGTTCTAAATTAACGTGTTAATTTTGACTGAAATGCATGTTAGTTCTAGTTTTAGTCATGTTAGTTCTACCATGAGCCATGTTAGTTCTAGTTGGCGTCAAGTTAGCCCTACCACGGTAGATGTTAGTTCTAATTTATGCCATGTTAGTTCTACCAATTGCTATGTTAATTCTAGTTAGCGTTGTGTTAATTCTAGTTTATAACATGTTAATTCTAATGTATTTCATTATTGTTCTATCATCCCTCATGCATAATCATGAACATTACATTTGGATAAGCTTGCATAACCTGGGTCATTTTGTACTTAGTTTGTACTCAATTTTGAGCTTGTTTGTGGTCAGTTTGTACTATGATTTGTGCTCAGTTTGTACTTAATTTGATCTTTTGTTTGATTTCTAGAAATGAAAAATGCATGCAAGCTTTTGTACTCAATTTTGAGCTTGTTTGTGATCAGTTTGTACTCAATTTTATGCTCAGTTTGTACTTAATTATGAGCTTGTTTGTGGTCAGTTTGTCCTCAATTTTGAGCTTATTTGTGGTCATTTTGTACACCATTATTATTTGTGCTTAGTTTGTAATGTGTGTCTACTAAGCTTTCATTCCTTATAGCTGGTTTGGGTAATTTTTATCTTAGCACACATATTAACTTTTATCTCGCGGCCCTCTTTCTTGTAAGTACATGTTAGTTCTAAATTAACGTGTTAGTTTTAAGTAAAATGTATGTTAGTTCTAGTTTTAGTCATGTTAGTTCTACCATGAGCCATGTTAGTTCTAGTTGGTATCACGTTAGCCCTACCATGGTAAATGTTAGTTCTAATTTATGTCATATTAGTTCTATCAGTTGCTATGTGAGTTCTAGTTGGCGTCGTGTTAATTCTAGTTTATAACATGTTAGTTTTAATGTATTTCATAATTGTTCTATCATCTCTCATGCACAATCCTGAACATTACGTGTTAATTCTAGTTTATAACAGTTGGATTATCGTGAATGGAAACTAGAGGAATCAAGAATTACCTCCATAATCTCACTCCAGACTCCTAAATCTCCATGTTCTCCAACAACCCTCGCTAGTTCGGATTATCCTAAGCTAACTTGTGATGTATTTATAAAAAGAACTAAACAAAACATATGTTCAGCTGGAAGCATTCATCTGATGGGGGAATTGGGTCAATTTGAGAGCTTGGAGTTGCTACTGGTTGATGAATTTGCAACATCATAAGAAATACACAGGCATCAGTGGCATGCATATATAACAAGTAAGAAGTAAAACGAAAAGAGCAATTCCAGAAGACATAAGACCTGCACAGGACAATTTTTCAATGCACGACGCAAAGACATAAGACCTGCATAGGACAATTTTTCAATGTCTACACAGGAATTAAAGAGTCAATACATAAGACTAGTTTACAATCACTTTAGGTCATTTTTCAAACGTCATAGCATCTTTAGGACATTTTTTATCAACAATTTACAAATAGGCGACACATTCATAATGTAAACATTTTGGTTGTAATGATATATCTTCATCATTCTTCTGTTTCCTTTTCTTCTCCCAAGATTGCTCTTCTTCTTCTCAACAACTTGGCCTAGCTTATGATTTCATAACAATTAGTGCAATAATATATTTGTACCACTAACTAAAGTAGTTTTGTGTGCTCATTCCCTATTGAAATTAGAAGTACATAACTGAACTTGAAAACAACTAAAATGAACATATAAAAAATTCACAAAAAAAACTACATATGAAAAACAATATTAATTATACCTTGGCAAGTTGATTTTACAGCTAGTTCTATAATGCTCGAGTTCACCACATCTGCTACATATACATTTCTTCCTCTCTTTCTTTTCTTGTGCTTGTTCTAAACCCAATTTGATTCTAGTAGCATTGCGTGGACGACCTTTAGTCCTTGCAGGTCTATCACGATCACAAACTTTAATCTGAGGAATGTGCTCCATTGTATATGAAATGGATGCGGAAATCTGAGGATCATCCACCATTGATCTTGAGTTTCTCTAACTTATTCTTCAAGTGATTCTATGGAATTATTGATGTGATCTGTGCATTTTTGCTTTGTCTGGACTACTCAACACATGATTTGTATGTTCTTCAACAAACCCCGTGACCTCCTACGATTTGTCCTCTAATACTTTAACTCTCATCATTGCCTTACATCCCACTCAGGTCTCTCACCGAAAAGGCATCTCTATCTTGTCTCTATTAGATCTATAGCCCTCCTTATTGATAATCATATTTTATTATAATTTTATACCCTCATTATCTATTTTTAATGAATAAATATACTACTATTAATTGTTTTTATCTTTAATTGCAGGTTAATGAAGAATAAAGCCCAAAAATCACATCTCTTAACAAAAACTTATGAATTAAATGAAGAACACAAGCAAGAGCCAAAAATCCCAAGCCTAGAATCAAGTCGAGTAGCTTGTAGAAACCGGAGAAACTAAAAAAATCAAATATGAAAACAAAATATATTCAAGATGGTTGGCCACAAAGAAACGATGATACCTCTTAATCCGGAAGGCGGAATTTAACATATAATATATAAAAATCGCCTATCTCGATGAGACGAAGCCATCTGTGGAGGCAGATATTTGATTGGACATCGATGCTAGCATCGATGCTGGTATCGATGGCTACGAATCAGTTACAGATCAATGGCTGATTTTTGATGGTTTTGGGTAAGGATTCAATACAAAGGTTCTCATTCATTGATGTTTACTATAAATAGGGGTAGAGAGTGAGGGGTTAGGGGTCTAAAAATTTTTGTAACTCTATTTGGAGAGGAGGGTCACTCTTAATTGAGAATGTCTTCCAAATTTGTAACTTTTGTTATAATTAATAAAATAATTTTTTTTACCAGTTTAAATATTTCTTCTCTTTGTTGGATGATGAAGATGGAGATGAAGAATTATTTGGAGGTTTGCATTTCTTTTATTTTTCTCTTTTATTTCTTTTTTATTGCTTATTAGTTTAGATTTATTTTTATGCTTCTAGTTAGATTTTATTTTCTTATTAAATAGCCAAGAGACTATAACCCTCTTGCCTTAGATTTAGTTCATGCTTATAGGTTAGATTTATTTTCTTGCATTTAATTCTTACAATTTATTTTGTAGTTTAAATTTTATAATTTATTTTGTAGTTATATTTTAATTTCTTGCACTATTCACCTTGAGGTTAGAACCCTCTTGGGTTTAGTTTTTCTTTTTGTTTATTTTTATTTTTTTTTGATTCGTCTTTAGGCTAGAACCCTCTAGGGAATCACCCTTTTCTAAGAAGTTGATTCAATTCTACATTACTCATATCTTTAATTGAATCTGTCATCTTTAATTTCTTGAATTTTCTTTTTATTCTTAATTCTCCTTTTTGATTCTTGATTTTATTCATCTTTCCTTGTGAAAATCATTCATTCTTTGTCACATCCACTCTCACTTACAATTCGTGCTGATTTACACACTATCACTTCCACTATCTCTATCTCTCCACAACTACATTCACTCATCACTCCTAATTGTCACGCACAAAACATAAGAACTAATTTTAATTTTCTCCTACAAACAACTTCCTCGTGGGCTCGATAACTTTTTATACTATAACTTGATTAATTGTGCACTTGCAATTTTTGGTATATGTTTATGTCGTATCAAGTTTTTAGCACAGTTGCCGGGGAATGTGCTTAAGTAGGATTTTTTATTATTTTGGTTCTTTAACTTGTGTGTTTCTTGTGAAAGAACTACTTGGAGATTAAAGATCAAGAATTAGAGATTGAGGAATTGGAGATTCGCTTATGGTAAGTCTTCTTCCTAATATTTTCAATCCCACACCTTTAGTTAGTTTCTCACAATTAGTGACAATTAGGATCTTTAAAAAAAATTTGTTTTCATGACCATAATAAAATTCACCCTGCACTTTGACATTTACTAACAAGATAATAAATTCAAACAAATTCCCCCCTTCTCATTTGTTTGATTGTTAACTCTAATTAAAAAAAGATTTTATTTTTATCATCCTTTTTAGTCACTTTTAATTCCTAGGTTGCATTTAATATAGTTAGTAGGAATTCACCAAAGTGGTTTAAGCATCTTGATTTGGCACACACTTGAAAATATTCTTAAGGGTAAAACCCCCTAATCAAGATAAGGTGAGGGATTTTATCACCCTTTCCTAAGCCTAAAAATCACTAATTCCTCACTACACAATCCAAGCCTAATAAAACTCATTAGACGTTAGCCCTAAGGAATCGAGCTCAATAAGGAACAAAGAATCTTTAGGTGAACTGGTTTATATTTTCTTGGATTAGTTGGTGTCTAAGGTAAGGTTTAAGGGTTACGTAAAACGTTCTGCAAGGAACCAGGTACTTAATCGATCTCTGATCAATCTCTGTTCTTATCCTTACCTGGCTAACTAACCGAGTAAAACTTTTATCTTTTCACTTAAGGAATTTTTGGTTAGGGGCTGATCTAGCTGAGTTAGGCTTAACCCTAGAGTTAAAGTGATTGCAAAGTGATTGTTTTTTATTTGTTTTGGTTAGGTTTTTTTCTTCTCATAAAAAAATAACTTTTGTTTTATCTTAAAAAAATGTATAAAATGAAATTGTTTTGGGTACATGCAAAATGTAGATTAGGGACAATACACATTTACAAATTCGTTTTAAACAAATTAAAGAAATAACTAATCCACATGTTCTCCAAGATTTATGTTATTCCAAGAGGATTGAAATCCCCAATGAAGCTCGGGAGTTTGTAGAGAGCCCATCTCAGCATTCGGTGAATGATCCATTTTTTCCAACCTACAATCCCGGTTGGGCAATTTACCCAAACATTGCATGGAATCAGGGAAACCACTCCGAAACTCAAAACTTCACTCCCTCTTCGACCCAACATTTTCCTAGGGGAAAAATAGTTCCTTTCAATTCTCATCCATAATTTTAACAACCCAATCTATCACATCAAAATCAGTCTCCTCATCATCAAGTTGTAACTCACACTCCTCTTGATACAGATCATGACGAACGTCTCAATATATTGGAAAAGGGTTTGGAAATCATAATTAAGGCCTTCATTCTAACCACGAATTTGTTGACTCAAACATCCAACACGATGAACTCCTTTATGCAGTCAACCAGACACATTCTTAACTCCAACACCTAAGCCATAGCTAGATTAGAAACTCATATTGATCAACTAGCTAGTGCCATGAGTGAAATGGAGGAAGGAGAAATTCCGAGTCAACCTGTGGTCAACCCTAAGGACACAAGATCTAAATCATCCTACGAAACTAAAATGAATGCAACTCATTCACTACAGTAAGGAAAACAGGTCGATAATTAGGTAAGAACACCTTCAAGTCAAACTCTTGTTCCAGAACAAATTGCTTCTCCTTCTGATAACTCAATTCAAGAAAGACCAGAGAAAGAAGAAGAGTCAGATCTAAGTTTTGAGGAAATTTTTGGTGAGAAGCTGAAAATATTAGGAGAAGCACATCAGGTTTGTCAAAATAAGGAGACTATGTTAAATAATTGCTGTTTTGAATTAAATTGTGAAGAACTCTTTCTTGATGAACTTAGATTTTTGGAAAATAATCAACAACCAAATTTTTAGAACTCAGCCATGAATCTTGGAGTTAAGAAAAATGCTACAAAAGAATTGGTTGTTAGAAAACAAAACTTCACAGTACAAGAGTCTAAGTTCATTAAGAAATACAAAATGCACGACACCAATAATACCTATCTTACTTTGTTACAAGAATTATTAAACACCCCAAAATGCTTAGAATTTCATATTATTGATTATATCATTCTGAATTTGTTTAAAATTCAGGAGAGAATTTTCAGTAATAAGGTAGGATTCAATGTAGAATACGAGCTCTTCATGTTGAACACTTCATTCTACATTATTTTTTTTATTTTTTTAGAATAATAAAAAGAATTTATTCTTTTTTCATTTGAGAGTTTCTTATTCAGTTGTAAAAAAAGAAAAATAAGAAAAAAAATATAAGAAAGAAAAAGAATAAATTTTTGATTTCATCCTCCTCAGACCAAAGGTAATTGCAGATTTTATCAGCTGACCAAATATAAGTACTTCACTTTTTATCTGCTCTACTTTGTGCATCATAGAGTTTTCATTGAGGATAATGTAAAATTTAGGTGTGGGGTGAGAATTAGTTATTTTCCTCTTTATTCTACCTTTTTAGTTGCAATTTTATCATTTTTTTCTTTTTCTTAAAAAAATTATAAAAATATCGTCACTTGTCAAATTGATAGAGTTATGTAATAATTGATTTATTTGATAAATTTTAAATTTTCTAATCCCTAGTTTGTTATTTACTAACGTTTACCTTTTATGATAACTCTAAATAAATTTCTTAAGTAATGATTTTCAAAGTAATATACTTTACTTAAGCCTTAATTTAGATTTTTATTTAAAATAATAGAATTTATGCATGCTTAGCTTAGAGTTGAAAATAAATTTTTAAAGTGTCTTGATTTACATATTTTTCAGAATATATATACATATACATTAAAAAATAGCATTGCAAAAGAAGAGTGCGAAAAATGGGCACCAAAAAAAGAAAGAAAAAAACTCTTGAATTCAAGGTGATTCCATCTTATAAAGCCTTGTTGGCCTTCTTGTTTTGATGATGTTTAACAAATAATTTACTTCTAATGTTGTTTGTCTAGTGTTTGTGTTTTTGTATTTATTCTAGGCAAACAACGAGTTGGAGGTTAGATGGATTACGCCATAACGATCATATCAAATGGAGGTTGGCGGATATAGTGGTTGAAGTAATGCAATTCAAGTTCAAAATCCAAGTTCAAGCTTCATCCGCAAGTATACCAAGTCAAGCTTATTGAAGATCAAGATCAAGCTTGGGTAATTTAGTTTAGGTTTTATATTATGTGTGTTTGATACTCTAAGCTCAATCATATACACACATACACGTATTTGGTTTTATATATATATAGTCATATATATAAATACAAGTTTTGATTTTCAAGTTTAAATATGAAACAAATACATATTTATATATATATACATGTTTGTTTTCATATGGTTAAGTTGTTTTGGTTTAGTTATGTAGATATGAAACAATATATATCTTCATATACACTTTTATTTGTTTCATATTCTATTGTATTTAGAAAATATTGTGTTTATAGATTGAAGACTTGTTCACACTATTTTCATATCTCATATGATGTCTATTCTAAAGTGTTTCCAAGTTGTTTGAACTCGTTTTTGGAAAAATCAAGTTTATTTGTTCATGTACGTGCATGTGGCCGTGCATGTTTTTACAAAACAGATGCGTATTCACAATTGGAAAATGAAATTTGAAAAATTTATTCGTTTACATGTTTATATTCATATATACAAACATTTTCCCAAGTTTTACTAATTTTGGAGTTGTTTTGTTATTAATTGAATTTACAAAAACGAGTTTTCAGCAGTTTTTCAGAAACTGTTTATCTGTGTTCAAACATTTATTTATCTCAACTGGGAAGTGATTTTTCATAAATTCTTTCTCTAACATGTTTATCTACATGTCTAGAAACTTCCCTCAAAAATTCATAATTTTTGGAGTTCATTTACTATTTTTAATTTATTTTACAAAATCAGATACGCAAATTTTCAGAATCTGTCAAAACCTAAAAATTGCTTGTGCACGTTGCTACAGTGCGGTCGACAGCCACAGTCGACCGTGATACAGTGCGGTCGACCGTGGCGGTCGATCGTACGTAGTCCAGAGTGTAGTTTTTTGATTTTTTTTTCTCGCGGTCGACCGCGACGGTCGACCGCCAAAGTTTCTGGAGTTTCGTGAGATTCAAAAGTGTCTCGCGGTCGACCGCGAGAATTTCACGGTCGACCGTCAACCTTCCAGAATAGTTTCTCTGCTTTTTGTTCTTTGCGGTCGACCGCCGATTTGACCGTTGGACTCCAACGGCTATTTTCTGAGCTGTTTTTCTGGGGGCTTTGTTGTCTTTTTAGTGGGGTTTTTGCTGAAGTTTTGAGTGGGTATAAATACCCTATTGCCTTCAGCTCTCCATCCAACAATAAGAGAGTTTTAAAAAAGGTTTAAGAAATTTTTAATCAAGGATTTAAGTTTGTTTAAAGTGTGTTTATAAGCTTTTAAGCATTTGAGTGTTTTGGTTTTGTGAATCAAATCCACAAGAGCTTGAGGAGATCATCTATTGAAGTTTGAGCTTCCAACTATTCTCCCTCCACCTCTTGATCTATTGAGAAGTTTTCTAAACTCTATTTCTAGCTCTTTTATATATTTGATTATCATTGTTTTTTTTTTTTGGTCAATGAACTGTGAATTTTATTCATCTCCCAAATTTGAACATATAAGGTCAGGCAAAGCTCCAGAAGCCTGGAGAACAAAAGAAAAATTACAAACTTTCAAGTAGCTCTTTCATATGTACATGTGAACTATCATTTAGAACTTTACAAAAAATCAAAAGCTTTATATCCCTGAAAACTTGAGCAGGTAGCCTCCTCTTGTCTTGAAAAATTCTTAGATTTCTCTCCCTCCAAATCATATATACAGCAGCAGATAAGCACATCCTTTTCAGCTTCTTCATAGGACCTTTTCCTTTCAATTTGTGAGAGTACCAGTGCAGTAACAAGTCTCATGTACAGGACCTCCATTTATATCCCAACCAGCTCATCACCAAGTTCCATACTTCCGCTGAAAATTGACACTCAAAAAGATATGGCCCCTTGCCTCTAGCTGTTGACTGTCACACAGCACACAGTGAAGCTAGTTTGTTCTCAAAATGTTCATTTTGCACAGTCTATCCTTGGTAAGTAGTCTAGAAAGACAAGCTAGCTAGAACACAAAGGAGTGCTTAGGGTATAGGAAGCCATCCCAGACTGTTTTAGCCCAAGTAACTGTATTAGTAGGTTGTATAAGAGCACTGTAAACTGCAGATAAAAGGAGCTTGCCCTCAAAGCAACAATCTGCTAATTTATCAGTAACAACATTCCCAAACTTACTCAATAGCATATCCCTCATTTTAAGGAGTTGCCTCCACATCCAAGAGTCATTTGCCTTGGGTTGAACAGTCCAAATATTTTGATTTTGAAGATAGTTTCCATGAACCCACTTAATCCATAGGAGATCCTTTTTAAGATGAATCAACCACAAGAGCTTAGTGGCAGCTGCATAGTTCCAGTACTTAGCTGAGAAGATGCCCAGACCCCCATATTCTTTGCCTTGACAAACAGATCCCTAGTTTACTAAGTGAAATTTGTGCCCCTATAGAAAGGCAGAACACAGACTGTCAATCTTTTCCAGAGCTTTAATTGGGAGGATGTAATTGCTTAGCCAATATGTTTGAATGCCCAAAATAACAGACTTAATCAGTTCAAGTCTTCCAGCATAGGACAGGCATTTATTTTGCTGCCAAGTTTGGAACTGATTGTAGATTTTACCAATAAGACTAGAACAATCAGTGTAAGAGAGTCTTTTAGCAGTCAGAGGAAGGCCCAGGTATTTCATAGGCAGAACTCCTTCAGGGAATTTGAGATGGTTGCATATCTGAGCTTTAAGATTATCAGATACACCACTAAGGTATATAGAGCATTTGTTTGAGTTGGCTTCCAGTCCAGAAACATGTCCAAATTCTTGAAGACAAGTGAATATTTTAGCAATAGAACTCATGTCAGCCTTACATAGCAGCAGCAAGTCGTCAGCAAAGATCAGATGATTAATCTTCAACCTAGAGCATTTTGGATGTAATTTGAAAGATGAATCATCCTTTAATGTGTTGAGTTTCCTGGAAAGATATTCCATCCCTATAACAAACAGATAGGGAGAGAGAGAGGATCCCCTTGCCTCAAGCCTCTTGCTCCATGAAAATAACCATGCAGACCACCATTCAAAGCTAAAGAGAATTTTGGGGTAGATATGCATTCCATGATCCAGCAAACCATATTGTTAGGAAAGTTCAAACCAATCAACATACTCCTTATGAAATCCCATCCAATAGTGTCAAAAGCCTTCCTCAGATCAACATTTAAAATAGCTCTTGGGGAATTATTTTTCCTCCCATAGTGCTTGAATAACTCATGTGCAAGTAAAAAATTACTTGAAATAAGTCTCCCACTTACAAAAGCACACTGTGCATCATTGACAAGATATCCCATAAATTTCTTAACCCTGGTGGCAATGACTTTGGAGATGATTTTATAGATAACATTGCAGCAGGATATAGGGCGATAATCAGTGGCCGAGATAGGATTAAGGACTTTAGGCACAAGGGTAATAGATGTAGCATTAAGAGAACTCAAGAGTGTACCTGAGTGAAAGAATTCCTCAACTGCAAGATAAAGATCCTCCTTAATTACAGACCATGCAGCTTTGTAAAAGAAGGCATCGAATCCATCAGGACCAGGAGCCTTATTATCAGGCATCGAGAAAAGAGCTTGTTTAATCTCTTCCCTAGAGACAGGGGAACTCAGATCATGCTTCTGCTCAGAGGTTAAAATGGGGCCATTTGAAATTATACTAGGATCAGCAATTGTATTAACTTTAGCAGTACCAAGCAACTTCTTATAGAAATCAATGAGCTCAACAGTAATTTCAGACAAATCAGTGATTCTGGAGCCATCATCAGTATAAATTGATAAAATTCTGTTCTGGTGTCTCTTGTTTTTCATAACTGAATGAAAGAACTGAGATCCCTTATCAGAGTGAAGCCCCCATTTTATGCTTGCTTTTTGCCTTAAGAAAGAATTTTCATTTTCCAGCATAATAGAGTATTTCTTGATGCAAGCCTTCTCACTCAGAATAAGATCAGAATTAAAAGGATCAGCATCCAGCTTGGTTTGGACTTCCAACAGATTAGCTTGAGCTCTCAAAACTTGCTGACTGATATTCATGTAACTCTTACTATTCAGTTCCTTAAGAGCATGCTTAAGACTTTTAAGCTTTGTATAAAACCTGAACATATTAAACCCTCTGACATTCCTATTCCAAGCAGATCTGACCACCTCTAGAAAATCAGGGTGTTTAGTTCACATATTGAAGAATTTAAAAGGCTTTTTGGCTTCAACAATATCATCACCAATAGATATAAGGCCAGGGGAGTGATCAGAGCATAAAGGCATCAAATACTCAACTTGACTTGTAGTATATTGATTAATCCATTCTTGATTCACCAAGGATCTATCCAGTCTGCTCCAAACTCTTGTTTCAGAATCCTGTTTGTTACTCCATGTGAAAAAGCAACCAGAAGTTTTAATATGATTCAGCTGACTAGATGAAATAAAACTCTGAAAATCAGCATTTCCAGCACCAGATGCCTGAATACCACCAATTCTTTCATCACCATTTATGATAGCATTAAAGTTCCCACCCACGAGCCATGGGCAAGTAACATTTCTTTTGAAGGTTAATAAATCTTCCCATAAGACTTTTCTCTCATCATTCAAATTGTGGGCATAAACTGCAGTGAGGAGACAAGATAAATTGCCATCTTTTGATTTCAAATCACAGGTTATATATTGATCAGAGGATTTAACCACGTGGACAGATAACACATCATTGTCCCATAGGATCCATACTCTAGCATTATTTGCCAAATGATTATTAGATATCCATTTCCACTCCTTTGCAATCTTTTTTCCAATAAACTGCAATTTCTCATCCCTTGCAATTTTAGTTTCTAAGAGAGCAAGAAAAGAGATTTTATACTCTTGAATAAACTTTTTCACAGCCCCATGCTTAGAGGATTTATTCAATCCCCTAATGTTCCAAATAGCTAGATGCATTTATAGAACAGTATCCCCTCTATCAGCATTAGAGGGGTCTAAATCAAAGATTTGGTGATCAAGAACAGAGAATTGTGAAGCTTGCATTGATGTGCCAGGTTCTCTCATGATAAACCTTTTTGCAGCAAGGGCTCGAGTAACATTAGTAAAACCACTGGAATTTATAGTAGGAGAGAAAGGGTAAACTGAACCCCCAGCTGTGCATGTTTTCCCACCCTCAGTAGAGTTTTGAGCATGATGTTTTTCAAGGAGATGTTGTATTCCATTCAGGCCATTACCAGAATTTATTCTATGGACAGAGGAAATCTGTGCATGTTTTTCCAGCAAAGAGATGTCAGATTCAGTCTTGTCAGTACACTCACCTCCATCAACTTTGTCAGTACTAGTCTCACCTCCTGCAGCAGAAAGAGGATTGGATTTCTTAACTGGCACCCAAGCTTTTTTTTGTACCAATTTTCCTGCAGTGCTGAGTATCATGGCCAATAAGTTTACATATTGAACACCACCTTGGCTTGAATTTATAGAGCACATTTTGATTGTAATTTTTGCCATCAGGCCCTTGGATCTTGATTTGATCAGGTAGAGGAGCTTTTAAAGGGAGGTCAACTTCCAATAGAACCCTTGCATAACTCAATCTTTGCCTTGAGGCAGTAAGCTTATCAGTAGCTATAGGGCACCCAATCATACTCGCAATTTTGCTAATACCTGTGGAACTCCATAAATTCAATCTCAGATTAGGAAATTGCACCCATATGGGATATTTCTGGTCCTGTAGTTTGTCAATATCCAGATCAATTGACCATGGCTTAAGCACAAGAGGACGTGAGCCAAAGAACCAGGGACCTCCTTCAAGTATCCCCCTCATGCTGCTCTCATTTTGAAATTCAAACAGAAATACTCCTTGTTTAACCAAAAAGACTTTAGGGATGGAGATTTTTCCCCAGAGCTTAGTAACATAGGTCTCCATCGACTTGAATTTAACATTCATCCCAATTACATGACCTATTAGAGCATATTTCCAAAAAATTTCCCCTTCTCTCCATTCTTCCTCATTAAAGGTAACTGTATTTCCTTGGGGAAAAGGAACAAAGTTTAAGGATAAACCATTCCCAGCTTGCCTATTATCAGAGAATAAGCTAACAAAAGATTGCTTATTCACTTGAATTTCATTTTCAGGAATTTTAATTTCCTCATTCTCTTTTCCCAGATTCGTATTTTTATCATGAAAGACTTCAGCAGATTTCTTGTTAGAATTTCCATCCAGATTAGGAAAATCAATAACTATTTTAGACTGATCTACAAAAGGAGTTCGAAGCTCATCACATGAATCAATAATCAGATCAGAATCAACAAATTCCTCAACATCATCAGCCCAGGATTGAGAGGATTTACTTAGCTCATGAGAGATTCTAGGATCAGAACCAAACTGAGGAGGATCAGACAAAGAAATCGTACTTGAAAGAATCTCCTCCATCGATACCTTTTTCTTAGCCCCCTTAGGTCCAGTGCTATCCATTTCTTGAGGGAGAGGTTTCACTGTTACATCTGATTCACCATCAAAAGAGAATCCAGCAGAACCAGAGATCCCAGATGATGAAGGATAAGAGAACAGTGAATCACGGAGCTCCTTGTTGAGAGATCCCTTGCTAGCACTCTTCTTCTTCCTTGATCTCGCCATTGAAATCTCGACGGTGGCGCAAGTTAGCAGGGAGATCGCCCTGCTAAAAAGCGCGCTCTAACCGCCCCTAAATTCTTGATTATCATTGTTATTAAGCTAGAACTACATTGAGTTTAGTTTTGATTTATATCTCTTTGTTCACACACAACCTTTTGAGCTTATTGTATTTACATTCATAGTATAACTTGGGATTGTGGGTTTGTGACTAAGAGTTGTGCTTAATTGAGTTCTCACCTTGTTTAGAGAACAATTATTTGATTTATATTGTGCTTATTGTGAGATCACTTTGTAATATACTTGTACACCGAGAGAAGTGTATGGCGAGAGTCGGGGATCGTCCCAAGAGGAGTGGCGTCGGTTGACGAACCTAGGGAGAGGTTGTAACCGAGCACTTGAGGGAGACACGTCTAGTTCAACACTTGAGAGAGTGTAGAGTGGGATTACAAGAGTGTGTTAGTTATAGAGTTTTCGGTAAACTAGAAAAACGTATTGTGTGGTGTAAACGTTATTCGGGTGAACGTAGAAAACCCGGTTGTGATAGTGGATTTCTTCCCGGGAGTGGGGAGTGGAGACGTAGGACGGAAGGTCCGAACTCCGTGATCATTTGATTGTGTTTGATTGTGCTTTGGCGTTTATTCTTATTTGTGCTCATTGCTTATTTCGTCATTATCTCATTATTTATATCATCCACTATCTTGTTTCATTTTGTTTACCCTTGTGTTAGTTTCATATCCTTGCATATACATCTCATAGTATATCTCTTTGCTAGGATATATTTCATTATTCATATTGCTTATCCTAGTTCACATATCATGTTGTATTTCATACTTACTAGGATAACTTGTTAATTAGTTTTAATTGGCATAAAATCAGATTAGATTAGCATAAGACCCTAATCACCCCCCCTCCCCCCCTCTAGGGTCTAACAAGCCTAAGCTGACCGAGTAATTAAGCCCAAGGAGTATTTCCATACTTAATGACCTAAACCCAATTGGGTTGGGATCCATTGGTCCAAAACTCATTAAATGGTCACTTAGAAAGCCCGTAAAGTAGAAAAAAAATCATCAAGGAAGAAAGAGTTAAAAGAAAGAAAGAAAGAAAATAATAAAAATAAAAATACTAATAAATGTTTTATATATATAGTTATATTTGTATGGTCTTGGAAAATATTTTAGATCAAGCAACTTGAAAATTATTTAAACCAAAGAGTTAGCATGTTTTTTTCAAAACTTTTAAATTAAATTTCTAAGTTTGGCTTGGTTTTGTATTGCTATAATGAGAAGATTTTCTAGGAAATTTACCTTAGAGTTATTTATAAAAACGTTTTCTTGAGTAATAACTAGCTTCAATTATATTGTCTAAAATTATCAAGTAAGTTTAGTTATTCACTAACTTCTTTAATTTGGTAAGATGAACGAATTTTGTGGGTATATTCACTACAAACCCTCACGAGACTACAACTCGTCCACTAGGGTAACCTAGGGGTTTAAAAGCTTATTGTATGTGCTAAATACAACCGCGATTCCTGCGAAAGTGAGTTAGGTTTTCTTTTTTTTCTTTCTTTGCTAGAGGACTAGCAAAAGTTTAGGCATGGGGGTATTTGATAATCATATTTTATTATAATTTTATACCCTTATTATCTATTTTTAATGAATAAATATACCACTAATAATTATTTTTATCTTTAATTGCAGGTTAATGAAGAATAAAGCCCAAAAATATCATCTCTCAACAAAAGCTCATGAATTAAATGAAGAACACAAGCAAGAGCCAAAAATCCCAAGCTCAAAATCAAGCCGAGTAGCTTGTAGAAGCCGGAGAAAATAAAAAATCAAATATGAAAACAAAATATATTCAAGATGGTTGGCTGCAAAGAAAGGATGATACCTATTAATCCGGAAGGCAGAATTTAATATAAAATATATGAAAATCACCTATCTCGATGAGATAAAGCCATCTGATTGGACATCGATGTCAGGCATCGATACCGGCATCAATGGCTACGAATCAGTTACAGATCAATGACTGATTTTTAATGGTTTTGGATAAGGATTCAATCCAATGGCTCTCATTCATTAATGTTTACTATAAATAGGGGTAGAGAGTAAGGGGTTAGGGGTGTGAAAATATTTATACCTCCATTTGGAGAGGAGGGCCACTCTTAATTGAGAAGGCCTTCCAAATTTATAACTTTTGTTACAATTAATAAAATAATTTTTTTCACCACTTTAAATATTTCTTCTCTTTGTTGAATGATGAAGATGGAGATGAAGAATTATTTAGAGGTTTGCATTTCTTTTATTTTTCTCTTTTATTTCTTTTTTATTGCTTATTAGTTTAGATTTATTTCTATGCTTCTAGTTAGATTTTATTTTCTTGTTAAATAGGCAAGAGACTAGAACCTTCTTGCTTTAGATTTATTTCATGCTTATAGGTTAGATTTATTTTCTTGCAATTAATTCTTACAATTTATTTTGTAGTTTAGATTTTATAATTTATTTTATAGTTAGATTTTAATTTCTTGCACTATTTACCTTGAGGCTAGAACCTTCTTGGGTTTAGTTTTTCTTTTTGTTCATTTTTATTTTCTTTGATTCCCCTTTAGGTTAGAACCCTCTAGGGAATCACCCTTTTCTAAGAAGTGGATTCAGTTCTAGATTATCCATATCTTTAATTGAAGCTGTCATCTTTAATTTCTTGAATTTTCTTTTTATTCTTAATTCTCCTTTTTTATTCTTGATTTTATTCATATTTCCTTGTGAAAATCATTCATTCTTTGTCACATCCACTCTCACTTATATTTCATGCCGATTTACACACTATCACTTCCACTATCTCTATCTCTCCACAACCACATTCACTCATCACTCCTAATTGTCACGTACAAAATATAAGAACCGATTTTAATTTTCTCCTACAAATACCTTCCTCGTGGGATCGATAACTTTTTATACTATAACTTGATTAATTGTGCACTTGTAATTTTTGGTATATGTTTATGCCGCATCACTTATCACAAACAAACGTTTTGTCTAGCACGTCTCTAGTCTTACGAGAGTAATGTATCGTGCTCTTCCTTATTCCAAACCCCATCAACAATGCATAAGAGTTATAGTTATAAGCTTCTTCATAAGTATTAAACTTCGTTTCGCATAGTGGTTTAGGAGCATTTTCAGTATTGGCCGCAATTTTACTTCCAATAGCACTTAATTCTGCCATTCCGAACGCTACACTAGTTGACTTTATTTGCTTTAAAACAAATGCAAGGAAGAAAAACTTTAAAAAATGTCATAAGCGCAACAATTTCAAAAGAATAAGTTCTAGAAAAGTATGATGATCATGGCTCATGACTGCTTCAAAACACGATTCTTTGCGGCATTTTGTTCCTCAAAAGATAAATTTGACAGTTTAAAATTTCAATTTACATGACTGATGAAAGATTTTTTACAAGGAGGATATTTATCCAAACAAAATATCAGAAGGGTCAAGAACCCACAAAAAACCAAAAACCCAATGAAGTTTTTGATCACTAATTGCCAACAAAAGTTTTAGGAGAAAAACAATGACCAGGTTTTCTAAAATCAAGAAAGAAGAATAATATAAGAGACGCACAAAGTATTTACAATATTAGAACATGTTCTAAGTCAAATGATAAAAACAAAGTTAATTAAGATTGCAAAAATCCATGTTGACACAATCTAATTCTAAACAAAAAACTAAAGAAGCCAAGCAATTTTGTCAAAATTATCAATCAGAAACCAAGCCACATAATCCATTAAAAACTCACATTTTCTATTAAAATTGTAGAATATGCATTTTGCTTAAACACATTTTCTGATGAAGAAGGAGGTGACGGTTTGAAGGGGTTGGGGGGCCTTAATGGCGGAGGGCTTGATGGAGTATGGGGGGACTGCAGCTCGTGGAGGAGGAGAAGGCGATAGCGAGAAGAGGGATCTAGAGAGCTCGAGAGAGAAGATCCAAGTTATTACTTGCAGCGCCGAGAGAGAGGGAGGGTCTTGGAGGAGGGGAGAGAATACAGTGGGGCCACGAGTTCGTCGACCACGGCGGAGAGGGACTTGGTCGGCGGTGGGGTTTGGGTCACGAGCGAGCAATGAGAGAGAGGGAGGATCTTGGAGTGGGAGAGAATACAGCGGGGCCACGAGTTCGTCGGCCACGACGGAGAGGGACTTGGTCGGTGGCAGGGTTAGGGTCACGAGTGAGAGCCGAGAGAGAGAGAGAGTCTTGGAGGGGCTTGAGTTGGAGCTGGGGTTAGGGATGGGGAGGGGTTGGAATTTTGGGGATCTAGGGTCCTGAGAGAGAGAGAGAGAGAGAGAGAGAGAGAGAGAGAGAGAGAGAGAGTTTTTGGGGTCAAGGGGTGAGAGAGAGCTTTTTGATAGGTTTTAGGGTCACAGGGCGAGAGAATCACAGTGGGTCACTAAGGGGTGACCCGTACACAGTCGGGTCACCCCGAGGTGACCCGTGCTAGTGCGGGTCGCCAAGAGGTGACCCGCACACAGTCGGGTCACCCCAATGTGACCCACGCCCGTGCGGGTCACCAGTGTCTGCCCCGCACAGTTAGTGCCCGAAACGCGTTTTTAACGGGTTTGTTGATATTTCTCGGGATATGTTCGTTCCACAATGTCCCAACTAACTTGATATCATATCCAAATGAGGTTAGGTCGTTGTGAACTAAAGATATGGCCAAATCCCTTATTCTCATCCAAATAACCGTATCTAAGGCTCTATAAATACGAGCCTAGGGCTTTCTTTCACGGGGGCGAATTTTAATCAAAGAGGAGGAGGTGCTGCTGAATTTCAGAGCCAAGAGCCATGAATTTCAGAGAGAAGGAAGAGATCTTAGTGAGTTTTTCGGCATAAAGAATGAGAGTTCAAGAGATCTGAAGCCTCGTACCCCCCATTCCTTGAGATTAGGCTTGGTCTTAATCTCGAGAAGAGTTATAATCTCATTTGGTCGGGATTATCACTTCAGCGATTACTTTCTTCGTGAAGTAAGAGATTTGATTAATAACTCTGTTAACCGGATCTGATCTGTGACGGTCTACGGACTAACACGTCCCCGGCACAGACAAAGATCCCACGCAAACAGAAGTTAATAAATAGCTGCTGTGTTTTGTTTGGAGGAGATTATAATTTTTTATTTTCATTGTGTAAAGGTCTTATAAAGAGACCAATCTTTTTTGAACTTATTGTAACGATCAAGTTGTAATGAGTTAGACAATAAAGAAAACAATTTCCGACACGAACAAACTGGAGACCACGGTGGGAACCAACAGCCTTTCTACAAAGGCTGATGTGTCACAACCTCGGATCCGGATCTCGGTTGACGTAGAGGTCGAGTACGAGTTCGACCAGGCCTTGTGAAAAAAACATCAGAATCCAAGTTTGGGGATTTTTATCCCGAATTCTAAGAAGGGATAAGTCAGCGCTAACACATATTGCCGGGCAGTCTATTCCCGTAAGAAAGACGAAATCTATGTATTCAATCTCCTAGCACTAAAAGAGTTAACTCTTTTAGCAAAACGTTACATGCAGAATGGACTTAAACAATCTGTATACTAGCCCGACTCAAACGGTAGTCAGTAAAGGCTCATCAAACCCGTTGATGACTAAGAGTTTGCTAAAAATCCTATAAAGGCAAAAGTTATTTAGTTGGTCTCGTGACTTGAGCATCCAACAACTTCAGGATAAGATCCACACATGCAGACGAAATAACTTTAATAGTTGGTCCTGTAGCCCGATATATAGGACCGTCACGCTCTAATGCCTTAAGAGCTTAAACTGTATAGACTCCAGCAAACGTAGGAGTATAAACTATTTTAACACCGGTTAATGCATTATAGCAAAGGTCAAAGCCGGATAACGCGTTGCAGTAAAGGTCGATGCCGGTCAACGCATCGATAATTTCGCCAAAATAAGGCTAAGGAAAAATTCTAGGTTAAAGGATGATTCCAGGGAGTTCAATCACATTCAGATACCAACTCCCGACAAAGACGATCAGTTCAATGTTAACTCAATGACAATAGCTAAGTTTAGAAATTTACACACCAACTCCAGTTCAAAATTTCGACAATGGTCAGACGATAAACGTAGCACCGAAAGAACTTCATCTATTCGACAAAATACTGAGTAGATTGTGTAGGCGTATAAAATTGCCTATAGGTCCCTTAGCTTAGCTCAGCATGATGATTCGACAAAACAACGGACATTCGAGCGACAAGGCGACGAGGCACGCAAGCAACGGAATACGTTCGCGTGCGGGACCAAACCAACGGTTCGGAAAGTTAGCGAGTCGTCCAACAAACAAAACGGACTTGAACTCAAACACCGAAGCGGAGCTACTGCCAAATGAAGATTCGGGGAATCGAATCAAGACCTGAACGAATCAACGAAGGGTCGAGGCGACAAGGCACACGAACAATGGAACACGTACGCACGTGGAATCGAACCAACGTTTCGGGGAATCACCGAGTCATCTAAACAAGAACGAACTCGGTGATAGAACGATCGAATCGGGACCAATCCCAGACTCGAACTCAGAAACGGATTAACTGCCATATTTGGAATCAAGTCAATTCCAGAAACCGAATCAAATCCGAACGACGGAGAACCGGAAACACCGGAAAACGACGAAACCAGCGCACCTGGGGGAACTCGGCCCGAACCGAACCACCCTAAGGTGGCTCGGCCCTGGCCGAGCCACCCCTGGGTGGCTCGGCTATGGCCGAGCCACCCAGAGGTGGCTAGGCACAGTTCT
Organism: Asparagus kiusianus; assembly: GCA_022839385.1. Taxonomy (NCBI): domain Eukaryota; kingdom Viridiplantae; phylum Streptophyta; class Magnoliopsida; order Asparagales; family Asparagaceae; genus Asparagus; species Asparagus kiusianus. The sequence continues at coordinate 661,812 of BQKN01000635.1, forward strand.
GTGCCAAAGGCACAGTTTTGAGTGCCTATAAATAGGCCTGGCACTCGTTCATTTGAGAGGACTTTTTCTGAAACTTCTGAAGAGCCGAAACTCTGCCGGATTGCGACCTCAACTCGGATTGTGAAGGCTTGAAGACTTGGACGACCAGATCTACGTGACACTACTCCGGATCTAAGCTTGGCTCTTAGATCCCGAGATTAGAGCGAGCGTTTCCTTGGTGAAACGATCCCTCTCGGCTACTATCTCCTTGGTGGGATAGTACCCGTTATACCACGTAGATCTATTCAGATCGAGATTGCGCGGTGGTCCATGGTACTCAACCCCGGCACAGGCGAAGAACCCCACAAAGCGAGGGACCGTAAAACAGGAAACTCGTGATTTGTTCAAGGAAAGTTGTAATTTTTATTTCTTTATTTTGATTTTGTTGTAAACCGGATCTTATAAAAAGACCGGATCTCTTTGTAAACGCATAAAGTTGTTGTCAAAGTTGTAACAGAATCATTAATGAAGAATAACGCAATTTCCCGCACGAACAGATTGAAGACTGAAGAAATCAAGAATTGAAGCCTTTCACAGGTCCTTCTACGTGATCTCCTCGACAAAATACTAAAGAAGTTGAAGACATGGCCTATCTTATCCAAAACATTCCAGACTCCTCTATAAAAGAATGAGTCTGAAACATTTTGGAGGGGGTATCTACAGGCATCTAAAAATACCTATAGGTGTCCAAATATAGTTCAAGACGAAGAGAAGGCGATAAACGTCATTAACCAAGTCGGAGAGAATTATCCGAGTCATAGAGGATCATCCAAAGCCGTAAAGAAGCTAACGAGCGCATTAACCAAGTCAGCAAAGCGTACAAGTCAACCAAACGACAAGATGCGCAAAATGGTGTAAAATATAAGTCCGAAAAAGTCAGAAAACATGGAAACACTTCAAAGAGGCTCGCACGGGCAGATCACCCCGAGGTGACCCACGCTCGTGAGGGTCACTAAGAAGTGACCTGCACACAGCTGGGTCACCAAGGGGTGACCCGCACACAGCCGGGTCACCCCGAGGTGACCCGCGCCAGTGCGGGTCACCAAGAGGTGACCCGCACATAGCCAGGTCACCCCGAGGTGACCCGGGCCCGTGCGAGTCGCCAGTGTCTACCCCGCACAGTTAGTGCTTGAAACGCGTTTTTAACAGGTTTGTTGATATTTCTCAGGATTTGTTCGTTCCACAACGTCCCAAGTGACTTGACATCATATTCAAATGATGGCAGTTGTGAACTGAAGATATGGCCAAATCCCTTGTTCTCATCCAAATAACCGCATCCGAGGCTCTATAAATACAAGCCTAGGGCTTTCTTTCACGGGGAGCAAATTTTAATCAAAGAGGAGGAGGTGCTGCTGAATTTCAGAGCCAAGAGCCACGAATTTCAGAGAGGAAGAGATCTTGGCGAGTTCTTTGGCATAAAGAAGGAGAGTTCGAAGATCTGAAGCCTCGTACCCCTCATTCCTTGAGATTAGGCTTGGTCTTAATCTTGAAAAGAGTCATAATCTCGCTTGGTCGGGATTATCACTTCAGCGATTACTTCCTTTGTGAAGTAAGAGCTTTGATTAATAACTCTGTCAACCGGATCTGATCCGCGATGGTCTACGGACTAACGCGTCCCCGGCATATGTAAAGATCTCACGTAAACAGAAGTTAATAAATAGCTTCTATATTTTGTTTGGAGGAGATTGTAATTTTTTTTATTTTCATTGTGTAAAGTGCTCATAAAAAGACCAATCTTTTTTGAACTTATTGTAACGATCAAGTTGTAATGAGTTATACAATGAAGAAAATAATTTTCGACACAAAAAACCAAGATTCTTTTGACTCGAAAACCATTAATCTCAGCCGATATAATGAGAGGGTCATCATGAGTCGTCTTTATGCCTTTCAAATCAGCATTGCTAAAGGAAATAGGTTGATCTATCTTTGATTTCTTCTCATATAGATTGATATCCAGTGCTTGTCAATCATATTTTTTGAGCGTCATTGGACATTTCTCCCGCTATTAGGCCGTCACTGATGGTATTCATGATGCCCTAACTGCTGATCTCTCTAGGTTGTTTGTCTTGCTGATGTTAGTGACTGGGCAATCTTGATCGAGACCTCCTCCCATACTTTTCTGGAGGGGGCTCTCCTTTGTCTCGTCAAGAAATGAGTTTCTTTAGAAACCCCTTCTATATCAGATCCTCAATATCTCTCTTGAGGACTCAACAATCATCGTTGTGATAGTCGTGATTTTTATGGTACCAATAGTATTGCTTGGTGTCTCTGAATCGGAGGTCCGACTTCATGTGAGGAGAAGTGGAATTCATATATCCTTCTCTCTGGACCAAGTAGAGAGCTTGTGAGAGAGAAGTATTGATGGAAGTGAGGGTCGGCCTCTTGCCGCCTCTCTCCTCTGGTTTCTTTTATCAGCCCTATTCGACTTGGAGCTGGTTTCTTTTGTAGAAGGCTCGGATTCTACTGTTGCTGTTGTTGCTACTCTGGCCGTCTACTTATGGGCGCAGGCATCTTTTGTATCCATGTGTTCTCGAGCTCTGTCCATCAGCTATTCATAGTTAGTGACACTATCTATGATGAATGAGTTGGCTAGCTTGTTACTCTCTTGTATTGTTGAGATCGTAGTCATGACAACCATGTTGCAAGGACCGTCAACTTTCAACCTTTTGGCTTGGAATATCTTGAAGTAGTCTCTGAGGATTTCCTCGGAGTTCTTTCTCATTTGCAGCAAGATGTAGGAGAGCTTCTTCTATTTGGAGTTGGCCGAAAAATAATGCAAAAAGTTTTGGTTGATGCAAAAATTTTGGGCTGAGCTACTCAACACTGTGGATGGACTTTTTGACCAGTAAGTTCCACTACATTTTAAATCTTCTCATCAAGGTGATAAGGAAGACTCTACAAAAGATTGGCTCAGTCACATGCTGCGTTTTTATTAGATCATAAAAATTTGATGCATGCTTCGCTGGATCCCCCTCACCTTTATACTTCTCAATATGAGGCATCTTGAACTTGGGCAGGGAGCATTCATGATCTAGTCGATAAGTAGAGTGTTCGCTCCAATGGTAACTGCAATGGTGTTGAATGTTCGATTGTAACCAGACATAAGATTAGTAGTGGAAGGACCCGAAGCAACATAGGGGTGTCTATGGCAGTGTAAAGCCATCCATGTAGCATGCTTATGGCCACCACGGTTGAAGGTGGGGCTTTCCACTATCGTCTCTATGTATTGTTGGGTTTGTCGAGAAGGATTGGTGAAATGAGTCTGCTAGCAAAGCGGGGGAGAGGTGTACCAACGTAGTCCTCTTGCGCTCATTGCTCAGCCTGACCCACAAGAGAAGAAGCAGGAACAAATGCCTAAGCCGCAGAAGGAGGAGGAGGAGGAATGAACAATGGAGAAGGCTGTTGGGGAGGACTCCAGCTAGGGAGTTCGTTTGTGAAGGAAGCGAACTATTACTAAAGAGATTGGAAAATTCATCGAGCGGACTCCTCTAGTTGGGCTTCAGTGACATAGCCCGCATGTGTTTCTTTAATGGATGGGATGGAAGATCGGCCTGGATGATCGGAACCAGCCATCTTGTGCAAAGAAGAAAAAGAGGCCCCACGATGGGACACCAAACCGTTAATGTCAGTTATCAAACAAGAGGACTTAGTGTAGATTTCCATAGTATATTAGGGTTCCTGAATCTTCTTTAGACAGTTGGTTCTTGAGTAGAGGATCCAATCTTGCAGATAAACAACACGTGAGAGGATTAGAGTTGGGATCTCTAGCGGTTCCTCTGATGAACAAATCAGTAATGAGCTTCAATGGAGAAGAAGTATGGTGAAAGTGTGTTTATTAGCAAAAGATTTCTTACCATATGCAATGGACATCACCTCTTCTTTATAGCAGATCTTGGGAGGGCAATTGTGCAACTTTGGCAAGTCCAGGTAGGCAGCTCAGTTGGCAAATACTTCACAAATGTCAGCTACAAATAGGATGAATCACCTATGTGTTTAATGTGATGGTGATGAGGGAAGCATGATGCTGATAAAGTCTGATGAGTCATAAAGACTTTGGGGACTACATCAATAATGATTCTAACCATGTATTCAATGTAATGGTGATTTGACTGTCGGAGGGGAACTCAAGGACAGACCACCTTTTGTCTCGGGCTAGCGAGAGGGTCAACAAATGATGCCCTTCGCTTCGGTTCTTGCGAGCAGACTGATAAATAATGTCTTTTTATTCGGCCGTCTTAAATTCGAAAGTATTCAACCTGGCCTTGTAGGATGAAGAGGAGTAGGGTCGACCTAATAGCAAGTTTTGAGTAAGGACGTCTATTGACTCAGCCTCTCTTGGGAAGAGTCAACTGTAGACGTTGCTCGAGTCATCCTGCATAAGGCGAAATCCATTTGATGTTTAGTCAGTATGGGTCACATGTCGGCTCGTGGGGGATTAACACTTAATCATTTCTGTGATATAACACAGAGTTTTATATCCTACTGAACATGAAAAGAGGATTTAAAAAGTACAGCACCACTCAGTAATACATTCTAGATTTCAACATGAAAAGGATACTCAATCTAAGTGGACAATCTATACTATATACTAAAATAAAACCTTTAATTGCCACTTGGCAACTTCTTAGAACTTCAAAGTTTTTGTCCCATCATCTCATTTTATCATTTTTCAT
>BQKN01000635.1:681523-697310 GCA_022839385.1 Asparagus kiusianus
TACCTGGAGAGCTGGGCATGCAGAGCCGAGCCGTAGCAGGCTCCACAATATTTGATCGATTTTATGGCACCGTTAGCAACAAGATCTTACAACACTTGAGGAGCAAGAAGTGTATCCGTTTACGTCAGCAGTACCACTTTCAGGAGTTCTATCACCAGTTGTACCCGTCGTGGAAGTCAAGAAGTAATACTTATGCAGGCACCACCACCACAGTCAGCTGTTTATAGAGCCGACCTTATAGGATGAAGAGGAGTAGGTTCGACCCTAACAATGAGTTTTGAATAAGGATATCTTTCGACTTGGCCACTCTTGAGAAGGGCCGAGTGTAGACGTTGCTCGGATCATTCTGCATAGGGCGAAGTCTATTTGATGTTTAGTCAGTATGGGACACATTTCGGCTCCTGGGGGATTAACACTTAATCATTTATGTGATATAGCACATAGTTTCATATCCTACTCAACATGCATTTAAAGAGGATTTAAAAAATACAGCATCACTCAGTAATACATTCTAGATTTTATTTTGAAAAGGATACTCAATCCGACTGAATAATATATACTATATACTAAAGTAAAACCTTTAATTGCTACTTCGCAACTTCTTAGAACTTTAGCCACTTGGCAACTTTCTAGAGTTCTTGGCCATTTGGCTTTCACTTTTTTATTAAAACTAGTTTTTTATGCACGTGCAGTGCACGTGGTAAAATATCAAAATATTTTTTTATATTTATTTTATTACTATAAATAAGTCAGATTCATCTTGAGTTCAAATATGTAAAATTGAATTATTAGATTTACTATTATTTTTATTTAAATGTTATTAAAAATCAATATAATGGATTTTTAAGCTGAATTGGGATGAATGTACCTAACTGGAATATTGTAATTGTCATTATGAACTAAAGTTATAGCATAAAAAATCATATTTCCTATTGCATTGAAAATAGAAATACACAACATTTTTGGATATTATAAGCTTAACTGGGACATCTTAATTGGTTTCTTAAGGAAAAAATATGAATTGACATAATAATATATTCAAGTAGAATAGTAAAAAAATAAGTTAAATTAATACTTTATTTCATATTCCAAATTCTACTAATCCCAAGAAATAATATGGAGTCAAGCAAGAATAGCAATACCATTATGAACTAATATTCTAGTAAAAAAGAAACCACATTTCTTATTACATTGAAAATAAAATTGCACAACACATTGAGACATTATAAGCTCATGTTTTATAATAACTAATTTTACTAAACCATAATAATCATATGAAAATAAATTACAAGGAATGGTTCCGAGATACCTCTTCTTACATGAGATAATAAAAATCAACCTATACAATAATATGCATTATTGAAAAAGCAGTAGGATTTGAGCAAACCCAAAAAGAAATTTATAATGAAACTCAAAGAAACATGAAGATTTTAATCAAATACGCATTGAAGAACATTGCAGCAGAGAGTAATTGTCCAAAAGCAGTAAGATTAGAGCAAACCTATAAACAAATTTAGAACGAACTCGAAGAAACATGAAGATTTTAAATAATTACGCATCGTAGAACTTTACAATTAGAGAGTAATTGTCCAAAAAGTAGTAAGATTAGAGCAATCCCATACAAAAATTTATAATAAAATTTGAAGAACAAAACATACCAATTACAGAAAAGACAGGGAAATACACCTATAATTGTCCAAAAGCAGTAATAAAAAGACAAAAAGTAAATAATAATGGTAACTATAGTATAATTTTATGTGATGAAAGCAATCACATAAGCATACAAAACAACTAATAATGTTGTATGAAAATCCCTTATAAAAATTCCTGATTCTACTCAAAAATTAAGATATGATATAAAACGATCAAAAGAATATTATCCTTTATTATTTTTGTTTCATATTTTAATTGAACTGAGATCAATCTTTCTCCACATTTATCTTTTTCCTGAGCAATTATAGAGTAGCATCTTCATCATCTACGTCGATTGTAATATCAGGCTGGAGTTAGATTTCTTGTGCTATTATATTTTCTTCACCACGTTCATCTTTTGTTTTTTCATCTAACTTCACCAGGAATTTAAACGTTTTTTCAATGTTCAACACAAATTTTTGAAAATATAGACTCTGATTGTTTCAACGAGAATAAATGTTATTTTAATATATATGGAATTTTTTGATTTTCTAAATTATTACTTGAATAGAGTTAAAAATTACATCTTTTTCTGTAATGAATTTTTCTGTTGTGCATCCATAAGAGTTTTTGCTGCATCAAACAGTGTTACTCTTCCATTATCCGTGCTATTTTCCATGAGAATCTTAACTACATACATGTACTTTTCATTGTCGATTTCTAGAGATACTTAATATTGTATTTTAATATGTTCATGCCATAAAAAAAGATATATTACTTAACCTTGGTACTGAGTCATTAATGATTCTGCGCCATTTATCATTCAGGCACTCTTTACTGACATCATTATTACCTTCTTGTTACAGGCTTTGCAAGTATAGAACCATGGCTCGAGTCTATTCAAAATAGTAGTTATCTTTGCCTTAAATGTGCAATAGTGTGTCTGTATATTGACAAAATTTAGTTAGATTTAAATGTGTTAATAAGAATAGGTTTCTAATAGTGTACCTGTATCAAATTTTGTGATGTACGCATAATATCACTAATTTGAATTTCTTTTGCATTTATAAAAATCGTTGATGGAGATCCTTTTGTTTTTGCAGCTTCTTCCAAATGAAACTTGCATATTAGATTAAAATATAATACTATTTTATTATTATATTATATGAAAGTATGCTTGTTCTACTTACCATTCCCTTAATTCTTCAGCTAGTTGTATTTTTGGGTTGATACATATTGTTGATATAATTTGCGATATGCTTGTCTCTCCTACAAAATTGAGATAATTATTGGATGAATTTTATGTTTAGCTGTCTTTAATAAGAATTTCAGTGATAAATTATGTACCTTTATATATAAAGATTTTAAAATTTGATAATGCTATTAGTGGCTTATCTTTGATTTCGACTTCAAGATTTGATCCTTCATTTGTAGCCAAATCCCCAAATAAAGTTGCGCGCATAGTCATTTTACTGTATATGAGAAAAAGAAAGTACGCTAATCTTGTTTTTTTTCTTATGATATTGAAAATAAGTATCATGAATATACCTTTTATCCATTAGCGTGATTTCCCTCCTATTGTCTGGTTTGTTATGTTTTGTAATATAGTTGATCACCGTCTTCACGTTAGTTGTTATTGCAAGAATATCTGCAAGTAATTTTATAAAAAATTATGATTCTATAAATTAACGTCTCATTTTGTATTGAAAGATTAAAGTAAGAAATTTATAAGTACTTACTAATTTTTGTTGCATCTTTCATGAAAAATGCTTCTTTAAATGGGATAAACTTGTTCAATATGTTCTCCAAGTGAAAACCTGTTGGTGCTTCTCTGATAGATTCATCTTTTATTAATACTAATTCAAGTGACTTATGGATACTTGGAAAAGCTGGGTTTATTCCTTTCACTTCTCCATTTGAATGAAAATAATTTTATTCTTTCGAAGAATATCTATAAACTTTTCGATAGTCTCTCCGTACATAACTCCTTGTATTTTGTTACCCTGCAAATATTTTTAACACCATAGATAAATGTTTGTAAAATATAATTAATTAATACCAAGCTATATATTATATTTTAATTAGTTATATGTAAACATAAAAATAACATAAAAAGGCATTCTGAAAGTTATTGGGGTTTTAATGAAATTTACCGAATAGATAATGATAATCATAAAAAAATACAAGCTAAATTATAAACGCTGATATTATGACAATAACAAAAAAATGCAATATTTTCTTCTTTTTCTTCTATTACGGACAAAAAATTTCATAACCCAAGCGGCAATATTTGTCTTCAGAACTATGCTTGGAGGCTCTAGTACAATATCTAAAGCCAATTCTATATCAAACTCCAGAATAGTGGTATTCACCATATTTTTAAATTATCTAACAATTTTATATCTCTTTGCATAAGTAATGGATGGACTTATTATGTATTCTCAAGGTAGGATCTCACGATATATGTTGTCAGTTAATGACATTGTACTAATTGATGAGAGAAGACCTCGTATTAAAAGATTCCAAATTAATATAATGAAAATAAAATATGTAGAATGTATATTAGCAAAACAGTACGAAGGTGTGCATGACATACAGATAAAAGTTATGTTAGTCTAATTAACCAAATGTTAGATTTCATTGTATCATCGAAATACTTTCATATGTTACATTTTGAAAGTTTTAGTGATCCTGTTTCTTCAGTTGATATTATTTCTTGAGTTTTGAAAAGTATACACCGCTTTGTGTATGTAGTCTCATGATTGTGCTTTCCTTGGTCTTACATTTTTTGTGCATACACTAATTTTAATTTGCTGCTATCATATATTTTTGAAATCTTGTGTAAGTATCAAAACTCTTAAGAGAATTTGGCATATTCTTGTAGACTCCAAAACTGAATTTTTTATATTAATGTGTTTGTGATTTTCTTATGTATTTTTGCGGAATGAAAGACAAGAGACATATTGGTCTATATTAATCTTACATACAAATTCCATGTTTATTAAATTTAGAAACTTTGCATTGAAAGTAATCGAAGCCATTATCCAATGAAATAGTGTTGACATCATGTTACTTTTCCATAAGGATAACTACTGGTGATACGAAACTAAAGTTGATTAGTTCAGTGGATAAAGGATTCAAATAATGGAAGATTAAGATAATGAATAAGAAAAATAGAGGACCAATAGATTTCCTTCCGAAAACTATTAAATAGAATTTACATTATCACAAATACAAATAACAAGATGCATGAAACTTTAAAAAAAATTATAATTTTATTTCACCCACTATCAGGCCGACTTTTGCAAATAATTATAATTAATTACTTTAAAATAATCTAATCTAATCTAATAAGAAGAAAATAGATGGGAGTGTTGTGAAAATTATTGTAATTAGATACCATGATTAATTGACTAAAATAAGAAGAATAATACCTAATCTAGTTCATAATTTTTAAACAATCTAATCTAATTCTAATAAGAAGAAAATAACAAAGATAAAAATTCATCATTATTAAATAAAAAAGAGAGAGACCAAGCCCGAACCTTTGAGAGAGAACAGTTGACAATTGCTTCAAAATCTAAGAAATATTTGGTGAGGAAAAAAAGTGGATTTGGTGCTGTATTTATACCTGAAGAGTCCTATTGCTATAATAAGAATTTGGTTATAATAAGAATTCGGTTATCTTTGTGAATGAACGCATTAAAAGATAGATATAATCATAGCACGTGCAATATGATATATTTCTGTAATATAAACTTATTATATTATTGTTAATAAATTAATCATAATATGATTTTACACGTGCAAAGTAGATAAATTAGTTTAAACTTTTAGATAGTGTATAATATTTCTAACTTAAAAAAGTATAATATCCTTATTATATAATATCACGTATTAAGGATAGATATATTAGTTGTATTAAGGATAGATATATTAGTTTAAACTTAATTTAAAAATTATTAGAATTTAATTAAGTTAGAATTTTATTAGAATTAGGATAGTTCAAACTTTAAAGTTATTTGATTAGGATTAGAATAAACCATTAAATACAATTTCAAAATTAGAATGATTAATGATAGAATAGTTCAAATTTTATAAGGATATTTTTGTCTACAGAAAAATTTTCCCGAACTCGTGCTTTTAAAGGGAGGATGGTTAGATATTAGATATTAGATGAGATGTATGTATATGTTTAAAAGGGCATTTTGGGAAGAAATGTTTTGTTAACGGTCACACAATCTTGTTAACGTTTGATTTATATTTGCAGGCTGAGACTTCTAGACAAGATGGAGCCGGGGGTAGTCATGGTGGAGTTGGCGATGAGGATGATGATGATGATCAGGAGGATTTATTGGGATTAATTTAATTTTGAAAATAATGGATGTGTTGTATAAATAATATTTATTATGTACATGTCAGTATACTTTTATAGGTTTTTATTGAAAAATATGTGCTATATGTGTGAGGTTGAATGTTATACTTCTGATTGCACATGGTTTTATGTGTGTTATATGCGTTATATGTGGTATATGCGTGGGATTGATTTATATTTCTGATTGCACAGGGTTTTTATATTTATTATCGACATTATACAGAATTTTTTCAACATTGAAACTATTTTTCAAAATATATAGGTCATTTTTAGCGACAGAAAATCCGTAGCTAAAGATGTATTTAGCGACGGAAAACGAACACGGAAAAATAAAATAAAAAATAAACATTTCTTTAGCAACGAAATTTTTGTCGTTAAATACATATTTAGCGACGAAAAATGGACACGGAAAAAAATAAAAAAAATAAACATTTCTTTAGCGACGATTTAGCCGTAGCTAAAAATATAAAATGTCATCGCTAATTTTTTTTTTGATTTTTTTTAAAGAAGATAGTACGACAGAATTTCCGTCGCTAATTACTCGTCGCTAATATTTAGCGACGGTAATTCCGTCACCAAAAGAACAATTAGGGTCCCTGAATACACAGACGGAAATTTAGCGACGGAAATTTATTTTTTTCTGTCGCTATAGATTTTAGCGACGGATTATCGACCTTCAGCGACGGATTTGCCCGTCGCCAAAGGGTCTAAATCTAGTATTAAAATACATAAAAAGAAAACCTTCAAATTGTATAAAATAGAAATTATAAAGACTATATATGAAGAATACAAAAGATTCAAGACTTTTTTAAAAAAGATTCAAGACTTTTTTAAAAAAGACTCAAGACTTTTTTAAAAAAGACACTACAACAAATTGCACTTTTCCCGACGCTTATTCCCGACGCATGGTTAAATACGTCACCAAAAATTATGTTTTTCCCGACGTTTTTAGTTAGCGTCGGCAAAAAATATATTTTTCCCGACGTTTATAATTAGCGTCGCTAAAAGTGTATATTATTAGCGACGTTTTAACTCAGCGTCGGTAAAGTTATGGAATTCCCGACGTTTTTTTCATTTCGTCGGTAAAAATATATATATTTAGCGACGTTTTAGGATTGGCGTCGCTAATAGTTTGCATTTATCGCGACGCATTGAGTTAACGTCGCTAAAAGTCATCTTTTCCCAACGTACTAATTGGCGTCGCTAAAAGTTACATCTTTTACGATGCACTTTATTCTTCCGCGTCGCCAAACCCCCCCTCCCCGCCGAAATTTTTACCCAGAAACCAAATAAAGGGAGGGAAAATTCCCCCTTTATTTTCACGAAGAGCCAAACCCCTCCGTTCTCTCTCTCATAAAAAAATCGGCCGCCTCCGTGCTTCTTCTCTGAATTCGCCACCGCCGTCGAAGCTCACCGCCGCCAAACCGCCCCGCCCCCCCGTTCTCTCTCTCTCTCTCTCATTCGAAAATCAGCCCCAAACCCGCCCGTGCCTCTTCTCTGAAGTTCGCCGCCTCTGTCGAAGATCACCGTCGCCATCGTCGGAGTTCGTCGCCTCCGTCGGATCTCGCCTCCTCTCCTCCTCCTCCTGCTCAACGAGGAGGATCGTGAGATCGGTAATCAAACCCGCCCGTGCCCTAATTTTTTTTGGGTATTGAATTTGCCCTAATTTTTTTTGGGTATCTTAGTATTTGTGATTTCTCCGTAAGTATTTGTGAACATCTACATGAATTCTCCGTAAGTTTTTACTGGGAAATTTGAACTGATTCAAGGAGATGACGAACCTGTTTCATTGATCTCTTCACTATTTGGGTCTTGCTCCTACTACTCAAAATAAAATTGGATGATTCCATGCATCTAGTTTAATTGTTCTCTTTTTCCTTATTAGATTTTACATTAAAGATTTACTAATGTAACTATTAAAAAAATATACATCCTCCACTAAAACTTTTCCATAAATGCAAATCTATGCTATACCTAGCTTAAGCCTTTTATTTAATTTTTTTCAGTTTGTGTATTTTTTATTAAATATCTACGTAAGGTTGATCTTTGCAAATTTATTAGTGTAACAGTGTTGTTTGGTCATTCCATTTGGTAAATGACGGTCAGTTATATTACTGTTAAAAATGTGGGCATTATGTATGCATTTTATAAAGCATATTGATCATATTAATGTTGGAAAACATTGAGAGCACACTATTAGATTCAGGTACTATATGATAGTTATGATAATAAATAAGTACATATCGAGTGATAACTATGACAACCAGTAGATAGGAGTCGGTAATAATCATTCATAAGCCAGAGACAAGTATCAAAACAGAAAGTTTATAACATTTTGACTCATGTTGTGGCTGATCTGACTTATTGGAATTCAGAATGTGTTAAATCATATTTGAATTGACTCATGTTGTGGCTGATCCGACTTATTGGAATTCAGAATGTGTTAAATCATATTTGAATTGACTTAATCCAACTTCATCCTAAAATGCAAGCTCATATGGTATGATGAATGTTTTAACCTCTTATTAATTTATTTACTTGGTCATGGATCCTAGTGGTAGCCATGTCCTCATGCATTAGATGCATGTCTCTGGTGTCTTGTGTGGCACAATAAAGGACAAGTCTTAACTCTGTCTGGACTCTGGTGTCTAGTATGTGAGTATGTGCTATTTTATTTATAAAGAATTAGTTTGTTCTTTTCAATATATTGTTACCTTTAACACAAAAAATGACCACTAATAGTCATCCCCCCATGTTGATTTATTTACTGCACATTATGGAGAAGTACATTTGAGGGCCACTTCTTCTTTAAAGGATCTTTTATTTGTTATTGAAAATTCATTTGAGATGCTACTTTTTATTTTATGATAATAAATTAATATGATTTTATATTCACACCCATTGTAATCAGGTATGGATAAGAGTTGGATGACACTGATTAGGGATAGATTAAGTGTGTGGTATCGGGCCGGAGTTGATGCTTTTATTGAATTTGCAAGAGTAAATGCAAGCGGCGGTAGCACGATTCGGTGTCCGTGTAACAAATGCATGAATCTTGATTGGCGTGAATTTGGTATCGTGCAAGATCATTTGGTTCGATATGGGATTATGGTATCCTATAAGATTTGGTTGCACCATGGAGAATGGTCTGATAATCAACATGGTGATTCCGGTGATGATAGGGATGAGAACGAAGACGATAACAGAGATGAGTATCCAGAATTATTAGAAGACCATTGTAGAGGAACTTACATGGATGATGATGATGATGTAGAGATGGATCATGATGTTCGAAACTTCGAAAAATTACTGGAAGCTTCCCAGCGTGAAATGTATCCTGGTTGCAAAAACTTCACTTTGTTGGCATTTGCTGTCAAGATGCTTCATGTGAAAGTTGAGAATAAGTGGAGTAATAAGTCATTCGACATGGTTTTACAGATATTTAGGGACTTATTGCCAGAGGGTCATTTGGTTCCCGGGTCAATTTATGAAACGAAGAAGTTGCTGCGTGATTTGGGTATGGGATATGAGCATATCGATGCATGCCAACATGATTGTGCACTGTTTTGGAAGGAGAACGCGCACCTGATAAAGTGTCCTGTATGTGGGGAGTCTAGGTACAAGTTCATTGGTGGAAAGGGTATGAAGATCCCTCGTAAGGTGTTGCGTTACTTTCCGTTAACTCCGAGGTTACGGAGGTTGTACATGTCTAGGAAAACAGCCACAGAGATGAGATGGTATAGGGATAAACGTGTAGATGACGGGATTATGAGACATCCGGCTGACACTAAGGAGTGGAAGGAATTTGATCTTCATCATCCAGAGTTTGCACAAGAGATCCGCAATGTAAGGCTGGGACTGGCCAGTGATGGGTTCAACCCTTTTGGGAACATGAGCAATGCCTATAGTATGTGGCCAGTCATACTTATGCCTTACAACTTGCCACCCTGGTTGTGTATGAAAGAATCTTTTTTCATGATGTCCTTACTTATTCCTGGACCACGTGCACCAGGGAACGATATCGATGTTTTCTTGAGGCCTTTGGTCGACGAGTTGAAGGAGTTGTGGGACAATGGGGTAGTAACTTATGATGCCTCCAAAAAACAGATCTTTCGGATGCATGCGGCTATATTATGGACCATTAATGACTTTCCTGCATATGGTAACTTGTCTGGGTGGAGCACAAAAGGCTATATGGCTTGTCCACCTTGCAATGATGATCCATTATCGCACCGATTGAGGAGTAAGATTGGATACTTCGGTCATCGAGTTTACTTGCCTAGGAATCACACTATGAGGAGGAGTAAGGACTTTAACGGTAGGACTGAATATCACATGAAATCTTTGGAGTTGCCCGTGGAAAAGGTACTTGAGCAGTTGGATCAATTACCAAATGTTAATTTTGGAAAGCATCATTTAAAGAGGAAAAGACCCTATGAATCCGAAGCCCTAAATTGGAAAAAGAAAAGTATATTTTTCGAGCTACCGTACTGGAAAGAACTGAAGGTGCGACACAATTTGGATCCCATGCACATTGAAAAGAATATATGTGAGGCGATCATTGGGACAATGTTGGGTATAGACGGGAAGAACAAGGACACGAATAAAGCTCGCCTAGATTTGGAAGATATGAATATAAGGTCAAAATTACATTTAGAGAAACAACCAGATGGATCCATTCGCAAGCCTATGGCAGCTTACACACTATCCCCAGAAGAGAGAGAGGGTTTTTGTGCATTCTTGGCATCGATTAAGTATCCTGATGGGTATGCAGCAAATCTGTCGAGGTGCGTGAGCACTAGAGGTGGCAAATTAACGGGTCTGAAGAGCCATGATTATCATGTCCTTCTACAACGTCTTCTGCCAATTGGGATGCATGGATATGTTAACAAGAAAATTGGTATAACACTTTTTGAGTTGGAAAGCTTCTTTCAGGACCTTTGTTCTAAAACATTAAGGCACAGTGAATTGGAAAAGTTAGAGGAACGCATTGTCCTCATACTTTGTAAACTGGAGAGGATTTTTCCACCGGCTTTTTTTGATGTGATGGTCCATTTGGTTGTTCACTTGCCACGTGAAGCCATGCTTGCTGGCCCAGTGCAATATCGATGGATGTATCCGATCGAAAGGTAGATATTATAGGACCACATAATTAATTAGTTTCGTATTTGTGCAACTGTATTACATATAAATCTTATTCTATTTTATGGTTCCTTTGAAGGTTTCTTGGAACACTAAAGTGGTATGTTACCAATCGAGCCAGGCCAGAAGGTTCAATTGCAGAGGCTTACATTGCTAAAGAGTGTCTTAATTTTTGTTCAATGTATCTGAAAGGAGTTGCTCGGGAAGAAAGAAATGTTGATTGTGGTATACTTGGTCCTGGATTGTCGGTTTTCACACAAAGTGCTCGTCCCTTCGGACCAATCACAAGAGCTCCAGATGTGTCTCAGAAAGATTTGGATATGGCTCAGTGGTTTGTGTTGTATAATAGCCCCGAATTGGAGCCGTTTCTAGAGTATGTATTAAATTTTTAAGTTTTAATCAGTTGTATAGTTTTACTAGCCAATTGATTGACACCTCATCTGTAGGGAACACAAGGCTACGATCCAAAATTCTAGAGGACATGACATTACTCAGATACAACGAAAAGAATTTTCAAAATGGTTCAAACAGCATGTAAGTTACATGAAATACGCACAAGTCATTTTATTAATTAAAATTAAATTAACATTATTGAATACCTAATGCACTTGTAACATGTTTATGTAGATAAATCATTTGCGAACTATCGGGTCACCAAGGGCAACTGATGAATTATGGTCATTAGCAAATGGTCCAGACATATTAGTTCATCTCTATGAGGGGTGCATTTGTAATGGCGTTCGGTTCCATACTATAGATCGTGACAACCATCGTAAGAGTCAAAATAGTGGTTTGGTTGTGGAAGGGGATCACGATGGAAAAACAATTGACTTTTACGGTTACTTATGCAAAGTCTGGGAGCTGAAATATTTGCATGGAGGTAACGTTGTTCTGTTCCAATGTGAGTGGTTCAACACTGACGGTAAAAATAGAATACATAAAGATACACATATCACAAGTATCGATGTTAGAGGTCGTTGGTATCAAAATGATCCCTTTGTGCTACCAGAGCATGTGAAGCAAGTATTTTACATTGATGATACCAAATTGGGTGCTCATTGGAAAGTCGTAGAACGGGTCCAGCATAGGAGTGTGTGGGATGTACCGGAACAAGATGGAGATGATATGCTTAACGATGCATTTCAACAAGATGAAACCACTGTCGCTGTTCCAATTCTCGTCGAGCCTACTACAAATTATCCTTATTATAGGGATGATATTGGTCCCGATATCATTCCCAGTGCTGACCTAAATACGGAGTATGGAGTTGACAATGATCAGACAATGGAAGAGTATGGCGACGATGAAGAAGATAATCTGCATAATCAGTCTGACCTAGATATAGACCCTGATATGGATTATGATGTGTAGTATATGTTTTTGTTTCGTAAATGAACAAATATTAAGAAATAATATTGTTTGAAAGCTACGTAATTACATTCTATCATTTTGTATAATAGTTTAATGTTACAATTTGGTGTAATTCATATTTTCTAACATGTAATTTTTTTATAGTTATCAAATATGCACGGTGGTAAAAAATTATGGGTCAAACTAGGGTCCACACGAAAAATGGCAGATATATATGAGGCAAGAAGGAAGAAAACAATAGATGAGAATATAGCGAGAATGAGAGCTTTGGGAATACCACCACTTTCACAAAAATTCTTTAGGACGTTGCCAATGGATGGGAGGAAAAGTAAAGGCAGTAAAAAAAATGTTTGTGAGGATGATGATGAGTACCTACCGTCTATGGATGATAATTTGCTTAGCTCATCGAGTGAAGATGTCAATGATGATTTAGAAGAGGTAATATCTATTTGTGTATTGTCATTAATTGTTACTTGTAATTACTTGTCCTTATCATTACTTATTATTTGTTATTAATTTCTTTTCAGTATGTGTACTACTAATTCATTTTACTCCATTATAACAGGTAACACGTATGGCTCCAGGACGCAAGTCCAAAAATATCATACCATCGACTTCTATGCCCGAGAGGAGGATCTTGGTTGCCTCGAACCAGCCACCCCAGTGTACCCTTAACGACCCGCCCCACCGTGAGCCATCATCCATTGCCCAGCCTGACCAACTAGAAAGCCCTCAAACAATCGGGAGCAGCATAGGTAATAGTATATCATTATTTACATATCAAATTCACCTTTCCTTTATATTAGATATAAAATTTAATTTAATTAACTTTGCATTTTTGTAGGATCGGTACCATCGGCCCGTAGAAATGTACGCGGTGCAACACGAGGGAAGGGGACAGAGAGATTGGTGAGACAATTGGGTCATGCGATTTCAGTTCCGATCCCTTCCTCGAGTGGAGCACCGGAGGGGGAGCATGCGACATCCCTCGCGAATGAGATTGGGAAGGAGATCCGATCATCTGCACCTGTTCGCAATTGTGGTTGGGACAATATTGATGCTGGGATTCGAGAGGCGATCATTATGAGAGTTCGGGTATTTTTTTAATCTTAGTTGAAATTTATAGCTGAATTAACACTCATGAATTATATTTATGCACATGCAAGTAGCTGATGTATTTTCCTACATATAATATCACAGTCACAAAGATTAAAAACATAAGTTCATTCTTGGACGTCAAAGTCACACTCTCCCAGATTGTTAACTTTTACTGACCAATAAGAGTTTACCAAAAATGAACTCTGAAAGATTAAAAATCGATGTACTCCTTTCTCAATAGAAAGAATCTTCATGTGACCTGATATAAATCTGGATTGACTTACCTTTACATACGCTGATTTGTGAAACCAACTAAACAAATGAATCCCAATAGGACAGGATATCCAGATCATCAGTTATTCACACAAAAGGCAACTTCCTACAACTATATATAACAGCTTCACTCAACCATGCACAGTCCAAGACAAATGCATTATAAATGGCTGAAATGTAACTATCTCCAAACTAGAATAAGTAGGAATCCAGTAATTTATTTCCATTTGTAAAGATTGTGATTGCACATTTAACATTCCTTGTTTCTTGGAAGATAGACACATATGCCCACTGCCTTCGGGTGGAAAACAGCAGGATGTCATGGATTATAGCCTCGGTGTTGGTATAATATTCCGGTATACATGTCTATCCAATTAATATTTAAGTAGAGTATTTACCACCAAGATGATTCCCAATTTCTCACAGGATAGGACATTTATAACTGATCGTATATCATCTTAATAGCATATTCGCAGCTTTAATTTTCATCAAATATATTCTCGCACGTACTAAGGTAGAAGAACCCAGTCCAACCAAGAACTGATCTTATTTCCTCCAGTGTTGGTTCAGATTTTCAGAATAAAGGGACCTAACCAATTCCATGAAGAAATTCTTCCACATCGTTAGAATATTTATTTTCCAAATACCTGAACTTCTAGCTATAGACGAAAAAAATTTTAAGAAGAGTCACTTATCAGTCACCATATTATACCTACTATACATGACATCATAACAACAAAGCCCAACCTAAACACCTCATAGAAACAAGTTTTCAAAGACGAGCAAGGTGAAACCATAAATATTTACATGCTGGAACTTCTTAGGGAAACCTCACTTTAAAATATAATACTGGAAGAAGAAATAAATAATGTTAATTTGTTGTTTTCACATACAGGCTGTTAAGTTCGTAGAAAATTCAGGCAATGCATAAACTTGGAAAGTTTACTACATATAATATCACAGTTTTGAGTTTTCCTTCACGAACCCAACAAAAGAGCTCAATCGTATGCACCCATAAATGAGGCACCAAAATATATTTATGCACATGCAAGTAGCTGATGTATTTTCCTTATTAGCTAGGTATTGTATTATCACTTACAGGGCCAGCCAGAGCTGAGACAATGCATGCAACAATATTGGTTGCAGAAATTGCATAATTTTCTTGCATGCTCTCTCATGCACATAAAACTCTTTTTATATTGACTTTTTTGTTTCTGACTAATTCTGCATACCTCCCCTTTCTCTATTTGGCATTTTCCTATTTACAATTGCATTTATGATTTTGTGATTTTCAATTCTAGAATTGTGTAATGTATCAATTTTAATTGCAAGCAGCCAACAATCTGACTAGACAATTCACAAGTTATGTTTTCCATTTTTTATTACTATAGCGGCAATAATGATTTCCCTAAACACTCTGACACTTTATGAAGATTATTTCTTCTCAGGACTCATGGATTGTTAGGATAATTATGGTGATGATTTTTTTATGGATTCATGGTTTAATATATGGTGAGCTTGTAATGGACCCATAACCTTCAGATCTTTAGATCCGAGTTCTAAGAGATGTAACAAAACTTCTTGGATGCAGACATTAAGAATCACTCATGATTTGTTTTTGTATAATTGTAAATCCACTATATTTTCCCCTTGAAATCCCATATCAAAGACCCAGATCCAAATCCCCTTAATAGAATAGCTGTTTAATTAAGAATAGCTGATGACAACTGTTGTTCTTTATTTCCTTGCTCTTTCGCCTTCTGAAACAAACAGACACAAACACGTACACATTTTGCTTTGTACACAAACATGTATACAAACGCAATTAAAGCCAAACATGAATGATTCATTGTTCGTTGGAAATTTTGTAACAAGAAGAATAGTAAAAAGAATTGT
>BQKN01000635.1:717310-744414 GCA_022839385.1 Asparagus kiusianus
TAATTTTTTCTTCATGTTCTACCACCATATTCTCTTCTGGGATTTGTACAACTACAGGATTTATCTCAGTATTGACCATCCATGGTTCCCACTCAGAATTTTGTTTTTGATAAAAACTCTTGGCATCCGTCCATAGTTTGGCGGCAGGTGATTCCCAAGGAGTGTTTCTCAAATCCTGTCTCACTGTCCAAGAATTAGTAACTGATTCTTTTAGGGAAGAAGAATCAGTTCCACTACTTTTTCTTCCTTTAAACCATTTGTCATTATAAGAGCTTTGAACATTCTCCTCCATCTGATCAATTTTTTGTTTTTTTCTTTCCCCTTCACTAAATTCCCCCATGACAGACATGATTGAGACATCAACATTGTATTGATTCTTCCCCGCAAAGATTTTTAAAACTTTAGGGATATCAACATATTCCAAGCATCTAATCAAGAGAACAGCATCAATGAATTCAGAACAGGCCTCTGTTAATGGATCCAGCTCTACTAAGTCAGCAAAAGGCTTAACCATCAACTCAAATGATTCTCTGTTCCATAAATGAGGAGGAACATGTTTCAATTTAATCCAAACACATGAGTTTCTTTTTTCTACAATATTTCCTTCCCAAGCACTCCATCTTCTAAATTTAATTTTACAGGATCTCAAAGATAAAACTCCCATTCTAATTAGCTCTTCCATTTGTTTCCACGTTTGAATCTTCACTAAAACTTCCCCATTAGTATATAATCTAACATCCCAATTTTTGTTCATAGGAAAAAAAGCTCTCAGATCCAGCTCTAATCTTTCTAGAGAAACATTTGCCCCCTCCACAAACGAAATAATAGCAAAATTTCTAAACTTTTGAAATCCAGAATTTACCTCACCCTCAAAATTTAGGACAGCAGATGAAAAACGAGGACGATCTCCTGATGTTTTTAATTCTGCCTCCAAGTCCCCATAGTCCCTTGGACCTGAATCTTGAAATTTAGCTATGTTCTCTTGCATTTTTTCTTCATCAACAGCATTAAGAGGCCTTTTGCCTTTATCTTGAGGACAAATCTCAGCAGATCTATCAGGATTCCTGGAAGAAGAAAAAGCCGGGGAGTCTCTCCTCCATTGCCATGGATTCGAACTTTCAAATCTCCCATTACGACCACCAGAACGACCACCAACACCAGCACCCCTATGACCAAGATTTCCTCGACCACCAATAATTCCTTGACCCCCAAAATTTCTTTGACCTCTTCCTTCATTATTTAAACCTCGACCACCTGATCCTCGCCAATTTTCTGCAAAATCATGAGAACCAACGCCAGATCTACAGTTTCGCGCTTCATGACCAACTTTTTGACAGCGGAAACAGACAACTGGATCTCGACAATCTCTCGCCATATGTCTTGATCCACCACAGCGATAGCACAATCGATTTTTCCTAATGAAATCAGCAGAAAGAAGACGAAGAGGAACGAATTTTTTGGAAGAGATCGGCGGCTTAGGGTTTTTTTTCACCACTTTAACCCACTCTCCTTCTTCAGCCACCGTTAAATCATCTCGAGATCCGTTCTCTCCAATGCCCACCGTTGATTTAACTCTAGACTCTTCAGTAACCCTATTGGGCTGAACATTGGGCTTTGAAGCAATTTTCTTAAAAAGTTCATCTGAAATTAGAGATGGAACAGATTCCCCCCAGATTTTTTGGGCCACAAAATTCGTAGTGTCAATAGGCCCAATCAAAAGATGCGGATCTACTCCCAAAATCACCATCTATTATAATCTCTTTTTATCTTTTTTTTTCTCTTTTTTTTTCAAGAAAAATCTCCGAGAAGAGCAATCAAAATGATCTAACAATCAAGAAGAGACTAAACTCTTGAAATCAGAAAAATCAAATCCAAATCAAAAATCAACTTGATCAGAAGCAAAGATCAAGTTCTTACTCAGTATCAAAACAAAATCAAAGATCAAAATCATAGAAAAGATCCAAGATCAAGATCAAAAATCAAGATCGAAATCAAATTGAAATCAAACGAAACCCTAACCTCCCCAAAGAAAGAATCGCCCTGAGAATCGCCGGATTCGACCTCT
This sequence comes from Asparagus kiusianus, assembly GCA_022839385.1. Lineage (NCBI taxonomy): Eukaryota > Viridiplantae > Streptophyta > Magnoliopsida > Asparagales > Asparagaceae > Asparagus > Asparagus kiusianus. The sequence goes on from BQKN01000635.1 coordinate 719,376, forward strand.
TCTTCCCTAGAATAACATATATAGCTGTTAAAACATTATAATTTAATTAATCAAGTAATATGTACACTAAATATGCTCAGGTGAGTAGTCATTGAGCTTTTGTTAAACCAGACATAATGTGTGTTAATTGAGGCTGAATTTCATCTCAAGCATTAGAAATTGTACCTGCTTCTGGAATCTTTGTTTTGATAGTTATATCCTAAAAGCTTAAGTTGTGGATCAAAAACTTCAAAACTGTGAGTTTCCTCAATTGTTTGGTGTGTTACTTTGATATACATAACATTATATGTTTTGGTGTAGATTAGTGAATGGTGTGTTTTTGTTTCGTAAGGCTGACTCGTTAGATAAATTTGAAAGAAATTTATCAAAAACTATAAAACCATATTTATGCTTATATGTATATTCATGCTTACAAAAGGATATTCATGCTTATATGTATATTCATGCTTAACTGTACTTGTAGCAAAGATTTGATGTCGGGGACTATGAGAACGACCTAGTCATCCAAGATTCCATAAAGAAAAAGTGTCAGAGTATATATAGAAATTGGAAGCATGAGTTGCACGCCTACTATCTTGGTTTAATAGAGAAGGGAGTACCTGATCCCAAGAACCATCCACCGAAGCGTGTGGAGCCCAATGATTGGGTATCGATGTGTGGGAAACTGAAGAATGGAAGGTATATATCTCAAATCACTTTATTAAATTGTCATGTTAATTTTATTTGTTGTGATATATTATAATAATATATTTTATATTGGTTATTAGACAAAATCTTATAAAGCGAAGGAGAGTCGATCAAAGTTGCCCTACAATCATATATCTGGTTCCCGATCATTTGCAGCAGCGATGTCACTAATCGTAAGTTTTGCTTTATAAGTTTATACTTTTTAAATAAATAGACTATAAATAGTTATTAACAACCATAATGATAAATTTATTAAATTACAGAAATCAAAAAATGATGGGCAAGCTCCATCTTTTCCGGAATTTTACAAGGAAACCCACTACCAAAAAAAAAGAAAGTATGGGTAAACGAGAAAGCACAAGATACGTATGTACGTATGTCCAATTTACTTTTGTTAAATCAATCTATAAAAAACTTAAAAATGATATGGATCTTACATCTTTAAAAATGACAGGAGCAATTAGTCAACAAGACTACCGAACAATCTCAGCCCGAAGTTACATCCCCGATGAATGAGTTTGAGATCACCATTGAGGTACTTGGAAGGAGGCCAGGTTACCTGAAGGGGTATGGGATCCACCTTCGAGGGAGTTCATCTACCAGGTCTCTTGCAAAGTCAGCTGAGCGTGATGCTGAGGTCGTGGCTTTAAAGGAGACAGTAGCTGTGCAAGCCGAACAAATTGCCTCACAAGCCAAGCGATTGCCTCACAAGCCGAGCAGATTGCCTCACAAGCCGAGCAGATGAACGCACAAGCCGAGCAGATGAACGCACAAGCCCAGAAGACTGCTGAACTTAAGGCTTTAGTGCATCAGCTATTTGCACGTAGCCAGCCTGCAGCGAGCGGTGGTAGTAGAGATTTCTCATCGAGATGAGGTCAGACTTGCATTTAATTTTTCATTATTAGACTTACTAGTATTTAGACCCGTGCAAAGCACGGTTTCTAAAGATTTCAACAAAATCAATAAATATAAATTGGTCATGAGATTAAGAAGGATAATATCTATAAGGGAGGGCCAAACGATCCTTCAATTTGTACTGAGCAATATGAAGCCTAAAATTTTGCTTTAATAAGTCGCTCAATGGCATTAAGTTATTGACATTTCTCTTTTTAATTGCACAAATTCCAGCTTCTAAAAGACCAATAAGCAAAGTCAACCCCACATCTAAATTAATACTGTATATTAGTATCAGGAGTAATATTTTATCTTCAAAAAGTGTTATTCCAAAAGTGAATATGAGCAGCGGATCAAGGTTTGGCATGTAAAGATTTCCAGATCGATCCATCTCCAGTAGCACATTTTCTTTGGGTATTATGATGGATAAAGATGACATATGCAAGTCTCTGCTTACTAACTTTCTTGAGTTTGGAACTGGGAAGCTGAAGAACATCTGCAGATCTTTTTTTTTAATTTCTCATAGTCTGCTGTACATAAATTTTGAACATGGTCAGCACGTGTATAGTTTTTCCTTTTTTATCAAACATCACGTGTATAGTTAAGAGAGTGATTTGTTCAAAGTCTTGACCCCCATATGCTGATGCTAAAATTGAGGTAGGTTTCTATATGACTCTCTTTAGTTGCTACCATCCTTCATTTTCTCCTATCGGTACCTGGAACTCTCATTATTATCCTTTACTAGTTCTGCCTAATATTTGTTCCTTGCCACTGATAGTATATCTTTGCTACATATCCTTGCACACCTTTATCGACATGATCATTTTGGTACATGATCAGTTCACCTTCTCATGTAATGATACATTCAGCAAGTATTTTTAGTGTTTGTTTCATGGATATGTTAACAAGGAATACCTACATGATGCGAGCTATTATATGCTTTTCCTTTTCTTCCATGGTCAGGTGCTTACCATATCTGCAACTTGGAATAACAAACCATTTCATTTTTCTTTGGCCGAGTGTTTTGCCATCTAATAAATATCTTTATTCGTATGCAGAAAACAATGCTCTTAATGCAGGTGTTGCTGTTCGTATGCAGAAAACAAAGTCTCTTTAGGCACTTAATGCAGATACTCCTCCTGTAATCAACTATTTGTAATTAATGATACAAATTTGAGATTGTCGTTTTTAGTTTTCTTGATGTAATCTGTTTTTGAGAGACTTTATGTACTTGGGTATGCAAAAGGAAGTTTGTAAATTAACGCTTTTAGCGCTCAAGGGGAAATGGAAAAATAAACTTTTATGTTGATGTGAATGGGAGCAAATTTTTTTGGATGTTCAGATTCAGTGTAGGTTTGTATTTGACAGAAAATATATTACTTTTGGCGATGCAAATTAGTGTCGATAAGCGTCACTAAAAGTAACACTTTTGTTGACGTTATTTTATCTTTTAGCGACGCAAATATGCGTCGCCAAAGATGAGATTTTTAGCGACGCTATATTCTGCGTCGGCAAAAGTATACTTTTGCCGACACAAGTATGCGTCGCCAAAGATGGCCTTTTAGCGACGCTACATTCTGCGTTGGCAAAAGTTTACTTTTGCCGACGCAATTATGCGTCGCCAAAGATGAGATCTTTAGCAACGCTATACTCTGCGTCGGCAAAAGTATACTTTTGCCGACGCATTACCCTTTGCCGACGTTACCTACGTCGCCAAAAGTGTAAGATTTCCCGACGCAACCATGCATATGGAAAAAATACTATATGCTTTTGCCGACGCAAATTGTTATGCGTCGCTAAAGGTTGTGCTTTTCCCGACGCATCAAGCGTCGCCAAAAGTGTTGACTTTTCCCGACGCAGTGTGTTTGCGTCGCTAAATATTTTCCTTGACGCACTTTTAGTGATGCGTTAGCGACGTTGCATTTTGCGTCGGGAAAGATTTTTCCTGACGTTTTTTAAACATTTGCCGACGTTTTTATTTTGTCGGCAATGATGTATTTTGTTGTAGTGAGACTCAAGACTTCACACTAAACTATTCATTCATCAAATGATTGCTAAACATAGATAACAATAAGGTTTGATGTATATAACAAAACCACGCAATTATTCTACCTTAAGCAGTAGGCATGTTGTTTTCTATGGATAGGCTAATGTCTTGATAATGATAGCGCATTAGATAAAGGCAATCAAATAGTTACCATAATTTTTAGCTATGACAACAGCGGAAAGCTGTAAATTTATATTCTCTTTCCATATTACATCTCTTTTAGACTTACGAAAATCAACATCAACTAAATTCGGGAAAATAATTCACAAGCATGGGTGCTACACGTTTCATTGATCTTATGAAATTCTCCAATAATAAATATATTCAGAAGTAAACACATGATTCAGGAATAATAGAAGTCATTTACAGTCATGTAACAGACAATCATACGCATATCATTAAGGTTTTACTTACAGATCTATGATAATAGCGAGCGTCATATCATCTTCAACTATAATACATTACTCATGTTCATCCTATGCATTATTTAAAGACAATTTCCTAAAAATATTCCTAAATTATAGTGGACGATTCTCTAAAGCTGGTAATATGATTCACAGTTAACCAATAACCAAGACATAAGGCATCTACAAACTGCAATCAGCAAATATATGAATACAACTACTTGATGAAATAGCACCATTTATTCAAAGAAAATCATAAAATAGAAAAGGAGAAAGATAACTGAAAGATCCAGTTATGAAAATATCTGCTATATTATAGGTTCTATCACTAATAATGCCCTATAAATATAAATCAAACATGCATTTTATAAGCCTTATAATACTAAAAATATGTAAACCACAGGAGATGCGCTTCACATCAGGAACTTTTATTTACTAAAAAAAGAAAATAAGAAGGAAGGTTACCTTGATAGATGGGTCCTCGCACCTACATCAGATCCCTTTCTAACATCAATCAAAATAAAAAAAGAAGGGGAAAAGGAATATTAGCTAATAAAAACTAATTGTAATGCGTAATCCTAGAACTACATAAGAAATAAAAATAATGAAATATAAGGAAAAATATTCAATGCTTACAATCAAGAAAATCACTTCCTTTGCTCCATTTAACTTCAACTAATGAGCAATTTGTAGAACCAGTAAATATTCCAATTTTTATACTCTCATTATTTTGGAGTTGAGAGAGATAGGGAACTGAAAAGGCTTAGCAATTAATAGCAATTATATTAACTAAATAGTGGATTATTAATTATAATTATAAGACTTCAAATGGGGGAGTTCATCAGACTCATAGGCTTTGGCTTTTACAGAGAGACGTTTCAAGAGGGATTTCAAGAGGGAATTCATGTAATAAGTCGAGATTTCTATTGACTTTCTTTAATTATCTTTTAATTTTTCATTTATTTTTTGATAAAAAGGGATAACTTTGTTATATTTACAATAGTTGAAGCGTATTTTGGGGTTAAAAAAGTTTTTCTAATACTCCCTCTTTTAAAGGGTAGATAGATTCAATTAATGTTATGGACTTTTACATGTAATTATGTTATTGTATCATAATTTTATAATTAACGAAAATATTTTTTCCCACAATGAACATTAAAACTTAAATTATCCATTTAGTTGTTATATTATCAGAAAAGCTCTTTACATCGACATGAACCCATTCAAATTCAAATAACAATTATAACTACTATTATTACGTCTCAAATGCTAATATACACACATTCTTGCTTTCTAAAAGTCTTATTTCATAGCGTACCCTATTTATGCATCAATCTTGATTGGATACACTTTAAAGATAAGAATGTCAATCATCAGTTTAGTTAAAATTTTAAAAAAAAATTAAATGTATAGGCTTCAATGCTGCATCTATTTATATCTATATCTATCTATCTATATACTAAAACAAACCCCATGTAGCATGCATTTAGAGATTTGACCTTTAATATTCTCTCCTTAAAAAATCTAATGTTATACCATACAATATACTACTATACTATATTATTATCATGGTTCTATTGCTAGCTATTAGCCGAAATCCTTTTCAAATTCTATTGTTACTCAGAAAGTAAACTGACTTTCATACACTGAGATTTGAATAAAGACCGTTTATATCTATGTCCCCTCTGCATTCTATTAACGGAAAGCCCAAAATTTAACGTCTTCAAAATCTAAATTTCAGTTGCAATAGATTAAGATCATTGACTAAATACTCTTTCAAAATGTCAGAAAAATTGGTCTTTGCATATAAATTTATTACTCTGATCTCCGTTCAATTGATCATCCTCTCTAAGTAAAGGACTGCCCATGTATATATTGGATAGGTTAAACGAGAAGGTAAATATCTCCTCTTGCTTCCTTTGTTTTTTTTAACTTCTTAGTTTATTATTGTATTGAGTTATTTATCGTATCACCATTGCTAGCATGAAAAACTTAACATGAATTATATATTATTCCTCGGTATGATTGATGATTGACTACATTGTAATATAGCCAAATGATTCAAATACAATTGAGCATTTGCTTAATTTTTTATATTTATGGAATATTTTCGCAATATTAGAATACACGAAGATTTGTTTGGTTAGAAAATTTTGTTACATTTTTCATAGTTACAGTGAGAAATGGAGATGTAACTATGTGGGATTTTTTAGATACGTCCAAATATGTTTCAATTATTTTTCTTTTTTTTTTAGCATCTTTAATTTCACGCATATTGCTTGAGCATTTAGAGTAAATAAAGTGAAGTCTATCCACTAGTTTTTTAAATATTTTCGCAGCATTGTGCAGGTACAACACTGGTTTAAGATATAGCATTATAACCTTCAATCCTCATCAAAATTTCCAAGTTTTGATACAGAGAATGGTACCTTTTAAGACTAGTTTCCAGCAAGTAGGAAAATTATTGCCCATAATCTAAAATCTGCAATCATGTTTCGGTTCCTTCAAGTGCATGTAGAGAAGCAGATGACATTGAGAGTAAACAGGTAAAAGAATTCAAAGCAAAGCCAAACAGTTGGCAAATACAGGAAATGAGAGACTCTGCTTTGCTAGAGCAAACAGTTGACAAACTCCTATCAATTGCCTCCTGGGTTCAGATTTCATAAAAATATGTTTCGACGGCTCTAAAACTACGCAAATCAAAATAAAACGGCAGATTCCATGTGTATTCTCGTCAAATATCGTCATTATTTTGAAACCTTTTGAAGCTTAATCTATATCTATACATAGACTAATTGTAGAAAAGGATTGAGGTGTCAAAATTTTAGATTGCCCCTTTTGCCCTCTTAAATTTTGATAATCCTGATTATACCAATTTTATCTGTAATTAATATTATATCTTATCAAAATAATAAGATTTAATATTTATACTCTTTAAGATTACATAACTTATATAATTGAATAGATGAGTTATTGATCCAATTAATTAACCACCCTTTCATTTTCCCACTACATGACCTGTCTTTCATGATTCTCTATACAATAATTTTACACATTCATTCTCTTCAACCCACCATATCACCTACTAAGCCGAATTCCTACAACCGAAGCTCAATCAATATCTCTTTAGCATCAAGATTGGAAAGTTAGTGGAGCATAGGCTATAGTCTTCTTAGAATGATTGAATTTTTCCCCAAAACGTGTTAGTGCAAGCCTGTTCATCTATAACTCGATTAGAATTTTGAGAATTTATTTTGAAATGATTCGGTTTTGATGCGATTTTGATCATTATACTCAAATTTGAAGTTAGATATGTACCAAGAGCTTGTACGTATTAGATATCTCGTGCTATAATTTCTATATTACTAATAATTTCTATATGAGTAATGATAACGACAAACAAAAGAGTGGGGCGATGGTGACTCGTCATTTCCTTGCTATAATTTTCAAGGAAGAACCCCCACGCATTTGTTAGTGATAGTACATTAGTATAAGATTCGTAGTATGGTCAACATCTTTATTTCCATATTGTCTATCAGCTCTATAATATTATGGCATTTACGTTAACATTATACTTCAATTTCATTTGCACTCTCGCATTTATTGCTTTTATCTTATTTCTTTGAAATTTGAACAAATATTTGATACCAATATATAGAGCTCTAATATGGATATAAAAACTTAGTAAATTATTTATGGTGCCTTTCTTTATATCCCATCATGTTCCTTTATGGATTTAATTGGATAATTTATGCTGAAGATGACATTTTATTGAGTAATGTAACAAACCTTAAGCTTTCTAACACAAGTCTAACTAAAAATTAAAAGCAACATGGTGAACCGAAAGACATGAAACACGCCGGCACCGCTTCCATGCCGTGAGCATCAACTGCAATTTCACAGCTCATGAAGATCAAAGATATATGATTTAATATAAAATATATAAATAAAAGTATTATCTAATCATTATATTAAAGTTAAATATAATTAAAATATAATAAAAGTATATATTTAAATATAAGCTAAATATCTAATCATTATATTAAAGTTAAATATATTATCTAATCATTATATTAAAGTTAAATATAATTAGAAATATTAAATGCTTAGGGGATAATGATGATTACAATTAGATATCTATGTAAACTTTTCTTTTCCATCATTAAAAACCTAAATTTGGTTAAACATAAATTATTTCAACTTTTAATATAAATATTAATTTATACATATTAATATATAAATTATAATTTAAAATATACAAGCTAATCGATGTTAACATATTGAAAACTTCTTTCAATACTTTAAATCTTTGATTCATTTTCCATCGAGTTACGTCATCATTTTCATGTCCATCAGAAACATTTAATTCAAAATGTAAAACAAGTAGTCTCATGTGCAATGCACGTGCAATATACATACGAGTGAAAAAGAAAATGACAGATTCCTTATGTGCATTTATGTCATCAGCTGAGAATTCCAAATTTTTTTTTCTTGCTTAATTAAACAAAAATTAACAGATCCTTACATGTATTCATGACATTGCAAGTTATATCCTTTTATGTGGCTCAAAGTTGACCCACTCGCATAATCCTACAAGGCTAGATCTCTAAGGCTGATGTAGAAGAAGTATACATGATTGAGAGAGGGGAAGAAATCCTACGAAGGGGGTATCTATAGAAAATCATATGACGAAGTTGAATGTCAAGGCCTTCTCAGGTTTGCCGTGCATTACCCCAAAGAAAATTAGATACAAAGTTATAGGTCACACGCCAAACCCTAAAGTGCGACCTAACATTACGCCAAAAAATAGAAAGTTATCATAGTACTACAAGATCTCCCTACAACCCGTATGAACAAAGGGTGGCACTACAAGCACACCACCAACCACACATTAGGACACACCCCCCTCTCAGCTATAGTACATGGGACTCACATAAAAATTTTGAAAAAAATTCATGTGGATCCCGTGCATTGTAGCTGAGAGAGGAGAGTGTACCCTAATGTGTGGTTGGTGGTGTGCATGTACCATTTTCCATGAACAAAGAACCAGTTGAATGTCATACGTGTCCTCTACTCTGTGACCCTTTTCCCCAAGAGAGACCCACGTGAATCCAATGCTAAAATGCATGGTAAGCAACTATTGGGCCTAAATGATCCCATAAAGTATATTGTTTAGATTTTTGGCTTTTATATGAAAACCACCTTAGCTTTTATCCAAATTAATATTTACCATCTTTATTTATTTTCTTATCAAAATCACATACATTTGCTTACATGTTTGCAATGTCGCACCCTAACCACTATTCAGCTAAAAAAATCACAAATACACGTTTTACCCCTCCTCTTCCACCTCCTTCCTTCCCTCTCCTCCTCCCTGTCCTCCTCCACCTCCTTTCTTCCCTTCCCGTCCTCCTCCACCTCCTTTCTGCCTTCTTTCTCCTCTTCTCCTCCCCCTCCTCCTCCATCTTCTCCGCCATCTCCTCCACCTCTAGGATTTCTTCAAACTCTAGCTCTTCCCTCGTCTCTCGAACCCCCCCCCCCTCCACCCCCCCACCCACCCACCCAAAAAGAAACAATGTCACCCTCCACCTTCTCCTTTTCCTCTCCTCCTCCCCGTCCTCCTCCAAAATCTCCTCCACCTCTTGGGTTTTTTCAAAACCAAATCATCCCTCCTCTTTTTCCCCTTCCACCAATGGTCCCCTCTGCCTCCCTCCCTCTTTTCCCTTCTCCTCCTCCAACCTCACCTCCTTCCTCTCCTCCTCCTTCCTCCCATCCTCCTCCCTCTCCACTCTCACCCTCACCGCTGACTTGCTCCCCTTCTCCTCTTCTGCCATCGGCCCAACACCGGCAACCTCCCTCCTCTCCTCTCCTCTCAATTTAGAATGGAGTGTATAATAGGAATTTCAGAAATTTTTTTAACAGAAAATACTGAAAAGTATGACGGTGGAAACATGTAAGCAAATATACATGGTTTTAATCAAAATAACAATAATAAAGATGGTAAGTATCCATTTAGATGAAAGTTAAGATGGTTTTCATGTAAAAAAAAAAGCCCTGAGATTTTTGTCTTCTATACATATTTTTCCAACAAAAGCCTAAATAATTCGTATAGAACTGTAAAAGTAAAGAGAGAGAGGTTTATTATCGAATAAATTTTCACTGTAGACCCAAATAACCTTTTAATTACCAAAATCGACCGTTTTTTATTTAATTATCATAATCGACTCGTTTTATACCACGTATGCTTAATCTTGTTTCCTAATTAGTCGGGGTTGCCAATCCCGACTGTTTAGGGCATTACAAATCAAGTTTTAAGACTTCTAATTGGGGTTTAACAACTCCTAAATAGTCGGGGTTGGCAACCCCGACTAATTAAGAAATGGGATTAAACCTACGTGGCATAAAACGGGTCGATTTTGGTAATAAAAAAAATAGGTCGATTTTGGTAATTAAAAGTTTATTTGGGTCTACAGTGAAAATTTGTTCTTTATTATCTCATTGGATACGCTAAAAGATAAGGAAGCAACCTCCCCTCCATCCTAACACATGGCCAGTACAAACTATACAACAGCACGTGGCTCGCCAACTTATTACCAGTAACCTTCCTTTCATTTTCTCAATAAAGAACCGGAGCCAAACGACAGACGGTAGCTGTACTTTACTATATATTTGATGGAGGATGCTAGCAGTAGCATGATCTCCCTACAATGCCTAAGCTCAACCCCCATTTAAATGCAAACGCGGCAGACTAAGCGGTAAATCTTTTCTCACTACCGTTAGAGGCTGTATCCAACTTTTCTTATGTGTGTCTTCTCCGGTTCAACTTTCCCCGGGATGAGTATAGCTTGGAAACATCATGGAACTCCAGCTGTTCCTAATTACATACATTCGAAATCTATTCCTCTACAATAATGGGAGGATCCAAGATTCACTATTCATGTTATAGTAAATGCTACAATAAATTACAATAGCATTATTACTGTAGCACAAATAGGAGGATCAAATGTTCGCTATTCATGCTACTATAAATTACTATGGCATTGTAGCACAAACGGGACCTGTAGCGTTTAAAAACATTACTATAGCATTATTACTATAGCTCAGGTGAGGTACCGTAGCATTTTCTAAAAGTTACTGTAGCACATAAAAAACTATATTTAGATACACAGTTACTGCAGCAGAAATAAAAAATGGAGGCCACGCTTTGCACGGGGTGCACACTAGTCTAAACAAACGCAAAACACTTGTTTACCAACCGCGGCTACTTGCTCAGAAGATTCATTAACTACACAACATCGACAGAATACGCATCAAAAAGAAGAGGAAGAACACAAGGAAAGATTACAAAACAAAACAGACTCGCATAGGTTCCTGAGCAGAGAAGGTGTCAAAGTTAGAGATTTTGCTAAATCGAGATCGCAACGGGTCAGAGCCTCAAGCAACAGAAACAATAATACCCCTACGAGATAGGGTACAAAAACTTGAATCCAATAACTAATTCAATGTACCACCATCCTTCATAGCCTGAACTAGATGTATTAATTGAAGATGGCTTAGGATCAAGATCCAAAAGGAAGTTCAAAAAGGTTCAAGATATAAACATGGGTCCTTGCACGTTTAAGGCTTTTCTTCTGCACATGGCCTCTGGCCCATTTCATTAATCTTAACCTGTAAGCTTCCAAGCATAACCCTGCCCTACTTCCCAAGGAATACCCCAATGGATCAATCTCGCACAAGGCAGGCAATAAACAACGAATACAGCAGATCATCCACTGAATAGGGAATTGGGTCGATTGCTGAAGATTTATAAGGGTAAGTTTCACAGACTCCCCAATGCTTTGGGATGTTTCCCACAGTACCCCCAATACCCTGTTTTCCCACTTAAACCTCAAAGCTTTTCTCAATTAACCCCCAACACTCCAAGGTGTCTCAGATAGCCCCTCTATATTTTTTTAAACTTTTCCCACTTAACCCTCCAAAATTCCAAAGCTCCAGAGTGCCTTAGATAACAACTACTTCAGTAAGAGATGGGGTTTGTCTGCGATAGTTGGGGGTTAAGTGGGAGAAGTTAAAAGCATGGGGAGTTTATGTGAGACACCAAGGAGTTTTGGGGCTTAACTGGGAAAAGCAAAGTATTGGGGTATAGCGGGAAAATTCGGTAGTGTTGGGGGCTCTTGTGAAAGTTACTCAATTTATAAGAGGAAGAGCTAAAATTCTTAGGAGTAAGTTTCGGATGAGCAATGAGGAAGACAGGCAAATGGTTCAAAAGCTTTCTTACCAGCAAGAAGGAGAAAGAGAAAGATAATCAGTCAGGCCCCGCACCGGTGTCAAACACGAAGGAGAAGAAGAGATGGAGCTTCTGGAGATCTGTGGCAGGTGGAAAAGAGTTGAATACAGTGGAGCCAAGTGTAAATGCGCCGGTCGCCACGAATGGGGTTTCAGAGTCCGAGGTTGAACAGAAAAGGCATGCAATGGCCATGGAGGTGGCCACGACTGCTGCAGCTGATGCTGCAGTGGCGGCAGCCCAGGCGGCGGCGGATGCAGTGGTCAGCCTGATGGCTGTAGGCAATGGTGGTAGAACGAGCAGGGATGTGGAGGAGGATGCTGCTATCAAGATCCAGGCTTATTTTCGATCTTATCTGGTATTTATGCTATCCCACTCATTCAAATTGGTCATAGATAAACAACATCAGGACTAGGTAGAATAGACGATGCAATTGAAGATGATAAGTTGAATTTGAAGGCTTTAAATACTAAATACTTCCACTCTTTCAAAATGTTCATAGGTAAACAATATCTTTAAATAGACAGGATAGACGATGAAATTGAAGAGAGTAAGTTGATTTTGAGACTTCCAATATGAAATACTATCCCACTCTTTCAAAATGGTCATAGATAAACAACATGACGACCCTATGCGGAATATATAATGAAATTGAAGAGGGCAAGTTGATTTTGAGACTTTCAATGTCAAATACTATATATCCCACTCTTTCAAAATGTTCATAGATAAACAACATGATGACACTAGGCAGAATATACAATGCAAATTGAAGACGATAAATTGATTTTTCAAACTAAATATATTCAAACTTCAGCTTATCATCAACCATTCCATATTGGCAGTCCTTTCCAATTAGCTTCAGAATGAGAATGTTCTATCTTATTTTGTTTCAAAACATTGAATAGAAGCTCCAAAAATTCTTTGATCTTTCTTTTCACAAAAAAAAAGTAAAATTCTTATCCAAATGAGATCACTATCTGCAGGAATTAATTATGGCGAATACAAGCAGACTAACTAAATATAAGACAATAAACTTATGGAAGAAGAGCTCAATAACAATTATACCGTGTAAAACAAGACCTAAATAAATATGAAAGAAAATTATAGAAAGAACTGAATATGAGATAACATGGCAGCAGTAATATAAAGCAAGCTGAGATGACATTGATTTAAATTTCTTTTAAGGCGAGGAAAGCTCTATGTGCACTGAAAGGACTAGTGAAGCTGCAAGCATTGATAAGGGGGCACCTGGTCAGGAGTCAAGCCACCGAAACTCTCCGTAGAATGCAGGCTTTGGTCAGGGTTCAAACCAGAGTTCGAGCACAGCAGTTACAAATGGAAGAGGAAGCCCGAACTATCTCACAGCAGCTGCCAAATTACATAAGATCACCACAGCATCCTAGATTCCAGCAATCATGTGTAAGTTATCCTGAAATTTAATGAAACTATAAAGGAAAAAAGAGAAAAGATAACAGTAGGAGTAATATTTTTGCAATAGATTCCATATGATACCGCTGTTATATGCATATGTCAATCGTTTCACTACAATTTCATAATTACAGGTATTCAAGACACTTTCACCAACGAAAAATTGGTGTATGTGTAACAGACTGCATTTACAATGTTGTTGAAACCCTGCCTAATACTTAACAAATGTGTAAACCTTTATTCACTTCTAAAGTAATATGTAAGATGAAGTATGTATTTTCTCCTCTGGTAGAGGCTAATTATTTTATAAGTTAATATAAATTAATTCTTTTATGTATGAATATCACCCAGATAATATATTTTTCTGAGATAAATACACACCTACCAAGAAGAAAGACACATATATAATGGGTCTCATGTTTGGTTCCGACAGTTGTTGCATCCAATAACCCGAGTGCATATATTGTTTGTACTAGTGCACATGTCCCCGATAAGGAAACTGCAGTGAAGAGAGAGTAATTGTTTTCTTGTAGAAATACCACTTAACTAACAAATTTAAAACAGAAGTTTTTGTAGAAGACTCCACGTGATAGAATCTTTTGAATACCAAAGGGTACACATATGAAAATATTAATGACAAAGTAGCTAAGATTGGAAATCTTATATTAGGATTATGATGGACTAGGTTATCAGATTCACAAGAAGCTAATCATTTGGCATGCAGGGGATGGAGACAAATGCAGAAGAGAACATCAGAATAGTGGAGATGGATCTCACGGAACCAAGAAGTAGCTTCAAGAGCAGGAATAGCTATTCCAATCCCCAATCCAGAAGAATAATAAACCACAGACACTCTGTCTACTATTATGATGAACGAACACCTTCCAAGTCAGACATCCAACCACAGTACTCACCGTCACCATCAGCCTTAACGGATATAAGCCCAAAAGCTCGAAGCGGCCATTTCGAAGAATTCTCCTTTGCAACAACTCAAACCAGCCCCCAATACTTTTCAGCGATCTCAATGCCCGATGCAACCCAGGATTCCATTGACTATCCCTTATTTCCTAGTTACATGGCCAACACACAGTCTTCGAGAGCAAAGGCACGGTCTCAGAGTGCCCCAAAGCAAAGACTTGACCCCTTTGAGCGACAATCAAGCCGAAGGAGACCATCAGTCGAGGGAAGGAATATTCCAAGAGGAGTTACAATGCAACGATCTTCTTCTCAAGTGGGTCTGATACCAAATGGATATAAGTTTCCATGGCATCTCAAGCTTGATAGATCCAACATGTCTCTTAAAGATAGTGAATGTGGTTCAACCAGCACTGTACTAACCAACACCAACTATTGCAGATCTCCAGCAGCATATGAGGTGAGAATATCATAATCTATGAACCGCTATATGACTTTATTTACATATCAGCCTCCTCCTACCATAGGAAAATTCAATTAAACAACTAAGCTTCTCTTCATATTTCCAGGCATATGGGAGTAAGTACTGAGCCACATGTAATAACAGCAAAAGTAGATGAAAATTAGAGACATTAAATAAAGCTTCTGGATATTGATACCTGCAATTGACTGCAGAAAAAATTTTCCAGTATCTAGGATGTGGTGATCTCATCAACAGCCTCATCCATTCAAAGTTTCAGGACCTGTGTCATTTCTGCTTGCACTGTTCAGATTCTTGTTGATTGTCTATATTTGTAACTCTTTAACTGAGCAACCGTGGATTGCTTACACCAGCATACCCTTTTAATTTCTAGCTTTTGTAACCTCAAAGAATTATTGGATTTGTTTACATTAGTTCCACTTGTAAATGATTTAACATAAGGATGGCAGGCAGTAAAACATTTAAAAGATTCACTTCTCTCTAGACTGAGTACCACTACCACCATAATACTGCTTAGTAGTTTCACGTGAGAATTCGGCAAATGTCATCCCCTCTCTCAGTCTTGAAGATAGAGGTGGGATTTTTTGAAGTATTTCTCGCATCAACTGCTGCGATTTTGATGTTTCATCCTCTGGAGTCAACTTTCCCTGAATTGGTTTGGCATTTAAAAGGTGCCGAGGATGTGAGAGAGTTTTACTCCAAGCTGGCTGCAGGAAGACAACAAAAGTATCCCTGCTTATATTCTCAAACTCTACAGGCCTGCAGACAGAGTGAAGAGTTGACTGAAGTCTACCTCTGGACAAGATATCTGCTGCTTCCCCTACCTGAACGATTAAGCTCCCAGGAGGTGATTTCACCACAAGGATCTTGTTCTCAGTAGCATCAAACAATTGCAAATAAGTATGCCCAACAGGAGAAGAGAAGTGCTGACTCCTTGACCCCAAAGTGCAGTCTTCCACGGGGGCAGATGATATAAACAATGGTGGAGTTAGAATAGTGAATATCCCATAGTCGTAATGCCATTGTTGCCATAGATTGGAGAAAGAAGTTCTCCAGCATCTATGTTTTGAACAATTATCAGCACTGAGGTTTTCCAGCTTTCGCTGCTCATCCAGGGCAGCCGTTTTCCATTCAGGAAAATTTATGTTTCCTGATGTTTCAGGTTCACGAGGAGATGAAGAATTATGTGTAACCATTCTTACTTTTTTCGTGACTGCTCTAGTTCTCCTGTTGATCTCTTTGAGAATAAGGTTGTCCATTGTTGAGTGATAGTGGATAAGGCGTCCCTTGGCTGAGCATGAATCTAAAATACTTTGCTCTAGCTCTCTACCACCTATGACTTTATCACATGTTCTTGCTAAGCGAAGTCCAAGGTCCACCATACATTTGCCTAGTTCCTTAAAAGTACTCCCGAGATGCCTAAATTCAAGATCAGGTAATTCCTGCAACCTATGAACAGTTGGGTTTTCTTCTATATTGCCAATGTCATCCTTTGTTTTGCTTGGATCACATGAAAAGGATTCGAAGCTTGTATTCTGCCCATATTTTATTTGCAAAGCAAAGGAGGAGACAGTTCTATTTGGATCTTTCAAAGGAACGTCACTACCCAACCCGTGCTCCTGCAATTTCAAAACAAAATCAGCTCATATTTCTTGACTAATATGGATATCAGATGAAGAATACATTGTGATAATATAGAGAAGCCCGACTTGTTACATGCATATTGCACAATTCAACAAAATGAAGTGAGAGACAAAGTTTCTTAATCTTAAAATTTGAGTGGAAACTCCACCAGATCTCAAGGTAAACCAAAAGCATTTGCATGTCAAAAATCAAGATAAATGTATGAGGAACATAGATTCGGTAGTTTATCCATCTACCTAATATACAATAACGGTCGGAGAATGTAGCGATTACAGGATCAAACTACATGGGTTATAAAAAATTCATAGAAAACAAGCATCAACACTTTTGTGTATGCATTAAATATCTATTTATGTGAAGAGTCTGTATTCATCCCATCTTTCCAAATATGTGTTATGAGTGTTGATCCTAGTCCATACACAATTATCAATTTATTTCTGTGCGTAAGGAACACTATCTTAGTTCCAGTACATACATAGTTTAATCTAGTGCCTGTGACTATAAATAGACCTTTAGAGTCTGTAGCTACTCCAGAGTTATTTTCTTTTTTTTTTTCTTTTTTCTCGGTGGTTTGGGGATTCTGGGATTAGGGTCTGAGATCGGCGGTAACTCAATCAGATCAATAAAATCATAAATCTGCCAAGGCCTGTGGATGTGCATTGCGGCAGACAGCGTGAATGGTTGTTTATTCACATAAGCTGCAATCCTCCTTGACCACTTCTGCTCCTTTCTTTTGCTATCACTATCTCCTGCTCAACTTATAACATTCTATACGCCGCTGTCAAAGATGATTAATGGTAAGGAAACCGCGTACTAAGGAAAGCATAGGACACATCTATCTGACAGTGCATTTGCCACAAATCTCTCCAGTTGCCTTAAAATGATATGTCAATGCTATGACATTGGCGATACTACGCCCTAGTGAACTCCTTACGGACTGTGGAAGAATTAGGTTCTTTGGAGGGTTACTGAATGTCTGTCAACAGTCTATAACTTCCATCAAATATTTTTTGCTTGTCTTCGGTGATTTTTGGATTAATATTCGGGCTTTTCTACTTAATCAAAGCTCCCTGTATTAAAAAATCTAGACCATCACAGTCAAGAAACACATTTAATCAAAACGTACCAAAGTCCCACCATCTAAAGCACATAATGCAGCATGATATCAAAAAGTCTCAAATTTCTCAGCTTTTATCAAAAGCCCTAGCCACAACCTCAAAAGCCCCTAACGATAACCAAAACCCTAAAATAAATCGCAGCCTTACCTTGAGAATCCGAGCCCGGTCCCTGCTGTCGAGGAGAGCTAGCTCTCTAGCCAAAGGAAGAAGAGTCCTCCGAAGCTCGTCGGCTCCGGGGACTCCGGCGATCGAGAGGAGCCCGGGCCCCGACGGACCTAGGGCTTTCATGACGGAACTCGAGAGGGACTCGAGCCTTGCGGTTTCGTCCGATGAGAGTGAAGAGGTGGGTGTAGGGCTTGAGAGAGTGAGGAGGTCGGGGAACTGGAGCTCGAAGGGGACGAGGATCTCTGCTTCTACTTCCATTTTGGGGGTAGAAAAGGGGAAAATGCGATGAGAAAAGGAGGAGAATTGGGAGGGAGTATTTAAGGATTCCCGAGGGTTTTTTTAAAAAGGACAAATTTTCAAAACCTCCCCTTTTAGGATTTTATTTGCAAAAAAACGATCCCTTTTAAAAATAATTACAAAAACCGACCTGTTTTCTGACCAGCACTGAAAACAGGTCGGTTTTTGTTAAAAAATTTTTGAAACATCATGGGAGTTCAACTCCCGTGAAGTTTATCGAGAAATTAAACTTCACGGGAGTTGAACTCCCGTGAAGTTGCAGTCCAAAATTCCCAGAGATCGACTCTCTGGGAATGTTGGACTGTAACTCCACGGGAGTTAAACTCAACTCCCGTGAAGTTGCAGTCCAAAATTCCCAAAGATCGACTCTCTGGGAATGTTGGACTGTAACTCCACGGGAGTTGAACTCCCGTGGAGTTTTGGCTCCCCTATAAAAGCCGCGCGTGCCTAGCCCGACAGCCCAAAACCCTACTCCTTCGTTCCTGTTAGCCGCCGCCCCTGTGCCGTCGCCACCACAGCAAGGATCCGCCGACGCCGACCCAGCCTCCGACCGTCGCCGCCGTCAGATCTCAGATCTAAGTCAAAAAATCCAAAAAAAAGGTAAATTCTTCCTTAAAAAAACTATACTCTCTAATTTTTATATACTCTCACTATTTGATTGTGATTATATGTAAAAATCTAGATTTTAGAATTTAATTATGAATTATTTACGAATTTTGTGAAGAAATGTGAAAATTAGAGGGGAAATTATCAATAAATGTGAAAATTAGTGTGGAATTATCAATAAATGTGAAAATTAGTGTAGAAATTATCAATAAATGTGAAAATTAGAGGGGAAATTATCAATAATTTTGTGAAATTTGTGAAGAATTAGTGTGGAAATTATCAATAATTTTGTGAAATTAGAGGGGAAATTATCAATAATTTCGAAAATTATTGTACTTAGATTTTAGAATTTAATTGTGAATTATTTACGAATTTTGTGAAGATGTATTAAATAATTTTGTGTATTTAGAGGTGAAATTATCAATTAATGTGGAAATTAGAGTTATTACCTAAATGTAAAAATTAGTAACAATCAATATTTATTTGGCTTTTCGTGTAATATTGATATTGAATTTTTCACTCTTCAGAGGTAACGATGAACGATCGAATTGTAATTCTCTGTTCTTATGATGGGAAGATTAATTACCTCGAAAATAATATGCCCGTTTATGAAGGAGGCACGACGAGACCGTTGTTCATAACAAAATCGTGTACTTTCGATGAGTTGGTTAATGAATTACACAAACTTACATTAACTAACTCATGTGAGTATCACCTCAGTGTGGTTTGCAATTATCCTATTGTCGAGAACAGAACAAGTGGCATTCAAATATCAAGTGACTACGATATGGGTCTCATTCATGTCTTACACGACGAGAAGCGTTCGGTCGAATTGTTCATTGAAAAACATCAGAGAGATTTGGGCAAATCGTTGAACTACGAAGGAATGTATTTCTGCATGTTGGAGGATCCTGAAGTTGATTCTGTAGGCTTTTTATCTCCTCAACAAGATGAATGTTGGACACAATCACAATACATGAGCGGTCCTTCGTTCGTGGGCACTTCGCATGCTTTCGATACTAACACGGGAATTCAAGAAGATAATGCAAGTGTTGAATCCGAGAATGATGATGAAGAGGAGGGATTACAAATTAATAGCATGACCTTGATAGATCGTGATGGCGGGGAAAACCAACACATCGACGGGGCTTATGTTAATAATGAGTATGTCGGCTTAGAGGATCCGCCACCCGATGAACTTCAAGGAGATGAATGGATTGATAACTCCACGATGGAAAGTGTTCCTATTAGCACTAATTTGGATGTATCATATCACAAGTGTTGGAATGCTAGGAGGAAGGCAATGATAAAAATATTCGGGGATTGGGATAATTCGTATGAGATCTTACCTCATTATCTTGAAGCACTCAAAAGAGAAAATCCGGGGACTGTCTACGAAGTATCTTGGGCTTCGGATCGATGGGCCAGCAGTTACGGGCACCGATGATCATAGTCGGCCGGAGGTATATGCCCGGCTTCTTGGACAGGTTCCGGACTTGAGGAGTGGTGCGATGAAGCTATCGTGGCTTCGTCAGACATTTCAGGGCGACATACCAGAGGATGCCAGCATGGAGACGCTCCAGTTCCATGCTCGGGCTTACATATTGCACATGATAGGGTGCGTGCTTTTTCCTGATGCGAGCAAGACTCTTGTACATGCACGATGGCTGCCGTTGCTAAAGGATTTTGGAGTATGCGGCGCACTGTCATGGGGCAGTGCGGTGTTGGCATACTTGTATCGAGAACTGAGTAGAGTATCCCTGACGCAGAATAAAGAATTCAAGGGATGCTGCACACTGATACAGATTTGGTCATGGGAGAGCATTCATATTGGACGCCCTACTTTACTTGTGCACCGTGACCTACAGGGGCAGTTTCCTTTGGCGTACCGGTATAATTATATACACAAATTTTATTCGCACTGAATTTGTACTTATATATTCTCTATTCTGCATATAGGTATACCGTGCGGTACGCTAAGTACCGATCAGCGACGCGCCATCGTGAGTTTTACCGCAATGAGCTTGATGGCCTCCAACACGAACAGGTAAATATAAATCTCAAGTCGTTATGAATATGATAGTTTTATTGTTGATACTGATAAATTTTTTATTTTATTTCAGTTCAAGTGGAGACCCTATACACCGCCGGAGTTGGATATGCATTCTCTTACACCCATCTGCCGAGATAGTCCCGACTTGTGGAGAGCGAGAGTTCCATTGATTTGTTAGGAGATCGTGGAGATGCATGTTCCTGACCGTGTGCTACGACAGTTTACGCTCTCTCAGCATGTGCCAGAGCCTGTTGAGCAGATCTCTTGTCGGCGGCGATCTACTTCGCACCATACCGACTGGGCCGTAGTCCGTGCGGCCTACATAGACAGGTGGGCTCACGGGTAGGATTTCATCCAGGATACGAGGCCCACGGCTGTTGACTATACTGCGTATATGGGTTGGTATTGGGATATCGCACGTAGATGGATCACATGTGACCCACAGCCCTTAGCTGGACACATGCCACGGCCACCGACAGACAGTTACATCCCTAGTGGGATGAACGAGAGAGATTACGTAAGTTTCTAAGCTAAATTATAATATTTTTTTCTTGAGTTGGTACTTAATAAATTATTTACTTCACATGTCCGTGCTTTTGATAGCATTGAGGCTGATATTGATGCGACCGTGCCTGAGATTCAGGATCAGGTGGCGTTAGGGCTCCTCGGCAAGATCAAGAAGACCATAGTACAGGTGTTTCATAAGACTCACGTCGACGAGTTCGCAGGCCGTGAGGACAGGTCTCGATCATTTGGGCAAGCGTACACTCGACGCCGATGGCCACGTGACGATGACGGCGGCACTTCACATGCTGATGGAGCTGGCACTTCGCATGCTGATGGAGCCGACACTTCACATGCTGATGGAGCCGGCACTTCGCAGCCTCATACACAGCCGGATACTCAGATAGTCGAGGCTCATCAGCGTGGGGGGCGGGGAAGAGCGAGGGGGAGGGGGAAGAGAGGGAGAGGAAGGAGAGGAGCTATATTGGGTTGTATTTGAACTTATTTTGTTAAAATTTATAAATTGTATGAATTTTTAAATACTATACTTTTATGGATCAATTATAGCTCGATATGTGATCTTCTTGCGTATTGTTTGATTCGTGCATGTTTAAATAATATATATATTACAGTAATTATTGTCAACAGGTAAATATTTGTATATATGAGTTAAATAGGTCGACATATGCATGTTGTGCATGTTATGGAAAACCTGCAACTTCACGGGAGTTGAACTCCCGTGAAGTTGCAGTCCAAAAATCCCAGAGATTGACTCTCTGGGAATGTTAGACTGTAACTCCACGGGAGTTGAACTCCCGTGGAGCTTTAAGCAGAAATTAAGCTTCACGAGAGTTTAACTCCCGTGAAGTTTAATTTCTTGATAAACTTCATGGGAGTTGAACTCCCGTGATGTTTCGAAATTTTTTTTACAAAAACCGACCTGTTTTCAGCGCTGGGCTGAAAACAGGTCGGTTTTTGTAATTATTTTCAAAAGGGGTCGTTTTTTGCAAATAAAATCCTAAAGGGGTGATTTTGAAAATTTGTCCTTTTTAAAAAAGATAGGTACATCCCGTGGGTCGTATTTTGATAGTTAGTTCCTCGAACCTTCATATTTTGATGGTAGTTCCTCAAACTGTATTGATGTGTTGACATAATCTTGTGGGAAATTTTTAAAATAGACCGATTTTGTTAAACATTTAACAAAATCGATCTTTTTGCTAAATATTTAGCAAAATCGATCTATTTTTGGCTAATAGGTCAAAAAAAGATCGATTTTAAAAAACAATCTGGTTAAAATATATGGGACTAGTAGTCCCGTATGTTCTACAAATCCTCCTCCCCACCCGCCGATGATTCCGTGAATCCCAACCCCGTGATCGTCACCGTCGAGTTCTACACTCTGATGGACGTCCCGTTTGAGGATATTAATGGGAATCACAGGCGTCGATTTGAACAGCATAATCTCGGGTGACGTTGCAAATCTGGACTCGGCCGGGATCGACTTGAAGAGCGGGGATTTGATCAACGTGTGGATTGACTACACAGAAAAGGGAATCATGCAGGTTTTCGTCTCGTACTCGACTGTTCACCCTTCGGACCCGTCATTTCCTACGCCTGACATCTGGGCATTCACTAGGCGAACCAGGTAGGTGAAGCGCTGGACGAATCTATCGTCGATGTCAGAGATCGTCAACGTCCCCAAGGAGTTCGCCTACAGGGTTTGAGGATTTTGGAGTGAAAGGGTTTTGGGTTTTGGGATTTGGAGTTCGGAAGCTAAGGAGGAGTAGGAGGAGGTGAAAGGGTTTTGGGATTTGTAGTGGGGTGAGCGGATGGGGGTTACGCTGATTAGAAAAAGGAGGGAGAACAGGGAGAGAGCCGGAAGAAGAGGACGCGGTTAGGGAGTTGGGTTTTTAGAACATACGGGACTACTAGTCCCATATGTTTCGACCAAACTGTTTTTTAAAATCGACCTCTTTTTGTCCTGTTGGCCAAAAAGATGTCGGTTTTGCTAAATATTTAGCAAAATGGCCGATTTTTCTAAATATTTAGCAAAACCTGTCTATTTTAAAAAATTTCCCTAATCTTGTTGGCTAGTTCGGGTTATAAATTAAGGGGAATGTTTCATTTTTTTTAACTATAGACGAAGAGTTATGTCCCACACCTGGTAATTTTCAAACCCACAACTAGGGTAGTAGGGAAGCCAGAATTTTTTATTAGGGGGAGGAGTGAGACCAATAATGTAAGTTACATGAACACAAATTCTCTCTAATATATTTAATAATAAAATCAACTTCAAACTAAATTTGTATGCTTTTTCATTCAAAGATATAACACCATAAAATCTAAATGAAAAAAAAATCTGTATCTATATCTATATCTATACTACTTATAAAAGAGAATACTCATGTTAAAACTTTTGATTTACTTTTTTTGCCCTCTCAAATTTTGATAATTTACAATTATACCATTACTTTTGAATAATGCAAACTAATTATCCATAATATCTTATTAATTAAGACCTCCTTTCTTTACCACATATTGACGCATTCATTAAAATATAATTAATATAAATACATTTACAATGATAAAAAATTATAAAATATGTTATAATTTATTATAAATAATTATTGATTATCATAAAATCGCATAAAATTATTGGTGTAATAAAATATTTTGTAAAATAACTATACATAATTTATTAAATAATATATTATTAAAATTTTAAATATCTAGTTATAAATTATAATAAAATAGTATGTTGTCAAATATTCTTAATAAGTATGACATTCACTACTTATAAATATGTTATTAAATTGTTAGATGCCTATTTATAAATTATAACGAATTAATAAAATACTATTATAAATAAAATAACACACTATTAAATATTCTTAAAAAGTATATTATCATTCAATAAATAATAAAATAAATTTGTATAAATATTTTATAGTAAAACAATATAATTATTTTAACATTATAACTTAACTAAGAATTACACTATTATTTAATACATTATAGTGAATAATAGTGCTATAATTATACTATATATAGATATTATAAATAAGAATAGTTATAAATAACATATAATTTATTATACTTATTATAAGTTACAAATAAAAATATTATATTATATATTATAGAATAAAATAATTATTTACTTTTTTATAAATCATACTCCCTTTAAAAGCACGAGTTCGGGAAAAGCTTTCCATGTTCAATATTATCCTTCACTATTTTTAATATTTCATTTAAATCTTCTTTTATCCTAATTCAAATTATATCTTATACTAATCCCACGTAAACTATGTATAGCCCAACAATTTAAAAAAAATAAGATTAATACAATACATGAAACACAATTTTGAATATTTCATTTAAATCCTAATCTATCAAAATACTAACTAACTAACTAACTAACTATATATATATATATATATAGGTACACTTGGTACCAAGCATAAATTTTATGCTTGGTAGCGAGGTGACACAATCCCCTCCACTCATTCAAATGG
>BQKN01000637.1:6017-24330 GCA_022839385.1 Asparagus kiusianus
GTATATATATCATTAATTATTTGTACTAATTTTTATAGATTCTTTGTATTCTGTATTTTTTTACTTATGTACTTTATATTTTTTTAATAACGTAATGGCTTATTAAATGCCTAGTCATGTTACAACTGTACAACAATCACGCTAAAATGTATAGTCATGTTTATAAATTGTCTAATTCGTACTATATACATGACATAACAATGTACACAACTATTAAACGCTATAAAAGAAATAATATATAATTAATTAGGAATGGTCTCCACTTTTTTCCCGCTTTCAGTTGACTTCAGCACTTTTTTAGGGGAACTTAAACATGCATTAGAGCTGATGTGGACTCATTTTAACATTTAACTTTCAAAATTACTTTCAATAAAACAAACACCAAAAGTCTTAAAATCATTTCACTTTCACACTTTTACATTTCACTTTCATAAAAACAAACACCCCCTAAGGAAAGTTTTTCCGAAACTCAACGATATGATATTACGTAATGATATATTTGCACAGTTCATTGAACCGGCCCAAACCCACAGAGCCTTCTCTTTACTGCTTGTTTATGGCCCTATTCGGCCCGTTTGCGAGGAAAGAGTCGTTCTGTCGTCTTGCTCCTTCGCCATTTGCCACAATTCGAATGACAATGGCGGGTTAACGCTATGAAAACCCTAGAGTACAGACTCTCCCTCTTCTCTCGCTCCCCAATCCAAAACCCTAACCCTAAAATTCCCTCCCAAAATAAAAACCTCTGAAATCTAGTCTTCCGATCAACCACCCACAATGGAGAACACGTGGCCAGTCCGCTGTCCTGAGAACGAGGAGATCGCTCTCTACCTCTTGAAGAAGCGGCAGGAAATGGCGAAGCCCAATGGAATCGCAGAGAACCTCGACATGACGCTCTCCAACGCTTATCGAAGTATCTGCAGTTCCAAAAATCCCATCAAGACCATGAAGGATCTCTCAAAGATCAAGTAGGTGTTTCTAAGTTTGCGTACTTTAATGGAATTGGTTGATTTGAGTTACGGATTTTTTGTTGTAGGGGTGTGGGGAAGTGGATATTGAGGATTATGAAGGGGTTTTTCCCTGATTCTCCTGCTCCTTTGGAGGTTTCACCGTCAAAGGGTAAACATTTTGGTTAATTTTTCATTTTTAACATGGTTTTTGATTCTGTATCCTAAACTGAGCGTTTAGTTATCATGAATAAACAATGCTGGATCCTGAAATCTGTTCACTGAGTTGTTGGAATTTTTTTGTTAGTATGTTGTTGGGGGGAAGTGTACATTTATTTTGCCACATATTAGAATTGAACTGATTTTTACCCATCACTTCGTATTGCAATGTTGTTGCACTCATAGATACAGTTATAAACGAATCATTAATGTCAAGAAAATTGGAAGTTTTCGGGTTCATTTTAGATTTATAAAGCATAGAGCAAAGGGAAAAAACGTATGTAAAAAGAATAGAATAACTAATATTATGGAGGACGGAAAATTACATGTCTACTTTAGCATCAGGTGTTGCAATTCTGCATCCAGTGGAGGTTGTTTTATTAGTATAGTATATAGATAGTCTAGATAGATATATAGTAGATTCATACATACATAGATGCTATTCTTTGGAGTGGCCTTGCATCCGGTTAATATGATGGATGATTACATAACTGTATGCTGACACTGAGTGTACTTATCTCTTAACTTAGAAAGCTCATGAATCTCGAAATCAGCTAGTTGCATATCTGCTTAAGATTTTAGATATGTAGATTGTTGTTAAAATGATGGATTTAATCTATTGTTTTCATAACTTCTAATGTGATCTAATGTGATTAGTGTAAAGTGATGAACCAAACAACTGCACTTATTTTACATTCTACATCAGTTCCTCTATCATTGAATTGTTTGCTTCTGTAGGAAAGAAGACAAAAGGACCCAAACGTTATGTTCCCCAAAAGAATTCAGTGGCGTATGCCTTGTTAATTACCCTTTATAGGTACACAACAAACCATTTCTCTTTTTCTTTATGTTTATTTCTGATGACATTGTGGCTTGAAAGTCAATTTTGTTCTTTGTCCTTCTAGAGAAATGGCAAACGGGAATAGTTTTATGAAGAAGCAGGAACTCATTGATGCTGCTGAAGCTAGTGGGCTTTCACGAACTGCTATTGGGTGAGTTATGCTCTTAGACGGATATTGTTCTCATCTATTGCCGTGGAAGTTTGTGAAGGTGATTATTAACTGATTGCACTTTCTTTGTTTGTGACAGACCAGATAAATCTAAAGGAAAACCTGGACAATTTGTGAGTTCAGGTAGGGATTGGTATACTGGATGGAGCTGCATGAAGACATTGGTGTCAAAAGGATTAGTAGTGAAATCAAGCTGCCCAGCCAAGTAAGGCTCATTTTCTTTGAATCTCAGTCATAATAATTTTTTTAATGATGATTACGATATCAGTTGATTTCAGTTAGTTTAAGACCCAATTTTTATATCTTAGGCATGTTTTTTCAGGTGGTGATAAGGCTTGTGTCTGATATGTTGCCAAAATTCTTGTTTCCTCGTGAGAATTTTGTTGTTGTCTTGAGTTGAATTTATATATTTTGATAGTTTATTTTTTTCACTAAATGAAACACAATGGAAAATATAAGCTTCAGTTTTAGGAAACATAATATTCAGTTTTAAATGGAAACAATTCCTGCAAAATAAAAAGAAAAGAAAAAGGAATAAAACTTCTACCCTTGAATGGTGCCTGATGGTTCTTGCCAGCGATCTTGCCAGCTTAATTCATATTAATTTATCAGTAAAGTTTGTAAAATTTCCATCTTTTTATTGAAAGAAAAACAATCATTACGCATATTTGCTTTGATTGAGATAGACATGGACTCAGATACGGACATCGATGGGGCACAAAACACTCACATCTATATATTCTTTAAACAAAAATTGACGTCAATAAGATTTGCTAAACTCTGTATTTAGTTGACAATTCATGTGATTATCCAACATGGAGATTAGCAATGATGTAGTACTTAAATGTTATTTAAATAGTATGAAGCTATGCAATACTATATTGATGTGGATACAATTTGGTGAGCCGGAATCTTTGAGCTAATAAAATTCATTTCTATCCATGTCTATATATATTCCAGAGGAAATAACAGGATTCACTCGGACACTATAGTGGAAATGTTGAAACAAGAATAGACAGTGCACACCTTCACCATAGGTGTTTCATTTTGTCCTTGGCTCCTTGCTCATGAAAGGTCAAGCCGATACCATAAGTTTTCTTGTGCGAAAGGTGCTACTTTGAGAAGTCACATATCACACATGTTGGGGATTTAATTTTCAAACAGAAAATATTTTATCGAGTAAATGAGTAATAAATGCAAGTTGGATTTGTTTGGTTGAAAACCTGTACTAGGTTGGCGTACTTGTATTTATGCTGTTTGTGCTTAGTTATTCCAACCAACTTTATTTTTTTTTGAATTTGATGTATTTTTGCAGATAAATTCAATTCAATCATATAAACATGTGAGTATCTGTTCTACTATTTTCTAGATACATGCTAACTCAAGAAGGCCAAGAAGCTGCACGTGAATGCATCCTGAGATCTGGTTTAAATGATTCTTCTGCACTGTTGACTGCAATAAATGGATCTCAAAGCTCTCTTGATCAGCAAACAGTATCACATTTGGATTCCGCTGTCACTGAAAGGAAAGCAAGGTTTTCCTTTAGTAGTTCAAGCTGTCAAAAGGAATTGAATGATGTTTCTAGGGTAAGATTACTCCTGAAATACTCATGTAATCTGAATATTTCTGATTTATGCTTTTCTGCAGAGCATGAAATTTTCATCCACTGATTATTTAAGTGACAGGCCAGCCATGTCAAATAGATTGTTCAATTTATATTGTGTTTGGACCTGTCATGGTTCTGATACGATATGTCTATTTGTTGTATTGTTTTAACTTGGCATCACATACTTTGACTAGATAAAAAAGTATTTATCAGAAATTGACTAGAAATTGAGTTTGTCGTATCAAGCAGCCATACTTTTAGGTGCACAGTTTCATTTAAGATTTCTCGACAACGTAATGCAAATTTATCAATTTATAATGTTTTTTATTGGAACTTGGAAAGCTAACAAAAGCACAATTAGGCTTGTCCCAGTTGTAGTTTGATTCACTAAATAGAAATATTTCACTAAATATCATTGGATGGACTACAAATCGGGAGGAAAGTTGCTTATCTCATTGATTAAAGTTTGATTAAAGGATTGTGGTTATACATAGGCCTTTTAATTTTGACAATTATTAATGAAATATTTCAGCTTTTGTTGTCTTGGAAGCTTTGGATCTGAAAAAGATACCTTTCCCATTGTTGTTTTGCAGAAATTTGGGGATGACATAGTGGTTTCTTCTGATTCTGACTCCATTCCTGCGGAACTTGAGAGTTATTCTGCAACTGCAGAATTTAGTACTTTCTCTTCCATGGCTACAGGTAATTTTTCATGATTTTATTAGAGGTTTGATAAATGATAGTTCCGTTGCATTTTGTTCAATCTTCTCTTCACCAACCTAATTATTGGTATACTTGCTTGCAGGTAACAAGAAAGGTTTTATTTCTGCTGCTGCTTATCATGAAAATACACTCCATAATAATGTAGCTACGAGTTCTTTCAATCTGAGGGGTTGCACTTCACATGTATCTTTACTTCAGCCCTCTTGTATTTTCTTTCGTATTGAACAAAAGTTACGCTAATTTCTCCTTTTCTAGACATAAGATGCTATGTGCTTGTAGTGATACATATGCTTTTTGTGGACTACTCAGGATGTTCCTGTTAAAAAATCAATAGATGTGGGCACAGAGGTAAAAGATGCAAACATTTTGGCGATGCCACCTCGAAGTTTTGGGGAGAACTTTGAAGAGACCTATGATGTTATCTTGATATTGGATGATCGTGAAAACTTTGGGTCAGTATGAGTTCCTCCAACCAAACCCTACTGGACAACTCACCCACTACGCCACACCAAAAGAAAGAAAAAGGAAACTATCTACCACTTGCATTTCTGTTTCTGAAAAATTTTCAGATTCCTTTATTTGAGTTTTCATTGTCACTTCTCCCTATAATTATATGCCTATGGAACACATTTTGTCTGTTCAAGATCACTATCTTGTTTTTATTTGTAAATATTTCACACATGACTGTCTTTTAGTAAACCAAGCTTGAAACATTTATGGGTAGACGTAACAGTATAATCACCATTTGCTTTATCTTCAAAGGTACTTCTATTGAGATGTCTCCTTTTTTGTTAATGCAACTTTTGATAAATTTCCTTTGTGGAAAGTAAATTGTTCTGGGGGGAAATAACTTCCTTTTCAAAAAATTTACTCCGAATGTATGTGTGCGTGTGTTTGTATGTATGTTCTATGTTCATATAATATATATGTTTATGTATATATGTAGTACAGGGATTAATGGTTATAAGGTAGCGTCTCATTTAGCAAAATGAGCTATGAAGAGATAGAAGTGGTGAGGTCAACACCCTTTTGATGTGACAAGTAGGGTATCTCTTGGTAGCTCATTTAGAAAAGTGAGCTGCCATCTCATACCCATTATTTTCATATATGCATGCATGCACGTATATGTATATGTATATATGCATGCATGTATGCATATGTGTATGTTAGTTGGGGGGGTGGGGGAGCGCGTGTTATATAAATAATGGGTATGAGGCAGTAGTTCAATTTGCTAAATAAGCCCCAACTTATATTACATGTATATATAATATGAGTTGGTGGCGCATGTGACAAAATGAGCTACAAAGAGATAAGGGTTGTGATGCATCTGCTCCGATGTGACCAGAAGACGGATTTCGTTACTAGTCTATCACTTGATAGTTTATTTAGCAAAATTAGCTGTCATGTCATACCCATTATGGTATTATATATATCCTTTTGTCATGTCTTTATGTTTTAGACTCTTAGTGTTTAGCTGTAAAGTATCTACAGCTGCAACGACTTTGGGCCAATATGCATCTTATATCAATGTACTCCTTCTCAACTTCAATGTTTTTGTAGTAGTGGATATTGTTTATGTTTCAAGGCAAAAACTACATTTTCCTATAGGCGTCTTTCTTAGATTTATTTCTCACAAGCCAAAATGAAATTGTTAGTCCCGTCTATTTTGTTTGTACTGCTCTTTATCATTTTATTATCTCTTGATAGGAATTTAATGTCCTATTGGGAATTATATTTTTAGTGATAGCCTTGTCTCGCCACATGAATTAAGGCGATGAGCCTCATTCTCTTCATAATTATATTTTGTTAATAGCTAATCGCGAGGCTTGTGTTGACCACATCCTATTAGAGTTGTCTATTTTAAGATTCAAGCTAATTAGCCTTAATCTGAGTATGAAACTTTTAGCAGTATGAAACTTTTAGCAATATCCTAAGCTCCTCTCCAGCTTTCAGGAATAGAATTTCTTGTATCTTTGAATTATTGGATCTTGATGGCTTTGCTCGTAGTGTTTGAAACATGTGGACCGTTGTTGTAAATAGTAATGCATAGCATCGCTATAGCGGTTTTCATAGCGTTAGCACTGACTACCGCTATGCTATCAGCGAAAGCGGTAGCAAATAGCAGCCAAAACCGCTACTCATGATTGTGCGCCTTCTAGCACTTTTAACTGCTAAAACCCGTTTTTATTTGGTGGATAACTTTTATCTTCTACCCGACCCATACCCAAACCCGACCCTTTTTATCATTAAAATCCTATCAGATCTCTTCTTTCTCTCTCCCCCTCCCTCCCTCCCTCCCTCTCCCGTCTTTGATTTGCATCCACAAAAGAGAAAAAACCCTAGACGCTGGTTCTTTCCCTCTCTCTCTAGTGCTTCCTCCCCATCTCCGGTGCTCTCTCCACCATCTCCACCATTTCCGATGCTTTTTTATTCTTCATAGTACTTTGTTAATATTACGCAATTGATACACATCTATTTCATGCTTAGGCTCTCTATAAATTATCAAATATGCATTTGTAGAATTTTTAGATTTTTCTGTAAATCTTTTTATTTTTAGAATATTTAAATATATTAAAATTTGACCGCTATTTGCTACTATTTTATCGCTATAGGCGCAAATAGCCTTAGCGGTACCTCATCGTTATGTGACGTTATCCGCTATCGATAACCTTGACGTAGACAACACCCTGTATCAACTAGTTGAATATTAACCAGCATAACCCTTGGAGCCCTCTGGAGAAGTATTCCCATTGATTATTGCCTTCCAACTCTGATGAATTTGGAGGACCACTTGAACTTGTGAAACTTTACTCTTTAGAATGTTAGTCCAATCATGACAGACAGCTGTCTACAACAAGCTTTCAGACGTTCAATTACTCACTATTTCATAGCTTCTGACCCTATTTTCTGAGAATATGGCCATTAACAAAACATAATGGATGATCAAAGGGGTCCATTTAGTTGACCCAATATTATGATTAAAGGCTTTGTTACTGTTGTAGATATATTCAAGTGATGAAATTTAACAGAGATGGACTAAATTCTGGCAAAAGGGTGTGCTTACCATGTGACATGTCAACATCTCCTTTAAAGGTTTCCCGGTAGAATGGCAGGAATTTTCCATAAAGACCATGCCTCCTTGGCACTGTTATAAATAACCGTAAAATAGCCCCGCAATAGCGGCGCTAATAGCGTTAGCGGTCCCTTCCCGCGACGCTATCGCCCGCTACGCTATCGCGCAATAGCGGTGATATATTGCGGAATATGTATGTTCGCAAAAGCGACCAATAGTGTGTCATAACGGTAAATAGTGAGCGATTGCATTCGAAATTTGCTTTTTGACTACTATTTAAAAGCGGTTTGAGGCTTATTTTTTTAAAATTAAACTCAACCCTTGACCATTGCATTCCATAGTCTCCTGTGATTTTCAGCATACTCCCGCCACCTCTCATAGCTTCTGGTACCTACCTAGATACTTCCTCTCACCTCCTTCACCGTGAGCTCCTCTTAGGACAGTCCTGTCACTGCTAAGCTCTTCTTCTTGAAGACGATGACTTTTTGACTCCTCCAGTCATATTCGATATTATGTGATTGTTACATGTCTATTTCATGTTTAGGATCTCTTTAAATCATCCAATATGTACTTTTAAAATTTTTAGATTTTTTTTTAATTTTTTTTAGTATTTATACATATCTAAATTAGACCGCTATTTGACTTTGCGCTTTTTACTGCTATTTTGCCGTAATAGCCCGAAATAGCCTTAGCGATGCCTCACCGCTACGTGACGCTATCTGCTATCGATAACCTTGCTCCTTGGCGATAATATCTTATCCAATAAGCAACCTAGGCAACCTGATTTATGCTTGTCTCAAAGGGCAAATTAGATCGCTGCTCCTTAGCACTCCGTGTCCACCCTGCACCTCTGCTAGGAGATGGTGGGCAAATATCTGCAACATATCCTATGAAAATCACTTGCAGTCTCATGATATGTTCTCCACAGAAATAATGAAGAATATACCTCTTTCAAACATAGCCAATCATAAAAAATTCATGATGTTCATCTCAAATTATCTAGGTCCATGGTAACATGTCAGTAAAAGGTTACCTTAAAATGTCATTGACAATATGGCATGTCAAGAACATATCCTTTAAAATATCTCCCTGTGGAATACCGGTAATTTTTAGAAACCATACAGGGTTAACTTTGACCTGAGTTTGATTCCCTCGTATCACTTCACCTCTTTGCTTAGGCTTTTACCTTTTCTTGGACACCCCCCCCCCCCCGGGGGGGGGGGGGCGGCGCCCAGGGGGCGGCTGCTCCAATGATCCTTGGTTGCATGGTCTTAAACTGCATGAATAGTGTTATCTACTGGCCTACCAGTCAAGTAGCAGGTCTTAGAAACTTGCCTAATTTGGTTGTGGAGCTTTTCTCACTTTTTAAGTGCTTCATAGCTGATCTTATTTTGGTGCCAAAAGGCTCAAGATTATGGTGGTTACCTTGCTAACCTAATATACTCCTAAGGTCCAAATATGATGTTCTTTTTTTCTTTTTAATACTGAAATCTGAACCAGGATGCGTTTCTCAAATTTCATTTTACATCTTTATGCCTGCAGATCCCGTTCAAGAAAAGTTGTGGATAACATACGCTCTCAGTTCAAAGTTTTTGTTGAGGTTAGTACATTCAAAGTTTTGGAAGTGACTATATTTGCATTGAAATCTTGGTTTATTTATGTTCACACCATAAATATTTCGCTATTAAAATTCCAGAATATTATGATGAAAAATCTAGTAAATTCCTGACTGTGCCAGAGTTTCTTTGAGTGTTGTTGTGAATTAGAATGATAAATCATATGAAATAACATTCTACAATTAGTTTATCTGATGTCAAATTCAAAAATGCAAAAAGTGAATGGAACTGTTTTCTGCTGGTGATTAATTTTATAATTATTTTGCATCATATACTGGTTTCTAACTTATTATATGATTGATGCAAGTTAATGGCATGCACTATAACTATAGGCTTCACATTATGATCAAACATTAACTAACTTTTAATTTTCCTTTCCTAACAGCATTCTATTTTTAAATATTTTTCTTAATTTCTGGTCTCTTTTTCATCTCTTGCTGCTTTAAGCATAAACGAAGCTTAAATTCTGGCTAGGTACTTTACGAAGTACATGCTATATAACCAAAGGAATGAAAACATGTGGTACTTAGTAACTTTGGATCATGCCAGAAGTGCCTTGACAGAATCATAGTTTTTAAATTAGTACTTGCTTGGTAGAGTACTAAATTAACAATAACATAATAAAATTATCTTCTTCAGTTCTTTGATGCTCTAGTTGCAAAACTATCAACCTCTAGAAATTTTGAGTCAAAAGCACCTCAATAATATCTATCTCAAACTACTTAAACTAGTGCAAGTTATTATTAAGGCATAGATTTTAACTAATGTAGAAAACTGAAAAGAAATAAATGTTATAATTACTAATAGCTTACAGCATAATCATATCGTATACTGATCACAGCTTGCTATTGAGAATCCATTCATCCAAGACTATTATGTTGATTATAAAATGTAGTCTTTCATTTTATAAAGACCTATGTTTCTGTATTGTTGTATATCTTTGAAGCTGCCAAGACAGTCTAACACCTTGCGGGAACAACATTGTTAACAGTCAATATTTGTTATGCCGCTTTTTCTTTTTTGCACGTATATGTAATACAGAGTGTAGTTATTTTACAGTCATGACACACATACAACTATACTCGTTCTCCAGTTCTAACAGAATGATTATATATGATTATGTGAAAATATGGCTACTGTGCCTTTGATCTTTTAATCTTCCATTTATTTGGTGTGAACCAAGTGAACCACAGTTTTAGGCGAATTAGAAAATTCTTACTTGCTTTTGTGGTAGGATAAGGAGTTTCATATATTTGCGCTTTTCTCATGGAAAATTTGTACTTATGCTGGTCAGAGCTTGGACACATTATATTTTTAATCTAAATGAACGATAAGAAGTTCTAAGAGGGTATGTGGTCCATTTATATTAAATAATTTGATGCATACTCTTTTGAACCTTCATGCTTTTGTATTTCTATTAAGTAAACCACGAAATTGTCCTTGACTTGATGGTCTAAATAATCTGATACTTCTGTATATTTTTGATGTTGTGCTCTAGGATCAATTTGGTTGATATTCATACCAAATTTGGCCTTTTGTATTATTTTATTGGAGTTGCATAAGTATGTAAGAGAGCTATATTTACATGGTGATTTGGTAAGGGAGCTGTATATACATGGCGATTTGGAAGCTTTGGCTTTTTCGTCACTTTCCTGCTGGATATTTGATATTTCATAAAATGCTTAATCTTTCTTTCTTTTTATATAAAAGCTGTATTTATTAACTTTTAACTTGTTATAACATAACTCCATGTGAATTTTTCCATAGATTAGACGCTTGCCTGTTGGAGATGGTATCTGGATTGTTAGACATAAACAGTCCAATAAAGAATATGTGCTTGATTTTATTGTTGAAAGGAAAAAGGTTGATGATCTTTGCAGTTCTATACGAGATAATCGGTACAGAGATCAAAAATTGAGGTTACAGGTAGGTTTTCTTTGAACAAATTTTGGTCTAATAAATGGCAGCAGCTACTAAGAATAATTACATGTCTTGTCTTTTTTCTTCCCCCCCCCCCCCCCCCCCCTCTTTTTTTCCCTTGAGTCCATGCATGTAGCATTCTATAAACGCTGAGAGAATAAGATATGTCAATAATGGATACATATCTCTTTTGGTTTTGTCTTTTTTCTATTTCAAACAAATCAACCGCAAGGATTAGAGCGTTGCATTTGAAGAGGGTAAATTGATAAGGGTTTTAGTTTCCTTTTTATTGTTATTATACAAAATTGAGTAATGCCGAAGTAGTAATTTAGGTGGAAAAATTAATTATAAGTTTTCTTTCTTAACTTATGTGACCATTTCTGACTTGTTATTTATAGAGATGTGGGCTGCAAAAGCTGATATATCTCGTGGAAGGCGATCCTAATTCGTTGGAAGCTGCAGAAAGCATCAAAACAGCGTAATCAGACAATTTATTGTATTTCTTGCTATTTTTGTATTAGTGTTGGCATATTTGTTCCTGTTCCACTTCTTATAATTGCATAAAGGTAACGTTGCACAGAGTATCTTTCAGCAAGAATGTTATATATCTCGTATTTAAATAACAGTTTGTGGGGGCTTTCAGATATTTTATTAAATTCTTGGATTTTTATCAATTTTATCATATTCTATGTTACACGGACATTGGCATGAACACATGTACATACATGGGTTTGGTATACAACACATTTGTAGAATTAGCATATGAGGTCAGAATTATTGTATGTTTTCTATCTATCTATCTATCTACATGTATGTATGTTTGTGCTTGTGAGATTAATGGGTGTGTCATATGTCATATGAGATGATTTTCTTATATAATGATGTGGTTACATCTCAGTCAAGTGTGCTTATGAGGGCTTCTCTCTCACCTTTCTTCACTTGGCTGAGATTTAGTGAATCACTTTCTATGAGAGAATCTTTTAATACGACAAGTATACCCATCATTCTTAGTGAGTATCCTTGTCATATGAGGGATTCTCTTATATACAATTAAGGACAGAGACAAACCAAATTATTAATAAAAAGGTTAGTTAATTATTTGTTTGAGTATTCAGTTATAGTCAATTCAATAGTTAATTTAACAGTAAACTAATAAATTTAGCATTCAGTGTATAAACGGATAGAATTTTTGATTATTTGATTCGTTTGATTATTAAGAGCATGTTTGGCAAATGGTCAAAGTTGTTATTAGCCAGTTTGAGATACTCGCCTAGTGGCTTATTTTGGCTTATAATCCATTCGAAAATAAGCTATTGTGGCCCAGCTTATTTTCAATGTATTGTAGGCCACAATTTTGACCAAGTAAATGACATATATATCCCTCATCATTTCAAAATTCCAAGCCATGTCCTTTTTGATGGATTATAAGCCATGCCTTTTTTGGTTATTTTGACAATAATATGAATTATAATCCACCGATTTGCCAAACAATTTACCATTGGAAATGAATTATAATCCACTAAATCTACCAAACACTATGTGTTAACCTATATGGATTTATAATCCACAGTTGGATTATAATCCAAGTGGATTGTAATCCAAAAGCAAATGGTCAAAGTGTCTTATAAGCCATTTTTTGGTTTATAATTTGCCGAACATACCTTAGTTTATTTTTTAGTGGATTATGAGCCATGGGGTTTAACCAAGTAAACAATAATAATACTCCTCATGGTTTTATAAAGTTCAAGGCTTCATTTAATACCTCATCACCAACCCAATATCCTTTTTGGTTATTTTGATGATACTAGTGCATTACAATCCACACATTTACCAAACACTATTATTAAAAATAGATTATAATCCACTAAATTTACCAAACACTCTAAATCCACATGGATTATAATCCAAAGTTGCCAAACATGCTCCAACTATTTGTTTATTAATATTTTTAGTTAATTTAATTTATTAAATGATAAATTTGTTATTTATTTAAAATATTTATTAGTTAATAGAATATTTCAATTGGAAATCAGTTTTACCTGAGGAGTAAAATTAAAATGAAAGAAATAATTTGGAGGGAAATTTGAAAATCATACAATTTCGAGGGTGTATATGAGAAAAATCCTCAAAAACAAATAAAAGAAGACAATGTCAATCATAGGAATTGAACTCATGCACTCAAGTTTGGCAGCCATATATTGTACCAACTGAGCTACATAAATATTCCTGAATAGTAATCGAAGATATCATTATTTAAACAAATTGAATTTGAACACCAATTTGGTATTCGACTTAAATTCAAATTCACTAAATTTGAATTCACATAACCTAGTATTCAAATTGGTTCGTTTCCACCCATGTACAATAATGTGGCTCGATCAACCAGGTGAATAAAGGGGGAGAGAGAAACCCTCGTAGACACTTGGTTGAGATTGAGCCACATCATTGCATATGAAAGAATCCTCTTATATGAAATATGATACCCATTAACCTTTCTACACCCCTGCACACACGCCCAGACACACGTATGTGCATGCGCACATGTAAATGATACACATCAAAATGACATCTATGCATGTGCGCAAGCACACATGACACTGATGAAAAATTGCATTTAGCAAGCTCTCTGGAATCCCAGATCACTAATGAGGTTAGCTCATCAAGTTCCACAGTATATCATAGTAGGAAGTACCATATTTGCATGATATCCAGTTCGTTTTGTTTACGGGATGAGAATGGGAGCTTAGCATGCCACTTATTAGGAATCGGGAGCGACTGGACGAAGGGTTGGGCTTGTACAGTGAAAGTGGTGCATTTTAGGTTCGGTTTTTAAATCTAGAAATTTGAGGTTTCTTGCAAAAGTCAAATTTAAGAAATATGCTAGTTGATATCAGTAGTGGTAAAAGAACATTGAGAATCATGTTGTAATTAAGTTGTGCATCTTTTATTTGCTTAATTTCTCACATTTTTATTGTTTATACTTTTGAATAAGAGCTATTTTTTAAAAGTTTTAACTGGTTTGAATTCTGAATGGAGTCGTTGGAGTTGGTGAATTGGGTCTTGTCCATTGTAATGGGGGACGATTGAACACGGCTTGCGGTTCGCTACGGCGTCCTATGTTCCCGACATCTATGAAAAGTACCCTAAAGAACGAGGTGGCAATGTAATATCTCTTCAAGAATTTATACTTATTGTATAAGCGTACTACAACCTAAACCATATAATTTTTCTTTATAAACCTTGTGCGCCTGTGTCTTGAACCTGAAACATCATAATTTGAGGTCAGACATGGTTAGTTGTGTCCAACATCGTGTCCGTGGCATGCGAGTGTCAACAGATGGTCTTTGTCATATATAGCAGATTGTTTGAGAGCCATAAAGAACTATCCTTGCCTCATAGTTTTAGTCATATATAGCAGATTGTTTTGTAGTTGCTTCACAATAGAACTACTTGTGATGCCTATTTGTACACATTTTTAGAGGTCAAGACTGTTTTAGTTTCATGCAGGTTTCTAGTGAAGCAAAATTGTGTTTTTGGTTTGGGGAAGTTGAGGTTCTCAAATGTGGGACATTTTCTTTTCCTTGTGGAATTGCACATTGGCTTTATCGAGATATAGTTGGGCATGTCATGCATTGATTTATGAAAAACAGTTAACATCCATAAAGGATACCCCACACTAGGGCTGGAAATGAATCAAATCAAATAGGAAAGTATTTATATTTTCTTAAAAGTTTTGAATTTGAATATCCGTTTTCTAGAGTTTTCCGAATTTGAACTAGAATACTCGGTGTTTGGCAAATATTCGTGAATATTCACGAATATTAAAAACAATATTCATTTTGCTAAAGAATTTGATTTTCAAATAGTATTTAAATTGATTATTGAAAGTAATTCCTTTATCATTATGATGTATATATATTTAATTCGAATATGTCGTTAGAAAACTAATTTAAGACTCTTTTAAGTCTCTCACAATTAGTATATAAAATTTTAAGTAGATAATGTAAGTGGGTTGAAATATAACATCACGTGTGTATAATACATATTATAAGCGATCAAATTTTAAATGAATATTTGATAGTAACCGAATAGTTCCTTCAATAATTCATGAACTATTTGTTAATTATTTTGTTCGTTTCCACCCCTACGGTCCACACAAGGCATATGACCTGTTTTTGTAGTTGTTGGGAGTTTTACCTTAAGATGATCACATATATCTTTAGCACTTGAATTTCGTATTATTTTGTTTATGGTTAAGGTGAGCTTTGCCTTCGTTTGGAATCTTAAGCAAGATTTCTTATACATAAACATGAATGTTCTTTCACTCATTGCTTCATGACAGATGGCCTACATTGCGTCAATACTTTGAAAAAGGAGACATACTCCAATCAGAAAACATATACTATGCTTTAACACTCCAATACTGATAGATACATTTCCGACGCACCTGTTATGTATTCCAAAATATGCAGTGTATCCTAGATGTATCAAAGACATTATCATTGAAAATTTGATGTCGAGAAGTTAAAATCAAATGTATGAATGGGGATCGATAATTGTATTTGTAATACATTGTACTTGTATAATATATCCGGTTTCTCAATATAAGATACTATTGTTGATCAACACATCCATTATAATTTTATAGTTATATCCATAATGTATCAGTAAACTAAATTATATGACTTGCTTTACCTATTTTGCCATATCCTACTGTATTCTTATTACTGCATTACATGTAAATGTATGCATGCATGTGTGTTGTTTGCGCGCGTGAGTGAGTGAGTGTGTGTGCGCGCTCGCGGTTTGTTTACATCTCTGTGTGTGAGGGTCTGTATGTATATACTTATATATGTCGGATGTATGTAGGTACAGATTATATCTATATTAGTTTGTCACATCCATGCCAAATACATATCTAGATTCAAATTTGCTGTATCATGATGTCTGTACCCATATACATATCCCGTAATTGTGTTTATGTTTCAGCTTTCAAGCATTAGCCATATATTCGCACGCGCACATTGAACAATATAGACTGATGTAGTTTTTATATGTTCGTGAAACAATGGGACATCCATTCTGTCCACCTAAGGTCCATCAATCTGGTTTGAGAATGAAACAGCTCTGACTCAGGATCTAATAGAAATAATTAACTTAAAGAGATATTTGTAGCCTATATGAGTATATGATTGTAAGTTAATAATTTCCTCTTTAAGTTAATAAGAGGTTTTTTTATCTTCATTATTCTAACTTATGGATAGATGGATAATCGAGGTCCAAATCTTACGATGTGACAAGTAGGATGGGCCTCACCAAAATGAGGCGCTACCTC
Source organism: Asparagus kiusianus (assembly GCA_022839385.1). Lineage (NCBI taxonomy): Eukaryota > Viridiplantae > Streptophyta > Magnoliopsida > Asparagales > Asparagaceae > Asparagus > Asparagus kiusianus. Next base: position 22,464 of record BQKN01000637.1, read on the forward strand.
ACAAGTCATAACCATCAAAGCTATACATATGTATATATATGCATGCATGAGAAAGAGATTTGAATTTCTTCTGGAAATTTTACTCTGAAAAGATGTATGTATACACGCAGAAACATTATGAGAACGGATAATGAAGCATTACTTGAAGCGCTCCATGCGCTTGGGTTATGTTTTTAAAAATTGTTTTGATGATTAGTATGTTGTTCTTGTTTTATAGATGAGTATAAGTAAAAGACTAAGTTGAGAACATTTTTGGATGTATTATCCCAGAAAGAGCTTTTATCCTGCATGATTTATTTTCCTTGAGCAGTCATCATTGGCATTAAGTCACCTTTTTTTAGGTCAGCTCTCTAAATGATAAATACATTCTTAGTGCAGTTGCTTCACAACTGAAATATTGGAAGGTTTCGACGTCCAAAGGACCAGTGGCTTTGCAGATACAGTGAGAAAATATGGTCATCTGACAAAATCAATAGCTCAGTATTACAGCACATATTTTTCCAGTGAAAAAACTAGAACAAGTGTGGTTTGCCCCAGCTACAGTGACTTTGTTAAGAAGTGCCAGGATCTTGAGAAGATGACTGTTACTGATGTATTTGCTCTACAACTAATGCAGGTGAAAACTCAGTTTCATCAATTTTCTATTATTTGCTTGCATTTGATGTATTGTCGCTATTATTAGATTATTTTTGCCTATTGATTCAATGGGAACATGATTCACATGCTATTGAAAATATCAGGTTCCACAGGTAACAGAGGAGATTGCCCTTGCTGTTATAGATATGTATCCAACACTTCTCTCACTTGCTCGAGCATACTCTTGTCTTGTGAGTACCCTACCATTCAAACTTCGTTTTCTGATATGCTCATCAATAAACTTGCATATATTGCTTTGTCATATTTGAGCTATTCTTTGGTAGTATTTTGACAATTTAAGGCCCTCTATATTGGAATCCACCTTTTCATTTTTATCTTTATTTATGGTGCATTTGATTGGAGTAGTTGGAGTTATGTTTTGTTTCAACTACATGCAAATTTCAAAATACATGTTTGCCCAGATGTCTTTGCAACTCCAAACAGTTGTTGTAAAAGCAAAATGACTTAAAATAGGACAATGGCTGCTGCGATGAAATTTAAAAGATAATCCAACACCATGAGTCAGAATTACATATAAATGCCTTTGTTATGCTAATTATTTTTGACCAAAACACACCCTTAAATAAAACTCTTTCTGAAAACATTTCTGCTTATTGAAGGAGGGTGACATTCGCGCCCAGGAGGATATGCTGAAAAATCAATGTGAAGTTATAAGTTGGGGTGCTAGCAAGAACATCTACAAGCTGGTTTGGGGCTGCTGATAAATCTTCTGATTTTGAATTTGTAGATCTTCTTTACTCTGGAATCCAAGCATGTCATTGTCTCAATGACTGCTGTTATATTGTAAAATGTTGTGTATATGCCATTATTTCTCGCAAAATGTATTGCGTAGCCTTTTCCAATTAATACGTTCTGGTTTTCCTGTTATGAATGTAAATGGTTATGTATTAGTTCACACAATTATCTGCTTTTGCCTTGTAAAACGGGATGGTCACTGTTTTATCAGGATACATTGTGATGTGGATAAGTATAATTTACCATGTTTCCCCCTCAATAATATGCTTATAAGTTAATTGAGTTTCACTTAATCAGGAGATAAGTTTGAAGGAGAAATAGTAGAAAAGGAGCTAATAGTTAAAGAACACACTGATTAGTTTCAGAGAAAATATTCAGTAGATCTGTTCCATAAATTTAAAATGTATGACTATTAAGTAGCAACTGTTAGATCATTGAGACTAGGATTTGTGTATTGATCCAAGAAATGTCGTCC
>BQKN01000637.1:24340-39786 GCA_022839385.1 Asparagus kiusianus
ATTTTGTGCGAAAACATGAATCATTCAGAGTTATTACACTATCGCTCTATTTTTCTTTCAATCTCGGACTTGTCTGTAAAGTACTATTTCACTCCTAACCCAACGTGGAAACATAGGGACTTAATAGCTATATTTGAACACTTAATCTTGCTTTTAGTTTAAAAGAGTCTTAAAACTGATTCTTTTTTAAACCACACATTTCTTGGTACCAAAAAAAAAAATCAGTTTACCTCAAATTTGGTTAAGATCTGTCCCAACCCGATTTTGAGAGTTTTGCCCAGCACACTGTGAGTTTTCTCAGAGTACCGCCTATCAAAAAAATTAACAAAAAAGATCAAGCTTATTTGTTATACATTAGCCATGTCACTAGTATAAATAAGTGAGATCTTTATTTTTATTAGATAACATCCTTAATCAGTTGCCAATCATCCGTAAATTTTGTAACTCAAACTAAGCAAAATCCAAACACTTTGAATCATCCAACCTTTGTGCAAGTACACCTCCACAAACTTTTCGCATGATAGTTTAAATGAAACCAACACGGCAAGTGAGCTCATCCCACTCGTCGTCACCTCACTTCGTCCTGATTGATTTGATGTTTCTAGTCTAAGAAACCAAGCTCCCATCAAATCAACTAAATTTGAATCATAAATCTCTTTATGAACGCATCCAAACTCTTTCCTTTCGTTTGGCTTTTCCTCCTTGTCCTTAGTCTTTTGTTCATAGGAATCACAGCATCCATCCTCAGCCTCCATTGCTAAAAGACAAGTAAATAGTGAGAAAAGGAGAAAGAACAAAGCATTTGCATTGATTCCCACATGACATCCGAATGCAAACAAAAATCTCTAAACGAGTTGTGGCTTTGGGCCCTCGTGAGCGACTCTAATGCAAGTCAGGACAACAACAAGTTTGAACAATTTCCATTCAAACAAAACTCCTAGTTTTGTTCCTGTCTTTATTGACAACAGAGGCATAATTTAGCTTAGATTTTTGAAGCGGACAAGGAGAAGGTGAGGAGAAAGTGGGGATCAATTTTAGGTGGTTGCATTGAAAAGATTGGTGTGAGTTAGTAGGTGTTGTTTAGTGGAAAATAGGTGCCGTCTAAGCCAAAGGACTTGGATTGAGATGCACGGGGTTTTTTAAAATTTTAAAGAGAATTAATTCTTACGAGTCTATTGTAATTTGTAAGACTCTTTTATTACAAAACTAATATGAACTGTCTAGCTTAGGGGGTGTTTGTTCCAAATCCTATAATTTTAGGATATGGATTTTACCATGGGATTCAAAATCTATATGTTTTTTAACATGCGTTGGGATTTCAAAAACTTTGTTTGTTTCATCAATATTTTAGGATTTGAAAAACTATAATTTATAATATTTTGTTTGTTTCAAACTCAATTTGTAGCATTATAAATTTTAGAATTTAAAATCCATAGTCGTAGCAAACAAGTTTTACGATTACCAAAATAATAATTGGTGAATATAAGAACCTTTGGTGACCTTACCTCCCACAAAAAAATAAATACAATTGTATTCAATTGGGGTAAGCATACCCATTCAAATTTATACTCCAACGGCTATAAACGGTCATAAACTAACCTGAGACAATGTAAATAATAAAATGTAAAAATAAATGATAACATAGAGGCTCAGAAAATGGACATTTTTTTTCAACACCTATATAATGAAATTGCATTGTAGATTGCATTCAAATAATGGACTGCCTCATCTAAAAATTGCAAAAATAATCTAGACAGCATTTTCATTAATGAGCGCCTCCTGTAAACAATAAAATCCCATTGTAGTTGACATTATCAATATGTGACCAATCATCATAGCTAAATCCGAAAAACTCAAAAAACCCACAAGCATGAAAAAACCAGTCTGCAAACAAGCTACCAAAGCAACCAAGCGACCAAACACTTGTTAAAGTATCTTGAAACGGTTTCCTCTGATCTTATAAAATGTGACCTAACAATTATATTTTTTTATGACCTAATCTATTAAGGAACATGAGCAATTGTTCTTCTACTTTAACCGTGAATCTTTTAGTAGGCCAGTATATCTCATTATTCTAACAAGATTTTCAAATGCACGCGACCTCATTCTAACATAAGCCCTACAAACTCTCATTATAGCCATTAAACACACGACTTATGTGCCTAGCTCTAGATTCTATCTTCTCTTTATTTTTCACCTTAGGGTTTGATTTTCTTCTACTACGTATCCTCATTAAACAAGCAAACACACAAATCACCGCATAGATAGTAGCATTAGAAGCCATTCTCATTAACATCTCTTTATCAATATCGTCCATCTACATTGTTTTAAAAAGAAAATTTTCCGTATAAATACTATGCATCAATCTTAAATAAGTGCTCAGATAGTAAATAGAAATCAACAATGTTCAAGGAGTTAAGTGAAATTAACCTTAATAAACACATAGTGAAATTTACCGCATCAAAATTTAGAGGTTTTTGAATGAAATCTAGAGCTTCTGAATTTAAACATAGGCTGGTATCATATTATTATCATCATTGCTATTTAGTACATAAAGAAGTTATTGAACCTGGTCCTTGCACAAATAAAAGTTATAGTGACAGATTATGTTGACAGCACCAGTATGATTCTTAAGCAAGCAGAATATATAACCCAAGTCAAAATTACAAAACCCTAACACTAATCGAAATTAATTTGGACAACCGAAGCAGATTTCGAGCAATCAAAATTAACCCAAATCATAATTACAAAACCCTAACCCTAACCCAAATCATAATTATGAAACCCTAACACTAATCAAAATTAATTTGGACAACCAAGCAGATTTGGAGCAATCAACATTAACCCAAATCATAATTACAAAACCCTAACACTAATCAAAGCAATTGCTTAGAGAGAGCGGTGCGAGATTATACATGCGGGATAGGAGCAAGTCGCCTGAAAACCTAGAATTCAGAATCGATAGAACCTAGCGGGTAAAACAGGAGGGCGACGAGAACCCAGTGGGAAGAGGAGACGGCGGAAGATTTGGTAGCGGGAAGAGGAGGCGACAAGTCAGATTTCGGGGCGGGAAGAAGAGACGGCGGGTAGGAATTCGTAGCGGGAAATAGAGGCGGGTGAAAGAGGAGATTCAAAACTAATATAGATTAGTTCTTAAGTTGCCAAATTAACTCGTGATGATCAACCTATCTAGATTACAACCGACAATTTACATATATACAAAAATCGAGCTATAGAGTGACATCGTCGTTCATAAGATTTTACATGAATTACAATAATTTGTAAGTGTGACATGTGCATTGGCACCTTGCTCTTGTCATGTCCATTACCAAACATTTTGACCACAAGAAAAACTAAGCTTGTGGCAGCACCTCAGCCTCACACATGTACTACCGACGCATTAATAATAGTATTGTTTTTGTGCCAATAAATGACACCCTTATGCATGTCAAAATTTGGTCCTCTATTAACTTATAAGCGTCTCAAAATTTTGTCCTCATTAAATAGAGGTGTCCTTTAAATGTCATAACTCATAAGTAACACCAAGTCATTAGATATGAAGAAGAGCCTGTTCATTTTCATGAGCGACCCGCTCACCTTGTAAGTTTGCATGTTTTAGTCTACTGATTAATTAGGTAGTAAATAAAATAAAATAACTACTAAATTGCTCCATGCATATTAAAATACACGAAACTTATCTTTAAATGTCATTATGGGTACAATTTCTTCTTCCATCATGTTTTTTCAATTAAAAGGATTATCATATAATTTATTGGCCTTTTTGGTAATGACTAATCAGGATAGGTAGATCAAATACTGATCTAATTACTAATCCAGTGAGTATGGGTGTCCGAGATCTCATATATAAATGGATCGGGAATGAATTTGACATATAAGCATGAGATGAATTTGTAGGGTGTGATCAAAGAATAAGGGTCAATATTTGGCAACCCTGAACGAACACGCTTGCAGACACACAAATGTTAGATCTAATATTTGAGATCTAAAACTTAAATCCATGATTAATTCAAAGAGATTAACAAGAATCAAAAGGAGCGGAAACTTATACATGAATCCATTAATTGAACTTGAGTTGGGTTTTGGATCTTCTAATCTTAGGGTTTCTCTTTCTTAAGAAATTCTCTCTTGATGGGGGTGAGAAGAATTAGAGAATGTAACCCTAGATTAGGGACCATAACCCCTTATTTATAGTTGTTGTACTTTTATAATTTGGCCCCTCATCAAATTACAATTACAACCTGGTATCTGCACATATAACCCCATGATTTATTTAAATACCTATTAACCCAAATTAATTGATTACTTTAAGTGGGTTATCTTTAAAAAATAGCAATACACATTGATTAATCATATGTGCCCACAATTAGATTTAATTAGATTTAAATCTAACAATCTCCCACTTGGGCACCATATGATTCATTAAATTGTGTATAACCTTATGAGCTCAAAATTACTATCACTGAAAAGGTATTTCCAAACAATCTCGTCCATTGACTATATCAATATAGGATCAAAGCGGCCTTTGTCACATTTATCATGACTTGACCCATCAATGGTCACATATACCAATACAATCAAACGACATAGATCAATCATGGATGTGCAGCATGAAAATTACATGCAATGTGATCAATACATGTCTCTTTTCAACTGGTCCTACTTTAGTGAGGTCAAAACTAAACATAATGTAACAGAGTGTCTTAACTGAATACTTTATTCTGATCAGACAATACAACCTAACATAAAGCACCACAATTACAAACTCCCACTAAATCATGATATCCTCAAATAATATCATACCCATATGGGCAGTATGCTCATGAAAGATCTTGGGTGACAATCCCTTAGTAAGAGGATCAGCTATCATGGAGTTTGTCCCAATGTGCTCTATGGATATCTGTCCACTCTGTACCCTTTCTTTCACAACCAAGAACTTAATGTCAATATGTTTTGACTTAGTTGAGCTCCTGTTATTATTGGAATACATTACTACATATTTATTGTCACAATATAACCTTATTGGTCTTTCCATATTTTCCAGAATGCGCAGTCCCGTGATAAAATTTTGCAGCCATATTCCCTGATTTGATGCCTCATAGCAAGCTACAAATTCTGCTGCCATAGTGGAGGAAGCTACAAGTGTCTGTTTAACACTTTTTCATGATATAGCTCCTCCTGCTAACATATAAATGTAACCTGATGTAGACTTTCTGCTATCTTGGCATCCAGCAAAATCAGAATCAGAGTACCTAATGACCTCCAGCTGATCTGATTTTCTGTATGTGAGCATATAATCTTTTGTTTTCTAAAGATACCTCATAACCCTTTTGACTGCTATCCAATGATCCATACCAGTGTTGCTTAAGTATCTGCCTAACATCCCAACAATGTACGTAATATCCGGACGCGTACATACCTGAGCATACATTAGACTTCCTACAGCCGAAGCATAAGGAATCTTCTGCATTTCTTGAATTTCAATGTTACCTTTAGGGCACTGATTGAGACTAAACTTGTCTCCTTTAGCCACAGGGGTGTCTCATGGTCTGCAGTCTTACATGCCAAACCTTTTAAGTACCTTATCGATATAGCTCTTTTGTGATAATCCAAGAATACCCCGAGAATGATCTCGATGTATTTGGATTCCTAATATAAAAGAGACGTCCCCAAGATCTTTCATCTCAAAATTCTTTGATAGAAATCTCTTAGTTTCGTGCAACATGCCTATATCATTAGTGGCAAGCAATATGTCATCGACATACAGAACCAGAAAGATATGCTTACTCCCACTGAACTTGTGATATACACAGTCATCAACAATGTTCATCTCAAAACCGAACGAGATAATTATTTGTTGAAACTTATAATACCATTGACGAGAAGCTTGCTTGAGTCCATAGATGGATTTCCTTAATTTGCAAACCATATTCTTTGGGTCTCCTGATACAAAGTTTTCTGGTTGCACCATATAAATCATCTCATCAATGTCGCCATTGAGAAATGCAGTCTTAACATCCATTTGATGTAACTCAAGATCATAATGAGCAACAAGTGCCATGATTATTCTGAAAGAGTCTTTCGATGAAACCGAAGAGAAAGTCTTTGTATAATCAATGCATTCCTTTTGAGTAAAGCCTTTAGTTACAAGACGTGTCTTATACCTCTCCACATTACCTTTTGCATCTCGCTTGGTTTTAAAAATCTATTTACAACCAATTGGTTTTGCACCTTCTGGCAATGAGACAAGTTCCCAAACCTTATTGTCTTGCATAGACTTGTACTCTTCATTCATGGTATTAATCCACTGTTGAGAGTTAGAACTTTTCATGGCCTGAAGGAAGTTGATTGGATCATCTTCCAACATTCCATTACTTTCCTTATGTTCCTGGAGAAATACAATATAATCATCCGAAATTACATTTCTCCTTTCTCTCGTGGATCTTCTTAATGACACTGGTTCTTGAGGTTGTTGAGTTTGTTCTTCTGGAACAGGAAGTTGTTCAACATTGTCATCTTGATGTTTTGGATTTACTTCTTGAGCAACAACAGGTATAGGAACCTGAATATTATCAAAAGTAACTGTATGGATTTGATCTGAAGCCAATTCCTCCTCAAAAGCAATGTCTCTGACCTTATTTCTCCCCCTAAACTCAACATCCTCAAAGAATGTTGTTGTTTCCATCTCAAAAATATTCCTTAGTATGGGATCATAGAACTTATAGCCCCTAGAGTGTTCAGAGTACCCAATAAAATAGCTGCTAACTATTTTGAAGTCCAATTTTTTTATTTGGCCTATAAGGCCTTGCCTTAGCTGGACATCCCCAAATATGTAAGTGCTTTAAACTGGGCTTTCGACCAGTCCAAAGCTCATAAGGTATTTTAGCAACTGCTTTACTTGGCACTCTGTTTAGAATGTAAGCTGCTGTCTTTAGTGTTTCTTCCCAGAGTGACTCTGGTAAAGAAGAATGAGCAATCATACTTCTTACCATATTCTTAAGAGTCATATTTCATCTTTCAGCTACACCATTCATGCTAGGTGAACCCGACATGGTGTACCGTGGGACGATACCGCATTCCTCTAGGTATCTAGCAAATGGTCCTGGACGTTGTTCACCTGAACCATCATATCTACCGTAGTACTCACCACCACAATCAGATCTAACAGTTTTAATTCTTCTGTTGAGTTGATTCTCAACTTTAGCTTTATAGGCTTTGAACATGTACAGAGACTCAGATTTTTCATGAATAAGATATAGGTACCCATAACGTGAGTAATCGTCTATGAATGATATAAAATATTATTGACCATTCTAGGATGCCATAGGGAATAGCCCACAAATATCTGTATGTATCAATTCTAAGACATCCGAAGATCTGTTGGCACATAATCTCTTAACTTTGGTCTGTTTTCCCTTGATACATTCAACACATACGTTGAAGTTCGAAAAATCAAGGGAATCCAAAATGCCATCAGACACAAGCCGCTCAACTCTACCTTTTGAGATATGACCCAAGCGCTTATACCATAATGTTGCTGAATTTTCCTTATTTAATTTACGCTTAGTACCACGTGATTCCACATACAAGGATTTATTATAAGAAGCAATTGTATCGAGCAAATATAGGTTGTCATAAGTACTTAAGTAACCAGTTCCCACAATATTTGAATTAAAAGATAAGCTGAATTGATTGTTTCCAAATGAACAAGAATAACCTGGTTTGTCTAATACAGAAACTGAAATCAAATTCCGTCTAAAAGACGATACTACAAAAGTATCTTTTAAATCCAAATAGGAACCAGTTCCTAATAGCAATCTAAAATGCCCAATTGTTTCCACATCTACCAATTGACCGTCGCCCACAAAGATGTGTCTTTCAACATCACTTGGCTTTTGGTAGCTTAGGCAATCCTGCATAGAAACACTTATGTGAGTAGTAGCACCAGAGTCTAACCACTAAGTGTTTCTAGGTACTGAAGCTAAATTAACCTCAGAACAGACCAAAGTAAAGAACGTACCCTTATTAGCACGCTAGGCGTGATATTTGGTACAATCCTTCTTTACATGTCCAGGCTTGTTACAGAAGAAACAACCCTGATTTTCCTTATGTTGTTTCTTCTGAACTGGACCCTTAGCAGCTTCATTATCATTCTTTCTTTTCTTGCCCTTATCCTTAGAGGCATAGGCCAAATGAGCACTCTCAGTCTTATCTTGCTTCAACCTGTCTTCTTCTTGCACACAGTATGAAATGAGCTTATTTAGAGTCCATTTCTTCTTTTGGTAGTTATAACTGACCTTAAACTGATTGAATTGTGCAGGAAGAGACAATAAAACCAGATGCACTACTAACTCATCACAAAGGTCGAGTTTAAGTGCCTTAAGCTTTGAAGCAATATGAGACATTTCCATAATGTACTCCCTGATATTTCCTTTGCCCTTATACTTCATTGAAATCAAGCGAGCTAAAAGCGTGCTTGTTTCTACCTTATCGTTTTTCGCAAAACGTTTCTCAATTTTGGCAAAGAAATCTTTAGCCTTAGTAATCCCTTCGGATTCTATGCCCCTGAAGGCTTCTGGAACCCCGCGCTTAATGATCATAAGACTCATGCGATTTGATCGCTCCCACTTCTCATACTCCTTCTTTGCATTAGGAGTGCTTTTCGTAGTGAGAAGTTGGGGTTGTTCAGTCCTTAATACAAGGTCTAGATCCATGCAGCCAAGAACAATCAAAATATTCTCTTTCCAAACCTTAAAATTTGTCCCATTGAGCATGGGTATTGAGTTGATGTTAGCAGAAATTGTTCTAGCAGATGCATTAGCTGAAATAAACAAAAGATACTCACATCATTAACCGTAATTAGTAATCAATAAAATTCAAATAATGACAAATCCCATCTCAAGATATCTGGCACAACATTAATATCAAGTCTTTGGACAGTAATATTAATTTATAATTGTACCTTGTTGCAATGATCAAACATTGACAATAACTCATGTCAAATAATGAAACTATCTTTGGATCGATTCATTATTCACATGTAAAGCTTATAATTGTCACACGTTTATCATCGTAGAGGTGTATGTAGTCTAAATAAATATTAACCTTCCTTTGGGCCGATTAAATATTTACACGAAAGTATACACACAAACATCTGACATCCCTCATGAACAATTTACACAAGAGATGTTACTTTGGCAACATCTTATTTTAATTAATCATTTGGAATGAGAGACAACTTAATATCTTAGTGTCATATTATTTGAATTAAATAATTGATTAACTACCAAAACTAATTCAAAATTAAGCAACTTAATTTGAATTAAAAGAATTTTTCATAGCTTAATTAGGGCCCATAACTTAATTGAATAAATTAAGTATACCAAAGTGGACCCATAATTTAATATGAAAACCCGAGGCTTAACCATAGTGAACACGAAGTTCGCTTGACTACAAATGCTAGGTTCGTCTGTATTGAGCATGAGACTCACCTAAGAACGAACACGAGGTTCATTTGTATTGAGTACGAGACTCACCTAAGAACGAACACGAGGTTCGTTTGTATTGAGTACGAGACTCACCTAAGAACGAACGTGAGGTTCGTTTGAAAAATAAACACGAAGTTCGACCTGAGAAAGAGCACGAGGCTCGCCTGAACTTCAAAGGATCGAGGCTCTCTTGAGATCTGAGCGTCGAGCTTGCTGAATTGAGCACAAGGCTCACATGAAAACGAGCACGAGGCTCTCTTGATTCAAGCACGAGGCTCGCTTGAGCTTCTCAAATGAGTCGACGAAGGTCGAGTAGATCTGAGCCTCGATTTCGAATTCGAGGTTTGCCTGAGATCCGAACGTCGAGCTTTCCTAGAACGAGGTTCGAGCTCACTTGAGTTGAACCCGAGGTTCACTGAATTCGAATACGAGGTTCGCTGAAATTCGAACACGAGGTTCATCAAGAGTTGGAACACGAGGTTCAACTGGAGTTGAGCACGAGGTTCGTTAGAAAATGAACACGAGGTTCGTTGGATTCGAGCACGAAGCTCGTCAGAAGCAAACTGAGGTTCGCTAAAAATTTCAAGCCGAAGCTTGCCTGAACTGAGCACGAAGCTCACCCAAAAATCAAGGTAACCTCCTCCTTAATTTCCGCACGTTTTTCATGCGCATGAACCCCTTTAGGGTTTAAACTAAAATCGCCATTGCTCCCGCACCCAGAGGTCGAAACCCTAGGGTTTCCTAACGCTGCCGTCGTCATCGGAGTCGAGAGTGAGGCCGCCAGCGACACTTCACTGTTTTTGTCAAAAGTTGCTTTCGCTGTGGAATTCATTATATCTTCGGTCGATTACAATAAATTCAAAAGAGGTAGCCTTTTTATAAGACTCCTTTTACACAACAAAAATGAAGATTACAACTTTTTAGAAACAAACGCATGATCGTTGTTTGGATCGCTGCTTGCGTGGGATCTTTGCCTGTGCCGGGAACGCTTTAGCTCGTTGACCACCGAATCACAGATTCTGATTGAATCGTGAGGGGTTTGATTCTTGCTTCGTTTATCGAAGTGAGAATATGAAACGATATCTTATCGAAGTAAGATAGTCGTTCTTCTCGAAATCAAGTCAAAGCTTGAATGTCAAGGAATGGCTCTGAATTGAAGAACTCTGCTCTGTCTGCTCAGAAATGTGCTCTGGTCAGCCTCTGGATCCAACCCGTGCCAATCTCCTCAAAAAAATCGATTACAGGAGGTAGTTATAGCCCTGGGGGAAACTGTCTTCCGAGACAGTGTTTACTGTCTCGCTGGTCGAGACAGTGTTTGCTGTCTCGCCCAGCGAGACAGTAAAACGCTGTCTCGGGAACAGTAACTGTCTGGTAGTTTTTGTTGTAACTGCCTTCCCACGTTTTAAACTCCGTTATTTGGCAGTTGTCAACGTGATTCTCGCCCACGACGTCCCCCACGTTCTTGAACAGTTGGTGGCCACGTGTCGGCGGTTTGTCGAACTGTTTCTGAGTTTCTGAGAGTTGTCTCGCCTGGGCGAGACAGTAAAAGTCTGTCTCGCGTGGGCGAGACAGTAAAAGTCTATCTCGCCTGGGTGAGACAGTAAAAGTCTGTCTCGCCTGGGCGAGACAGTAAAGCCTGTCTCGCCGGCGAGACAACCCAAACTTGTGTTCTTTTTGGCATTTTGGATGTCTTCTTCCAGAGCTGAGTTTAGATATCTTTCAGCATTTTTTGACGCCTACATTCACCGGTGAGGAGCACGGGGACCGATGACCAAACAAAAATAGATCCAAAAATTCTTCGATTTTATTTCAAAACCAGATCCAGAATAAAAACAAATGAATTTTCTTGATCCAGATCCAAGAAAAATCGAAGAAAAAAAATCCAAAAAATCCAAAAAAACTTTACCGTTCACTTTGATTTTTTATTGTTCATCCGAAAAAATCAAAAATGTTACTGTTCATCCGTGAACAGATCTGAATAAAACCCAAATTAAGATCAAAGAACCCTAATTTTAATCTTAATCTCTTTAAACAAATCAACGGTGGCGCTGATACCACTTGTTAGATCTAATATTTGAGATATAAAACTTAAATCCATATTTAATTCAAAGAGATTAACAAGAATCAAAAGAGCGGAAGCTTATACCTGAATCCATTAATTGAACTTGAGTTGGGTTTTGGATCTTCTAGTTTTAGGGTTTCTCTTTCTTAAGAAATTCTCTCTTGATGGGGGTGAGAAGAATTAGAGAATGTAACCCTAGATTAGGGACCATAACCCCTTATTTATAGTTGTTGTACTTTTATAATTTGCCCCCTCATCAAATTACAATTACAACCTGGTATCTGCACATATAACCCCATGATTTATTTAAATACCTATTAACCCAAATTAATTGATCACTTTAAGTAGGTTATCCTTAAAAAATAGCAATACACATTGATTAATCATATGTGCCCATAATTAGATTTAATTAGATTTAAGTCCAACAACAAACCCACACACAACTCACAAACCCACACGCTCGAACCCACATCAGTTTTTACCTCTACTAGTTTTGCTTTAGGCCTGAAGGAGATGAACCAAAACAAAACCAATTGAAGACTTAAATTTGACTAAGAAAACTAACTTTAAGTCCTAGTCCATTTTTTTTCTTGTCAAACAACAGGTAGACACTTAGATAGTCTTGTTCCACTAAACCCGTTTTAAGTGGAGTTACGACCTTCTGCCCCATTTGGTAAATGAGAATCTAGTCAAGTGAGAATGGAATGAAATAATGAATGTAATTGAATAAATGTGGGAATGAAGTGCTCATTTTCATTCTCACATTTAGATCTAATTATAGAATAAAGTGGGAATACTAATCTTTTTATTTTTGGTAGAACTTTGCTAACCATTGACCAAAAAACAACGGTTAAGAAGGAGAGAGAGAGAAAGAGAGTCTCTCTACCCTCTCTCTCTCTCTCTCTCTCTCTCTCCCCTCACACATCTCTCTGTTGCGGAAGCGTTCTCACGAACCAAACACCCATACTAGTCAGCGAACAAGAGAGAAGAACAACCAATGAGTGCAATTCACAAAAGAATGGCACAAACTAATCACAAACACAGAGATTTACGTGGTTCGGCAAATTGCCTACGTCTACGAGAAGAGAATGAGGAGTTTAACTATATGGAGGAGAAAACAATGGATTATAACTCTCAAACACTCAAAAACCCTCACCAAAAGATCTCGACTCTCATCTCAGAAATCTCCCTCTCAAAGTGCTCAAAACAACCTCTTTTTTCTCTACATATCTCTTCTAAAACGTTCTATACATATAGAAACCATAAAACTAAAACAGACCAGGAATCCAACAATTCTAAAACCAAAATCAAAATAGACTAGGAATCCAACAATTCTAAAACCAAAACCAAAACAGACTAGGAATCCCAATAATTCTAAAATCAAAACCAAAACAGACTAGGAATCCTGTTTGGCCCAATAACTTGCTATTTAACAATTCTCCACCTCGGCGAAGTGTTCTCAAAACTGAGCCGATACTAACAAGAGCACCAATGTGTCGTCTCTCTAAATTCGACTGCATCAATGTAGTTGCCTACGTACCCCCTCTTCCAAGGGATCAAGTCGTCCGTAGTTCATCCAAATGGCCTCAACAAGCACAAATACACAATAAGTTTCTGTAATGATCGAACTTGTTGCTTGGAGCCACCTTTGTTAGCATATCTGCTAGATTGTCTCCTGCGTGGACCTTCATCAGATCCACATCCCCATTGTAGGCATAAAGAATTGCGTATATGTTTCCGAACACAGCTCAATACGAAATGAAGACAAAGAACATCGTCATCCAAGTCAGAGAGGATCATCTGATGCAAAAAGAAGCAAAAGAGCGCGCGAAATAATGAAACGATAAGGTTCGAAGCTGTCTCACAACCAGTGAGACAGCCTGAGCTGTCTCAGATTCTGAGACACCAAATGGTGTCTCGGGTTCTAAGATAGCAAAACGTGTCTTGCGTGATGAGATAGATCAGGCTATCTCACAAATGCTGAAGCCCCACGACATCTTTTTTTAATGTTTTCTCGATTCTCATGCGGTCCACTGACTCCATAATTGCCATGGGAACATCCTTAAACACGTGAAAATTGTTTTAAACTGAAAATCCACTAAATCACAGTTGGTTACGAATGCTTATCCACAAACACATCATCCGAGGCCTATAAATACCCCCCTCACATGCTTGTGTGAGCACTGACGTACTGACAGACGAATTGATGAAGTGCTAACAATTTGAGAGCAGAAACCCACGAGTTTTAGAGAGAGAGGTGGAGATCTTGGCGAACGTCATGCATAAAGAGGAAGTTTTTGAGAGATCCAAGGGCCTTTGGTGTTCCCTCAATATTCAAACCTTGATTTGATATCGGGAAGAGTATTTATCTCACCTTGCTGAGATATCTACTTCTGTTTTTTCTTCCAAAATAAATAAGAACATCGAGTCTTCTTCACGATCAATCTGGATCTGTGAATTGGTGGTCCACGGGTTGACGCATCCCCGGCATAGGCAAAGATCTCACACAAACAGTGATTGATAAACAATCTCTGCATGTGTTTCTAGAAAATCCTCTTTTTGTTTCTTTTGTAAAGAGAAGTCGTATAGAAAGGATCACTCTTGTAATTTTGTTGTATCGATAAACGATTATAATGGATTCTATAAAGAAATTGAATTCTGACTCAAACATGCTGGCGACCACAGTGGGAGCTAACGGTCTCGCTACCGAGACCGAAGTGTCGCAACCGATCAAGATCCTGGTTGACTCAGTAGTTGAGTACGAGTTCGACCAAGAGAAGTTCGAGGAGTACCTCTCATCCTCCTCCTCAAGATCTTCCTCGCCCCGCAAGTGCAAAAAGATCTCTTCTTCAAAGAAGGTTTGCCGGTCTTCAACTTCGATGAAGGACCAGGGTGATGAGTCTTGCCTAATCGTTGCTGAGGCTACCCCTCGCAACGCCTCTCCGGCGTCTAACCTCGTCGAAGTCTCTGCTAGCGGCAACTCCTCCTCAGTCAAGGAGTTGTTTGATGAAAGCTTACTAACTCTAACGAAGAGGGCTCGTTAGAGATAGCACAAACGTCTCGCTCGTCACTTCGCTAAGGCCTTGGAGCAGGTTGATGGAGTTTGCTATTATGTAGATTTGGAGTCAAGGAAGCGTCGAGTGATTCTGCCGCCCCAACAGTAAGATACTAACATTTCCTCCAAACCATCAACCTGATGAATGAGTCCGTGTCAAAAGGACTCATTCAACTCTCAAGAAACGCATCCAGAAGTATCGTGCACATACCGTGCACATGCGTACTCTTGGGAAAAAAGCACAAGAAATGAAGAAGAAGGAGGTGGCCAAAAAATCACTAAAATCCCGCAAGATCTGGGTGCTAAAGTCCAAGACGACGTAGAAATCAAGTCGAAAGACAGCGTGAGCTACCTCCTATAGCCGACACATCAAGGCAGAGACATGATAGGTTATCTTGACCAAGCACCCGTCTCCACAATCGGTTCTTCGACTCTGTCAACGTCCGTTCCTAATCCTTCTTCTGTCACACCTCCGGTGAAGCCTCAGGGAATCCTGGACCTATCAAAGTTTAATATTACGATGGCAGATTGCCTTGGTCCTTTTCACGCGGATCGATGTAAAGCTCTGGTGAAAGAACGCTTAGGGCCGATGAATAAAGCCCAAGTAGTTCCACAGACTGGGGGTCGTACACATCCTCCTATCAAGCCAAAGTCATCCCATCTCGGGAAAGCTCCTATCGCCACCCGCTTGGGGGTTTGCGTCCAAGCCCAGGAGCCTGTTATCCACACTCGTGGGGGGGGGGGGTGGGGTGGGGTGTGTGGCCCTAAACGTACGACTCTTGAGAATAGCAACAAGACATTATATCATCAAAAGAAAACGTGT
>BQKN01000637.1:49786-76792 GCA_022839385.1 Asparagus kiusianus
GGTCCGATTGATTCTTCTCAACTTCGCCCAAAGAAAGATGTAGGCAAGGATAAGAAGCTGAAATACCTTAAGAGTAAAGTCAACGCCTTAATGTCTACTCAAAAGGTGAAGAAGACTAGCATTCTGTGCCCATACCCGAGGGAGTGAGAGTTAATTTTGTACCCAACGAAGTTTAATTTAATTAACTTCACACCATTTGACGGGAGATGCTCGCCAACCCAACACTTGGTCTATTTCAAATCCTATTTGGGTATGATCTCTGAAAAAAACCCTTGATAATTCGGTCATTCGTGGGCACCCTCCGCAGAGCTGCCTTCGATTGGTATCGACGTCTCAAGCCAGGGAGCATTAATAGCTGGGACGATATAGAAAATCTATTCCTCAGCAACTTCTTCGATGATGACACCGAGGTGTCAATCAGAACCCTTTTAGATGAGAAGCAAAAAGAAGGAGAGTCAGTCGATAATTTCGTCAAACGCTTCCGAAATAAAGCCATGAACTATAAAGATCTGATGACAGAGGAGTTCATACTATAGACATGCAACAACAATCTCTCCCTCGATGTCTTGGAAGCCGTAGGAGTTGTACCATCCAAAACTTGGAATGAGCTGAAATTATACGGAGAACAAGCTGAACGTTTTCTCAAAAGAAAAAAAGGTTGAGAGAAACCAACTGGCGGCGAATTTCACTCTTCAAAGTAAAAGGAAAGACACCTGCAACTGCTGTGGTTGCCAATCAAACGTCACAATAGCAACCTCAGAGGCAACAAGGGACTCCTGCTCCGAGATTGCAGAAGGTGTATTCTTTCAAAGACGATAAAGTTCCATCCATCTTTAAGTACTTCTTCGCCAATAACAAAATCAAGCTGCCACCTATTGTGAATCAGGAGGAAGCTAGTAAGACTTTGGACCCAAAATACTATGTAAATCACAGAAAGGTTCAACATCCCACCAAGACTTGTTTTTCCCTTAAAGATAGTATTCAAGTCTTAGTTGATGCCGGCATCATAATGGCAAAACAAGTCAAATGAGAACGATAAAGACTCTAACAAGTATAAGAGTATAAACTGCTTCTCCATGTTCCTCCAATGGGTATATGAGGTTAAACTGCTTTCCTTATTTCCAATGGGAAGTTCCTTGAGAATATTACATATAATTTTCTTAAGGATAACCTAACAACGTGGCTAAAAATAATGCGCTCCTCATTGGGCTTAGTTTCACCAAAGAAAGATGGGGGTTGATACGAAGTTCGAGGAGAATACGAAGTCAGGAACCAAGACCTGATTTCGTGGTAGCGTTGCCAACCAATGAGAAGTCCCTAGAGAATACTGCGCATAGTATTTTTAGGAATAACCCGACACATGATGTTCTTGGAGAATACTATGCATGGTATTCTTAAGGATAACCCGAGATCAGGAGATTATTCAAGATGAAAACTAACCATCTGAACAATTCATTCTTAATCATTATAAAAATGATTAAGATTCCCCCACTATGGTTATTTAAGCATTACTAAGATGATTAAAACTCTCCCACTGTGACCTTAAATTCCTTCAAGGATGAAGCACATTCCATCTACTTCAACCCATTAGGAACAAGTTGCCAAAACCCTTTTTGGTTATCGGCATCTTGCTGATAACCAGGATTTTCTTGGGAAGTGAAAGATAATAAAATATCTTCTTTCCTTCATCCATAATCCTGGTTGCTTTCAATCGCCAAGATCAACTTCCTCCACACTCCCACTATGACTCGTTGAGTACTATTTTGTTGAGATGAGATTTAATGACTTTATCTGGTCAATCTTCCCTCACGAAACTCCCACTGTGTGATTGTGGAGTGTTCAATAATCCATGACCCTCTATCATAAAATCTCTCACTGTTCAAACCAATTGAGGTGGATCCACCAAACCAGAATCATCAACTACAAAAGAAAGCGAGAGATAAGAAAATACCTTCTTTCCTCTTTTCATGGTTAAATCCACTCAAATCCCCCTCCGTGTCTTGGCCTTCAATACTCACACTGTTGAAGTCTTGATATAACACTTGAAATTTTAACTTGTCGGCCCATAGCAATTATAAAACCCCCTTCGTGTTAATTTCTCACAACTTGACACTAAAAGCTCCTACTATATTGACGAAGTAATTTGTGCAAATTAATACTCTCACTGTTATTTGTACTACCTCACTCTCATTTGGTCAAACCTTTCGATAGTTAGGGTCAAAACCTAAATCCCCTCTCGAATTATTCCACGAACGAGAGGTCCACTCAAGTCGAGCGGTCAAACCTTCCTATAGTTAGGATCGTCTCAAACCCCTTTGGTCAAACCTTCCTACAATTAGGACCAAAATTAGAATTCCCTCTCGATAAACGAGAGGTCCACCTTCATATTGGGTAATCAAAGCTTCTGACAATTAGGATTATTCAGATCTTTTTGATTCTCGGAGTAGAGATCCCACTCTTAGTTTCCTTATAAGATTCTCGGAGTGGAGATCCCACTCTGAGTCTCTTTTGTAGCGGAAGATAAGAAAATACTTTCGTCCTCTTCAACACAGGGTTCATCTTTGCCCCAAGAGAAGAGAAAACACATGGTTTGTCTTTTCCCTAAGAAAAGACAAAACACAGGGTTCGTCTTTACCCCAAGAGAAGACAAAGCATGGTTCAACTTTTTCCCAAGAGAAGAAAAAACATCGGGTTCGTCTTTGCCCTAAGAGAAGACAAAACATGGTTTGTCTTTGCCCCAAGAGAAGACAAAACAGGGTTCGTCTTTGTCCAAAAAGAAGACAAAATAAGATTCGTCTTTGCCCCAAGAGAAGACAAAACATGGTTCATCTTTACCCCAAGAGAAGACAAAATTCTAAAAGTCTACACATGTAGCTAGTCCACACGTGTAGCCAGTTGTTATTATTGATTTAACAACAACTGAATCTCGATGCATCATTAGAGATAAGTCTACGTCTAACACATATTATTGGGTTGTCTCTTCCCGTAAGAAGGACAAAGTCTACATAGTCAATATCGTAACACTAAGAGAGATAACTCTTTTACCGCAACATTACATGTGGAATGGACTTAAACAATCCGTATGCTAGCACGTGTCAAATGGTAGTCGGTAAACGTGTAGGCAATAAAAATTGTCTTTATCCCTGCACAACAACTTGGAACAATTAAAAGAGCTCAACGGTCTTGTTGAGTGAAGTCAGGCCCACCTGAACGAAGTCAAACCCACCTGAAAGTCAAGTTTGCCTGAATGCTTGACTTCACAAAACAAATAAAAATGCTGATATCTCTCAAACCAGAGGGAATTTGGCAAAACGAACGGTGATAAAAAAATATTAGTTGGTTTGGTCGGCCCCATCTTGTTAAGATAGTCGATTTTTATTATATAATTTATCCAATTTCGACTTACGGTTTGAAAGTTATGACCTGTTTTTTGTAGCATGTTCTAGAGCTCGATTGAAGAGCAAGCTCACCTGGAAAGGAGTTTAGCTCGCCCGAAGAGCAAGCACTCCTGAAGGCTTGAAGCTTTTTAAGATCACCTAAATGAGGCTGGATCTCCTACACAGCCTCGCCTACTAAGCTCGTCTGAAGGTCAAGCTTGCCTGACAGCTAGAAGCTCGCCTGCATAAGCCAAGCTCGCCTGATAGATTGAAGCTTTAAGCTCACCTGCATGAGCCAAGCTCGCCTGAAGGCCAAGCTCGCCTGATAGCTTGGAGCTCGCATGCATGATCCAGGCTCACCTAAATGCCAAGCTTGCCTGACAGCTAGAAGCTTTCCTACACGCTTGAAGCTCGCCTGCATGCTTGAAGCTCGCCTACACAAGGCAAGCTCGCCTGCAAGCTTGCCAAGCCCACCCACTTGAGGCATGGGAGAGGCAACTTCCCACGATTTAAGGGAATTGCTATGATTCTCATCATGGTCATACCCAGTATAAGAATGGTCACTTCCCATGATTTAAGGGATTGGTTATCCTCATGACCATACCCAACATGAGAATAATTACTTCCCATAATTTAAGGGAGTGGGTACACCCACTCCCCATGACTGAATGGAGTGGCCAAGACTCTCCTTGGCTATTTATAAGTCACTTTTGGCTACATGAAAGAGGTCCTTGGACAAGAAGTCGGCCTTCTTCTTTTGAGAAGTGCTTGGCATCTTCAATCTCTTGTGGATGGCTCTCTCTTGGCCTGGCTTCTAGAGGCTCTTTTTTGGTCCTGCACGAAGAAGAGACAACACCAGGGGCGGTCTGACTTTAGCTTTCAAGAGAACCGATCCTAAGCATTGCTTGGGCAGTCAGTCCTTGATCTTCTCTTGCTCTTGGCATCTTCCACCTTGGGGGCTTGCTGGCCGATAAGAGAAGGCTGGATATTTTCCACCTCTCCATCTTGGCATTCTTGGAACTCTTGAGGGAGATTCAAGAGAACCGAACCTGAGCACTTCTTGGGCAATCGGTCATTGACTCTTGGCTCGGGTACTCAACTCCGATCAAACTTCTATCATGCGACAAAGCTCATCGGTGGTCTCGTTCGACTCCTCAAGAGAAGAAGACCGAACCTCGAGGTCTTAGCATTTTCGGCCTACAAGCACAAGCCCTTCTTTGGCCTCTGTTGATCGAACTCAACCAAGAGCTTCTACCACGCAAGGAAGCTCGTCCCACCGAGCTTCTACTGTGCACTAAAACTCAACTTTAACTTTGTTCGGATCGTCCAAAGGAAGGAAACTCGATACAAACATTCGAAGGAGGCATCCTATCGCTATCAAAGAACCCATATTAAACAAGAAGAGCATTCTCTTTGCTTACGTTGTAATTTGATTCTTGATTTGTAATAAGTCATTCTTATCAATACAAATTCTTGGAGAACCATTTTATGCCCCACAAAACTAAAAATCCACCAAATCACAGTTGGTTACGAATTCTTATTCACAAACAAGGCATCCGAGGCCTATAAATACTCCCCTCACATACTTGTGTGAGGGCACTGACGTACTAACGGACAAATTAGCGAAGTGCTGACGGTTTGAGAGCAAAAACCTACTAATTTCAGAGAGAGAGGTGGAGATCTTGGCGAACGTCGTGCATAAAGAGGAAGTTTTCAAGAGATCCAAAGGCCTTCGGCGTTCCCTCGATATTCAAACCTTGATTTAATATTGGAAATAGTATTTATCTCACCTTGATGAGATATCTACTTTTATTTTTTTTTCCAAAATGATAAGAATATCGAGCCTTCTTCATGATCAATCCGGATCTGTGAATCAGTGGTCCACGGGCTAACGCGTCTCTGACACATGCAAAAATCCCATGCAAGAAGCAATTGATAAATAATCTCTCTGTGTGTTTCTAGGAAATCCTCCTTTTGTTTCTTTTGTAAAGAGAAGTCTTATAAAAAGGCTCACTCTTGTGATTCTGTTGTATTGATAAATGATTGTAATGGATTCTGCAAAGAAATTGATTTCTGACGCAAACACCTATCTTCAAGAACATCCCGGACGAAGTGATAACGAACGTTAATATGCTTTGTCAGCGTATGAAAAACCTGATTTTTCACTAAATAGATAGCACTCATGCTATCACAATAAATAGTAATGGATCGTTGCGAAACACCAAGATCCTCCAAAAGTCCTTGAAGCCAAATCGCCTCCTTAACAACCTCCGTAATCACCATATGCTATGCCTCCATCATCGACAAAGCCATCATAGACTACAAGGTCTATCTCCAATACACTAACACACGAGTCAAAGTAAACACATATCCCTATTGATCAGTGCTTATCCAAATCTTCAGTATAGTCCGAATCTACGTATCCAATACATAGCTGACCACCACTAGTGTCCCGCTCAAACACCAAACCAACGTTAAGAGTACCTCGAATGTACCTCAAAATCCACCTCACTTTATCCTAATGACCCGAACCCGGGTCATGCATGTATCGTGAAACCATGCTAACTGTCTGTGACAAAAGCGGTCCCGTACAAACCATAACGTACATCAAGCTACCATGTTTGCGTCGAAAGGTATTTACTTCATTACGGAACTCAATACAACTTCAGTCATTTACAATAATTTCAAAAAGTAAAATAAGTCTTTTTATAAGACTTTCTTAATAATTAAAATAAAAAGGTTACAACTCTCTTCAAACACACGCAGAGAATGTTTATCACCCGCTGCTTGCGTGGGATCTTTACTTGTGTCGGGGTTTATCCGTGGACCATAACAGATCAGATCCGGTTGGTCGGAATAAAAGATCAATGCTCTTGCTTCATAAAGGAAACAATCACAGAAGTAAATAATCTCAACAAAGTGAGATTACTACTCTTCTCAAGATCAAAACAAAGTCTTATCTCAAGAAATGGTGGAATGAGCTTCAGATCTCTCGAAATCCACTCTTTATGCACATGAATTCGTCAAGATCTCGCTAGCCTCTCTCAAATTCGTCAGAACCTCGCTCTAGCTCCTCTAAAATCCATGTCTCCCTTCAGATCATCCTTTATGAGGGCGTTAGGGGTGTATTTATAGATTCTAAATGCCATGTTTGTGGATAGGACCGAAGAACAAACGTTATTATTCGTTTAGGTGAGTTTTCGGTTGTGTAACAACTTCCACATGTTTAAGGATAACCCCACATATTTATGGATAGCCACCAGGAGTTCTAGAAGCTAATCTTATCAGAAAACACGTCGGGAGCTGACCTAAGCGTGAGTCACTTCGAAGTGACTCGGAATTTTCGAGTCACTTTGAGGTGACTCGGATTTTTCGAGATAGTTTGTACTATCTTAGGTATTTTGGATTTCATTCTCTCGTCCGACATTAGAATGAGGTGATTCAAGATGATTTAGAAAGATGGCAAAGAGGCCTACAACTTTTATCTTTTGAGCTTTTTCAAATTTGAAGAGAATTATGGTCGAAATTTCAATTATTCTCGAACCATCCATTCTAAATCTCGTTGTTGCTTCCTCGCTTCATATTTTCACGCGTTTCTTCTGCTTTGTGCACTTCTTCTCCTCACGTGTTCCTTTGCTTTCTTTTAGCATCGAATGATCCTCTTTGACTTAGATAATCCTCTCTGACTTGGATAATAATATTCATCGTCTTCTCTTTATCTCGTGCTGCGTGCGGAAATCCATAGGTAATTTTTGACGTCTACAGATACCCCCTTCAAAGTGTTTTAGTCTTATTCTTTTATAGAAGAGACTAGAATACTTTGAATATGATGGGCCTAGCTTTCAATTCTTTGATTTCTTCAGCTTTCATCCTATTCGGTATTTTTATCGAATAGTTAAAAATTCTTCCGGTGCTGCATTTATTGTCTGACCATTTTCAAAATTTTGAACTAAAAACCAGTGTGTTGATTTCTAAATTAGCTCGCGTTGTTGAATCAATATTGAACTGATGATCTTTGTTAGGAATTCGTATCTGAATCACAATTGAACTCCCAGGGATTATCCTTTGAACTAGAATTTTTCTAAGCATTATTTTAGTGAACCTATCACTGCGTTGATCAGTATTGACCTTCATTGTAGAACGTTGTCCGGCGTTAACATAGTTTATACTCGTACATTTACTAGAGTCTACATAGTTTAAGTTTGACCGACGTTATAACGCGTGGCAGACCCAAGTGTAAAGGTTGCAGGATTAACCGTTAATACTGGTTCATCTACTGGTACGGATCTTACCCTTACGTCCCGCTAGTTATTTGCTTAACTATAGGGGAGTTTTAGTTGTAGGACCAGCTATTGGAGCTGATATGGCTACCATTATGAATGCTTTAAAGGTTCCTCATGGAGGCTTCGGTTAGAATTGATGTTGTCCCGGGTACTTAAGTCATGAGACCAACTAATGAAGCTGGTGCGTCAGTGACTATCGTACTTAGAGGATTTTTGGCAAACCCTCAGCCATCAACGGATTTAATAAGCCTCTATTGACTACCATTTGTGTCAAGCTAGCATGCAGATTGTCTAAGTCCGTTTCGCATGTAATATTATTCTAAAAGAGTTAACTCTCTTAGACTTAGTGCTATGATATTGAATACATAGGCTTCGTTATTTTTACGGGAATAGGCTACTAGATAACGCGTGTTGGGCGTAGACTTGAACAATCCTTCGATCTCGGGTTATCCTTAAGAATATTATGTATAATATTCTTTAGGAACTTCCCGTTGGAAATAAAGGAAGCAACTTATTCTCATATACCCATTGAAGGTTGGAGAAATAATTTATACTCGTATACCCATTGGAGGATTTCGTTCTCATTTGGCTTATTTTTCATCATGATACCGGCGTTAACCAAGGCTTGAATGCTATTTTTCAGAGTAATACAAGTCTTGGTGGGGTGATGAACCCTCCTGTGATATGCACAGTACTTCGGATCCGCAATCTTATTTGTTTCCTCCTGATTTGTAGTTAGTTGTAGCTTGATTTTGTTGTTGGCGAGGAGGTACTTGAAGATTGCTGGAACTTTATCATCTTCAAAAGAATACTCCTCCTGGAACTTCAGATTAA
The DNA here is from genome assembly GCA_022839385.1 of Asparagus kiusianus. Classification (NCBI taxonomy): domain Eukaryota; kingdom Viridiplantae; phylum Streptophyta; class Magnoliopsida; order Asparagales; family Asparagaceae; genus Asparagus; species Asparagus kiusianus. The sequence goes on from BQKN01000637.1 coordinate 58,281, forward strand.
GAGTCCCTTGTTGCCTCTAAGGTTGCTATTGATGAATGTCGATAGCAGTTGCAAGTTCTTTAGCCGTCGATTGGCCTCTTTTAGGTTTTTTTCTTTTGAGAAAGTGTATGGCCTGTTCACCGAGCAGTTTTAACTCTTTCTAAGTTTTAGATGGTATGACCCCCAAGACTTTCAGGACATCAATGGAAAGATTATTGTGACATGTCTGATAGATGAACTCCTCTATGACAGGATCCTTGTAATTCATTGTCTTGTTATGGAAGCGTTGGACAAAACTGTCAACTGACTCACCATCCTCTGCTTCTTATCTAGAAGAGCTCCGATCAATACTTCGGTGTTATCATCGAAGAAATTCTTAAGGAAAGAGCTTTCCATGTCATCCTAGTAGTTAATGCTTCTTGGCTTGAGACGTCGATACCAATAAAAGGCCGCCTGGCGAAGGGTGCCCACGTATGACTGAATCATCAGGGGTTCATTCCCGGAGATCACTCCTAGGGGGACTTGAAATAAATTAGGTGCTGAGTGGGTAAAGTTTTACTGTCAAACAACGTGAAGTTAATTAGATTGAACTTCACCGGGTACGGGATTGAATCCCACTCTCTTGGATATGGAGACGGAATGACGATTCTCTTCACTTCTTGAGCTGATAGCAAGACATTGACCTTATATTCTAGCTCCTACATCATCTTGTTGTCCTCGCCCATATCTTTCTTTGGAGGATGTCGAGAAAGATCAACTGAACCACCCCTAGCGATATTGAGGGGTGCAATTGAACCATCCATAGTGTTACTAAGGGATGCGATTGTGCCACCCCTAATATTTTTGAGGGTTGTGTCAGTCATGATGACTTCGTCCACTTCTAGATCGCTATCAAGTGCGATGTTCTGAGTGCGGTGACTAGATTCAGCCTGCTGACTGGACTCAGGTGGTGGTTGAAGTCGTTGAGCCTGTAACTCTCTCATCTGTTGCATGGTCAACACCATCTCCATTTTTATTTCAGCTTTGAGTTCCTCTTGCTGTCAAGCTAAAGCCTCTTAAAGCATTTGAGCCACTAGGTCGGGAGTGATTGTGAACGACTCCCTTGCTTCCCCCATGCTGGATATTGTAGCGTTAGAGGCGATTGCGGAGCAAGTATCCGACAGTTCATCTTCTAAAGATAGTCCTTTGTGCATCCTTGGTAATCTGTATGTCTGATGGCTTCTAGCTAGAGCCAAGATATTCATTGGGCTATTCCTGAATTGACTTTTCTTGTGGGAGAAAAGTCGAGATTAGAGCTATTTGAAGCAATCGCGGATTTTCCTTTGTCAACCATGTTGATGGTGACTTTAGAGAATTCATTATCATAGACGATAGATTTTCTCTCATGGAAACGTCTTGGTTTGGGCTTCGACGCTTTGGTGGCATGTTTCTCGAATATCGAGACCCTTTGTGAAATGGTCCTGGGACAGCTATATTTTGATAATACTATCTTGATTGATCTCCCGTATGGATAATGAGAGCTGATTTCTCGGACACCCTTCTTTTAGGATTTGTTCACAACCCCAGCCTGATGGTGCAGCTCATTAGAGTAATCCATCGCTTGTTAGTGTGATGCCTCAAGTATAACGTTGTCTTTTAACGGACACATCTTCTTTTGGAGATGAAGAACTTTGTTGATATTCTCGGGATAATTTGTTGTCACCTTTGAAACATCCAAGGTTGCATCAGGAGTCGATGTTTAGGACCACCCCCTTGCAATCATGGAACCTTAACGGGCTCTTGGGTTTTAATACAAACCCCCAGGCGATCGATGCTAGGAATCCTTTTGTGCATGGTGCACGAACATATACAATGAGGTTCCTCGGTTTGTTTGGAAGCATTAGGATACCTTTGAGCGGCCTTTGACTTGCCAGGAGTGTTTGTACGACCCCCAGTCTAAGGAACTATTTAGGTTTTGTTCATTGGAGCTTTACCTCGATCTTTGTGCAAAGGACCAAGACAGTCCGCCATCGTAACCTTGAATTTTGACAGGTCAAAGCTGACGTGAGACTTCTCCGGAGGTACGGGATTAACTAGAATAGGAACGAGGCTTGACAGATGTGGAGAAATGACTACAGGAGGTAAATTAGGCACGGGACACCTTGAGGTGCCTCGGGCTTGGCACGAGTCAACCTGAAATGGCTCAGGACTTCTGATCTTTTTAGCCACTGTCGGAGTTATTTTTGATGTTATTTTGGACTTTAGCTTCCGGATTTGGCGTGGTATTGATGGTTTGTTAGCCATCTCTTCGTTCTTCATGCTTTGTGTCTTTTGCAAAAGGGTGCGAGCATGTGCGGCACGTGCACATCGCCTTTGGATACGCTCCTTATGGGTTGAACGATTCCTTTTGATAAGGACCCATTCTTTCATCGATAGCTTAGAGGATATGTCAGCCACACGCTGTTGAAGTGATTCGACTGCTTGACGCCTCCTGGACTCTAAGTTTGCGTAATATTAAAGCTCGTCGATTTATTCCAATGGCATGGCGATTTGACGAGCTTAGCGTTGGCGTCGCCTCTGACGAGCTCTCTTTGTCAGAGTCAGCATACTTTGATTGGATAACTCCTTGATTGGAGAGGAGACACTTTTAGCCTTCATCAGCGAGTACGCCTCCTTCAAAGATAATATCTTTCTGCATTTGCAGGGAGAGGAGGATTTTGAAGAAGACGAGGAGAAATATTCCTCGAACTTGGCTTCGTCAAACTCATACTCAACTACTGAATCAACCGGGATCTTGATCTTCGGTTACAACACGACAGTCTTGGCAATGAGACTGTTGGCTCCCACTGTGATCGCCAGCGTGTTTGTGTCAAAAATTATTTTCTTAAATGCGCAACTCATTACAACTTTAGTCGTTTATAATAAGTTCAAAAAGTAAAATTAGTCTTTTTATAAGACTTTGTTACACAATAAAAATAAAAAGATTACAACTCTCTTTAAACATACGCAAATAATATTTATTACATGCTGCTTGCGTAGGATCTTTGCCTGTGCCGGAGTTTATCCGTGGACCATCGTGGATCAGATCCGGTTGATCGGAATAAAAGATTAGTGCTCTTGCTTCACAAAGGAAATATTCACAGAAGTAAATAATCTCAACAAAGTGAGATTACTACTCTTCTCAAGATCAAAATAAAGTCTGATCTCAAGGAATGGTGGAATTCAGATCTATTGAAATCCACTTTTTATGCACATGAATTCACCAAGATCTCGCTAGCCTCTCTCAAATTCACCAGAACCTCACCCTAGCTCCTCTAAAATCCATGTCTCCCTTCAGATCTATCTTTATGAGGGTGCTAGGGGTGTATTTATAAATTCTAAATGCTGTGTTTGTGGATAAGATCGAAGAACAATCGTTATTATCTGTTTAGGTGAGTTTTTAACTGTGTAACAGCTTCCGCACGTTTAAGGATAACCCCACATATTTATGGATGACCACCAAGAGTTCTAAAAGCCAATCTTATCAAAAAATATGTCGAAAGCTGACCTGGGCATGAGTCACTTCGAAGTGACTCGGAATTTCCGAGTCACTTTGAGGTGACTTGGATTTTCCGAGATAGTTTGTACTATCTTCGGTATTTTGGCTTTAATTATCTCGTTCGATATTGGAATAAGGTGATTCAAGTTGAGTTGGAAAGCTAGCAAAGAGACCTACAACTTTTAACTTTTGAGCTTTTTTGAATTCGAAGCGAATCATGATCGAAATTTCAATTCTTCTCGAACCATCCATTCTAAATTTTGTTGTTGCCTTCTTGCTTCGTATTTTCACGCGTTTCTTCCTCTTTGTGCACTTCTTTGCCTCGTGCATTCCTTTCCTTCCTTTTGGCATCAAATGATCATTTTTGACTTAGATAATCCTCTCTGACTTGGATAATAATGTCTATCATCTTCTCTTCATCTCGAGCTTCGTGTGAGAACCCATAGGTAATTTTTGACGCCTACATACCCACTACGCTTGCATATGTAGTCTTAGATATCAACTCTCTATCTTTAATTGTCTACGGTAAAAGGTCAATTGAAAGCTTCAAATAGGCTCCCAAAGGTACACTGACTGGCTTCGTCTCCATGCTCACATTAAATCGCTATAGAACCTTCTTCAAATAAGCCATATGTGTCGAACTAATTCTACCCTTATCTCTGTCTCTGCCGATCTCCATCCCCAAAATACATTTTTATTCACCCAAATCCTTCATCTCAAACTCACTCGAAAGCTAAATCTTCAATCTATCTATGATGAATTTGGAAATAGAAGCAACCAATATGTCATCGACATAAAGCAATAAGTAAATGTATGAACCACCATACAACTTGCGATAGTACATGTAAGGATCAATTTGACTCCTAATGTACGAATGACCGATCATGAACCCATTAAATCGCCTATACCACTGTCTTGGAGATTGCTTCAACCCGTATAGTGATTTCTTCAATCTACACATGAATTTCTCCTTTCTGGTAGCTCGAAACCCTAATGACTGAGTCATATAAATTTCTTCACCAAGATCACCATGAAAAAAACTATTTTCACATATAACTGATCCAATTCCAAACCATATTATGCCACCAAAGCTAGCAAGATCTGAATCAAAGAGTGCTTCGTCACCGTAGAAAAGACTTTATTATAGTCAATTCCTTCTTTCTGTGCATAACCCTTCGCAACCAATCTAGCCTTATAGGAGGGCCCTGAATGCCCTCTTTCTTCGTATACACCCATTTGCAACCAATAACCTTCCATCCTTTTAGAAGCCCAACAAGCTCTCATGTGTCATTTTTGTGAATAGACTTCATCTCCTCCTGCATAACCTCCTACCACAAATCAACCTCTGAACTCTGCTCAGCCTCTCTGAATATAGTAAGAACCATCTCGTCATCACTCTCCACCAGAACTGCATATGCAATGACTGTGTCTGTATACCTCACTGGTAACCGTATATCTCTCATCGATCTCCGAACTGCAATCGAATTCTAAATCTGAGCCTTCGATCCCTGATCCTACTCTGTCATACCTGTATCCTCCAAATCATCACCGTGCTTTCCTGACATCACATCAGTCGGCACTCTAATGGATATTATCCTATCTAGACTCTGTGGAGCTGCATCCCACCACCTACAATATCTCCTCTGTTGGGGGTGTTCTCTACCTAATGAGAGCTGATAGGCTTCAAGAGCGAAGCCTCATCGAATGTGATATCTCTACTCAGTATAATTATTTTCTCAAATAGATCCCAAAGCTTGTATCCTTTCATACCACACTTGAATCCCACAAATATAGCATTCCTAGCTCGAGGTTCCAATTTATCACTTCTGACGTGATAAAATATAGGGCACCCAAATACCTTGAGCTGATCATAGTCGTGCGCTAGCTCTACTGACCATATCTCTATAGGGGTTTTCCCTCAATCGTAGATGAAGACAGCCTATTAATGATGTGGCTTGCATATGAAAATGCCTCAGCCCAAAAGATCTTCTCCAAACTACTCTGCGATAACAAACATCGGACCTTCTCCAGTAAAGACCGATTCCACCTCTCCGCCATCCTATTCTGATACGGTATATGACTAACTGTGAAGTATCTCTCTATGCCCTCGTCTCGACATAGCTGCTGAAAGCGGTCTGAAGTGTACTCACCGCCATTGTCGGATCTCAACATCTTGATCTTTCTCCCTATCTGCAATTCCAATATTCTCTTCCACTCCATAAATATCTCTAGGACTTCACTCTTCTTCGCCATGGTGTACACCTAACAACGCCTAGAATAGTCATCTACAAACTCGACAAACCAATATCAACTACCAAGTGATGCCGTCTTGGTGGGACCCTAGACATCCGTGTGCACATAGTCCAAGATGCCTGTCGTCCTATGAATGGCTGTCCCGAACTTCACTTTAATCTTCTTGCCAAGAACACGATGCTCACAGAATTTTATATTCCCACTCTTGGCTCCCTTCAATAGCTCCTGCTTGCACAGTGCTTGTATTAACTATTCACATGTGTGCCATAATCTGTAGTGCCAAAGTCTGCTCGTGTCTACCTCTGAAACTGCTGAAACTACCTGGAAAATCTCGGTGCTGTTAGACCTTGGGGGGGGATGATTAGGGTCTTATGCTAATCTAATTCAATTTTATGCCAATTAAAACTAATTAACAAATATATTCTTACAAGATAGATATACAAGAGTTATAAGCAAGAATAAGCAATATGAATAAAGAGATATATCCTATATGATAAAAAAATATAAGGATATATAAACTAGCATAAGATGATATATCCTATCAAAGAGATATACAATATGATATATGCAAGGATATGTAAACTAACACAAGGGCAACCAATATGAACTAGATAGTGGATGATAAAAATAATGAGCTATGGACAATGGCGACAAGAAATATAAACATAAGATTAAGTGCGCTAAAGCAAACTCAAACACACGATATGATCACGGAGTTCAGACCTTCCGTCCTACGTCTCCGCTCCCCACTCCCAGGGAGAAATCCACTATCATGACCGGGTTTTCTATGCTCACCCGAATAACTTTTACAACCACACTAAGTCGGTTTTCAACACTCACCGATCAACCTATACACTCACACTCACAATGTCGGTTTTCAACGTTCACCGATCAACGTTCACACCTCACACTCGGTTTTCTAGCTCACCGAAAACTTTACAATCTCACAATGTAACAAACAATAAATTTATTCTCTACAATAGATAAGAACACAATGAAAGCTCACACTCAATTGTTACAACTCTCACCAACCCCAAATATACTATGTATGAAAATACAATAAGCTCAATGTGGATGTGTGTAAACAATGAGTGAAATCAAATCAAATCTAAACTCAATATAAAAGCTAGTTTTAAAGAATAATAATCAAATAACTAAGCAAATGTAAAGCTAGATAAGAGTTTAGAAAACTTCTCAATGGATAACAAGATGGAGAGATGGAGATTGAAGCCCAAACAAGAAGATAATCTCCTCCACTTGTGAAAACTTCTTCATAAACCAAACAAACACTAAAACATACTTAAACCCTTATTTAAAACTTGTTTAAAACACTTCTTAGATGTTGAAAATAGTAATGGCAAAGGGGTATATATAGGATAGAAGAAAACAACTCAAAAAATCTCAAAAACCCACTAAAAAACCAAAAACAGAAGTTACCGTTAAATTTCAACGGTCGGATACTACAGTAATGGCGGTAGACCGTGAAGTTCATCAAAACTAAGAGAACGTGCAGAGAGTTTGACGGTCGACCGCACTGTAGCGCGGTCGACCGCGGTACTGTAGCAATATATATCCAGCTTTGTAAAAGCAATTTAAAATAGTAAATTAACACCAAAAATTATGAAACTTTTAGACATGTAGAAGAACATGTTAGAGAAAGAATTTCTGAAAAATCATTTCTCATTTGAGAGAAATAAATATTTGAACACAGATATATAGTTTCTGAAAATCTGCTGACATACACGATTTTGTAAAATTAATTGGGCACAGTAAATCAACTCTAAAAATGGTAAAATTTTGAGAAAAGTTTCTAAACATATAGATAAACATTTCAAAGAAATAATTTCTTAAATATCACTTCCCATTTGTGAAAACTCATCTGTTTTGTAAAAACATGCACGAACGAAAAACATGATTTTGTAAATTCAATTAAACGTAACAAATCAATTTCAAACTTGATGAAACTTTGCGAAATGTTTGAAAATGTGATTTTAAACATGTTACAAAAAAGAATTTTCCAATTTGTATTTCCTAATTGTGGAATCTTATTATTTTGCAAAATCACATAAGTATGGACTTGTAAAAGCTTGATCTTGACAAAATGAGTTTAAACAAAGTTTTGAAAACTTTCCAATAGATTTATAAACTTGATAAAAGATATAAAATAATATCATTAAGTCTATAATCTAAAACGATGATAAACCAAACCAAACGTGTGTGTGTGATATTGAGCTTGAAGTATTAACACACATAATATATAAACCTAAACTAAATTACCCAAGCTTGATGAAGGTCTTTAATAAGCTTGACTTGGTACACTTGCAGAAGAAGCTTGACTTGGATCTTCAACTTGAATAGCAATGCTTCACTCTACTATTCCGCCAACCTCAATTGGATATGATCGTGAAACTCTATTCCATCCATCCTCCAACATATTGTTTGACTACAATAAATAAAAAAACACAAACACTAGACAAACAATATTAGTAGTAAATTGTTTGTTAAACATCATTAAAACAAGAAGGCCAACAATCTCTCCTTTTTTGATAATGACAAACAATTTACAAAAAGAAATATATGCATGAAGGAAATGAAAAAATAATTCACATGCATATTAACAAGAAAATGTATACTCACAATATTTCTCCTCATTTGACAACATCAAAAAGGGAAAAACTATAAAGATGAAAGAGAGCGAAAGCTCCCCCTATCAAAAAGCATAGGTAAGTATAAAACAAGTATAGGGATTGCTCCCCCTATCAAAATGCTTTAAAGAATGTATGCAATGAGGATCAAGGCAAACATATGTGAGCAAGCATAGATGGAAAATATGCTAAACACTCCTCACATACGAAAAAGATATTGAGAACACATATGAATATATCAATATGAAAAATAGTGTCTCACATCAAAAAAATAAAAACCATGTAAAAATAGATTTATGAACACAAATGAGAGAATAACATGAGAATCATGCAAAAAGAGTTTTCGAATGAAAACAAATCAACCAAATGAAATCATAAATCAACCACAATCACATAAAACCAAACCATCATTGATTTTCAAAAATCAAGAGAGGCAACTATATCTAGCTCTTGAGCTAGTATCAACCTATATGAACATTTTAGCACCCGGTAAACAAGATTTGGGAATAAACACCCAATAATCCGGGGTGTTATATAAATACAAACCGCTCATCAAAACAAGATCAATAATCATGAAAACAAAAAAATTTGATCAAAAAAAAAATTGTTTTCATAACCAAAGGATTTTAAGACATAATTTTCAAAATCAAGAAAAGGAAAAAATAAGAACACTAAAATTCTTGGTTTAAAAATTAAATTTGTTTTGGTACCCAAGAACTCTTGGTACCAAAAGATTTAGGGACATGACCCCTATCTTTTAAGCTCAAAGTCCTAGGGTTATGAACCCTCTTGGGCACATGTGGTGCACTAACACGGTCAAAACAATATTCATTCAAATGACCATTCCGATTACAATTTGTATAATGAAAGAGATCCATTTGTTTTTGTGGACCTTTATCTCGTGCACGGAAATCATTTGCAAATAAAGATTGCCTTTTAAAAGTATTTTGCAAATGAGAAACATTCTTAAACAATGGTCTATTTGGAACATATTACAACTTAGAAGCTTTTTGCATATCAAAACAAAATTTAGCAAGATGTCAAAACCTACCACAAACATCACATTTAAAAGCATGTGGTCTACTAGAAACATTTGGCAAATAAATTTTTTTTTCAAATCAAAACAATATTTTGCTAAGTGACCAAAACGACCACAAAGATCACACTTGAACACACTAGCATGCTTATGACGAATTTTGTGAGAATGAGCATGTGAATGTGTAAGTGTACAAGAGGAAGAAGCTACATGAGATGCACAAGGAGTATTAGAATTCTTATGTTTGTGTGCATCATAGCAAAATTTAGCTAAATGACCTTTTCGGCCGCAAATAGAGCATTTGTAAATTTTACTATATATGTGTGCATAATGAGTAGATGATGACTTAGACTTGGCACACATATCCATAAGCCTCTTATGATTATCAATGCATAATTTTAAAGTTGAATCTAAAGATGAAATGCGATTATTCATAAGATTCAAATCTTTATTTTTAGGCACATATGCATTTTTATTAGAAGTAGAACATAAATAGTCATTTATAAAGGAAGCAGTATCATTTTGTATGTTCTCTACTTCTAACATGGCATTATCTCTTTCATGAGTTAAACTAGCAACATTTGAAGTTAAAGAAACATGATCCAATTTTAATTTTTTATTGTTTTTTTAAGGATCATATTTTTATTAGAAATAGTTTCAAACTTAGATGCTAACAACTCATGATCGGATTTCAAATCCTCATGCTTGCTTTTTAAATCAATAAAAATTTTATGCAATAAGTTAAAGGCATGCAACAAATTTTCACTAGCACAAGCAAGTTCATCACTAGATAAATCATTAGTGGTTTCAAACTCACAAACCTCACTAGGACTATCGCCAAGCGGCCATGTGCATGATGCTCCATATGAACTTGAAGCCGGATCCGCCAAAGCTTGTTGGATCGCCTCCAAGTCCCATTGATGTGCTTCAATAAATTTCCATAAGGTATAAGCAGTATCAAAATAAACAAACTTGTTAGACATAGATGAATTAAAAGCATTTAGCAAATATTCTAACAAAATATTGTTCATTGTAAACATTCGATGATCATTTTTATTCCACGTAGATTTCTCCGAAGTGAGCACAATGTAAGCATCATCTATAATTTTTCATAAATCAAAGTGTTTAGATTGAACAAAAAGTTTAAATCTAACACATCATTGGGCGTAGGGAAAATTATCTAATCTAGGAGCAATATTAATGGCATAACCTAAACCATGCATATCCATAATATAAAAAGCAAGCAAGATATAAAAATCAAAAATTGGATTAGCACAAAAAGATAACTCGGATCTTTAACTCAAGGTAATTAGACCTTAAATCAAAGAGCACCAAGCTCTGATACCAATTGTTAGACCCTAGAGAGGGGGGGATTAGGGTCTTATGCTAATCTAATTTGATTTTATGCCAATTAAAACTAATTAACAAATATATTCTTGCAAGATAGATATACAAGAGTTATAAGCAAAAATAAGCAATATGAATAAAGAGATATATCCTATATGATAAAAAAATACAAGGATATATAAACTAGCACAAGATGATATATCCTACCAAAGAGATATACAATATGATATATGCAAGGATATGTAAACTAACACAAGGGCAACCAATTTGAACTAGATAGTGGATGATAAAAATAATGAGCTATGGACAATGGCGACAAGAAATATAAACATAAGATTAAGTGCGTCAAAGCAAACTCAAACACACGATATGATCACGGAGTTCGGACCTTCCGTCCTACGTCTCCGCTCCCCACTCCTAGGAAAAAATCCACTATCACGATTGGGTTTTCTATGCTCACCCGAATAACGTTTACAACCACACTATGTCGGTTTTTAACGCTCACCGATCAACGTATACACTCACACTCACAATGTCGGTTTTTAACGTTCACCGATCAACGTTCACTCCTCACACTCGGTTTTCTAGCTCACCGAAAACTTTACAATCTCACAATGTAACAAACAATAAATTTATTCTCTACAATAGATGAGAACACAATGAAAGCTCACACTCAATTGTTACAACTCTCACCAATCCCAAATATACTATGTATGAAAATACAATAAGCTCAATGTGGGGGTGTGTATATAATGAGTGAAATCAAATCAAATCTAAACTCAATATAAAAGCTAGCTTTAAAGAATGATAATCAAATAACTAAGCAAATGTAAAGCTAGATAAGAGTTTAGAAAACTTCTCAATGGATAACAAGATGGAGAGATGGAGATTGAAGCCCAAACAAGAAGACGATCTCCTCCACTTGTGAAAACTTCTTCATAAACCAAACAAACACTAAAATACACTTAAACCCTTGTTTAAAAATTGTTTTAAACACTTCTTAGATGTTGAAAATAGTTATGGTAAAGGGGTATATATAGGGTAGAAGAAAACAACTCAAAAAATCTCAAAAACCCACTAAAAAATCAAAAACAAAAATTACCGTTAAAGTTCAATGGTCGGATGCTACAGTAATGATAGTCGACCACGGCGGTCGACCGTGAAGTTCATCAAAACTGAGAGAACGTGCAGAGAGTTTGACGGTTGACCGCACTGTAGCGCGGTCGACCGCAGGTACTGTGGTACTGCATATCCAGCTTTATAAAATCAATTAAAATAGTAAATCAACTCCAAAAATTATGAAATTTTGAGAGAAGGTTCTAGACGTGTAGAAGAACATGTTAGAGAAAGAATTTCTGAAAAATAATTTTTTATTTGAGATAAATAAATGTTTGAATACAGATATATAGTTTCTAAAAATCTGCTGACATACACGATTTTGTAAAATCAATTGGGCATAGTAAATCAACTCTAAAAATAGTAAAATTTTGAGGGAAGTTTCTAAACATATAGATAAACATTTCAAAGAAATAATTTCTTAAATATCACTTCTTATTTGTGAAAAATCATCTGTTTTGTAAAAACATGCACTAACAAAAAACATGATTTTGTAAATTCAATTAAACATAACAAATCAATTTCAAACTTGATGAAACTTTGCGAAATGTTTGTAAATGTGATTTTGAACATGTTATAAAAAAGAATTTTTCAATTTGCATTTCCCAATTGTGGAATCTCATTATTTTACAAATCATATAAGTATGGACTTGTAAAAGCTTGATCTTGGCAAAATGAGTTTAAACAAAGTTTTGAAAACTTTCCAATAGATTTATAAACTTGATAAAAGATATAAAATAATATCGTTAAGTCTATAATCCAAAACGATGATAAACCAAACCAAACGTGTGTGTATGATATTGAGCTTGAAGTATTAACATACATAATATATAAACCTAAACTAAATTACCCAAGCTTGATGAAGGTCTTCAATAAGCTTGACTTGGTACACTTGCGGAAGAAGCTTGACTTGGGTCTTCAACTTGAATAGCAAGGCTTCACTCCACTATTCCGCCCACCTCCATTGGATATGATCATGAAGCTCTATTCCATCCATCCTCCAACATATTGTTTGTCTACAATAAAAAAACACAAATACTAGACAAACAATATTAGTAGTAAATTATTTGTTAGACATCATCAAAACAAGAAGGCCAACATGTGCTTCCCTTCAGATAATATAGATTACGTACTCCCTTCATCACTACCAAAGATCCATTAGTAACTTTTGCTACAGCGCTCTCAAAAGTCACCTTGAATCCCTTTGCCTCCAAAGCTCTAACGGAAACAAGATTTTTCTTCAGCTGAGGAACAAATCTCACTTCTTCAACTCACGAATAACTCCGTCGTGTATCCAAATCCTAACGGTACATATCCCACAAATACCACATGATTAATCGTTTCTCATGACCACCACACCCCCCTTGAGCTTCTCGAAAGATGCAAACTAATCTCGTAGAGAAGTCACATTATAAGTAGCACCAAAATCCAGCATCCAATCCGATGCATCAACATGGCTAACCTCTAGAGTAATCAATAAAGAAAAGCATGAATCATCTGAATCGTTACCACTCTTAGCAATATTCTCCTCGCTGGCTTTCGGGCCCTTCTACTTGTTATTCTCCTTCTCTTTGAGCTTCGGGCAATCTCTCTTCCAATGTCATTGTTCTTTACAGAAAGCACACTGGTTCTTCGCTAATTGGTAGTGGCCTCTTGACTTTGATCTGCCTCTGTTGCCACCTCTCGGATAGGGACTCCTACCTCTCATCGAAAAGGCCTCTCCTGAAGTGCTAGCTCTGGAAGATTCTTTATCCTTCTCCTCAAGTCAAAATTCGTCAACGTATTAGTCACTTCACTATAGGTGATGGAAGATCTACCTTTCAACAAAGTGAGCACGAATGTATCATACTCCTCATCAGGTAAGGAGCCTAATAAAATAATCGCCTTGTGCTCAAAACAACATCTTTTTCTCTCTACAAATCTCTTCGAAAACGTTATATATATATAGAAACCCTAAAATCAAAACATACTAGGAATCCAACAATTCTAAAACTAAAACCAAAACAGACTAGAAATTCTAATAATTCTAAAACCAAAACCAAAACAGACTAGGAATCCTGTTTGGCCCAATAATCTGCTATCCAACACTCTCCATCTGTTTACTTCCTAAGCATAACTCTTTTTGGTGTTGAGTAATTAATAAGCAACCAAAGCATAACTCTTTTTGGTGTTGAGTAATTAATAAGCAACCAAAGCATATGAAATTTATTTTAAGTGAGAAATCCCCATTCTATAATTGATGAACGTTTAATACAAAATATGAGATATTATTCAATAATGTCTTGGAATTCATCAAGATAAATAATATTTTGCGCCGTATACAGTTAACGTGTAAGCCAAGATATTAGTGTCCATCACGTTGTTTGATTGTTGAAAGCAACTGTACTTTGAACCTAAAGATTTTCAGTCCTTTTGTTTTTACGAAAGATTTTCAGTACTTTGTTTGATTTAGACCTTCTATTTAGGAAAGTGGAAAAGTAACAACCCCCCACCCCAACCCCCGCTCTTTTTTGTGGACCGCCTATCCTGTTGCAAATATTCCCACACTCCGTTTGTCAATCAAATGAAATAACTGCAATATTATGCAAATATTGTTGTTTACATCAAAATAAAATAAATGAAATAGCAATACTCAGCCTTTAGCTTCGCGACAGGAAGCTAAATTACACATACAAGTTTGAATAAATTTGCGAACACCCTTTTAAATTCGGCCAATTTTGAAATAACCCCTTAAATTTTAAAATTTCATTTAACCCGCCTTAAGTTTGGGGCCTTTTAGAAAAAATCCATGCATCTTCATTTATTTTCAACTAACCCTCCAACATATGTGTGATAAAATGGTAAAAAGGTTGTTAGAACGTGGTTCACATGAGATTGTTAGAACATTGTTCATAAAATATCTCTTATTTGAATAATAACAAACTCTCATATACTACTGATATATTTTGTGAGATGATATATTTCAGATATAAACAGATACGAGCAAGATGCGATTCAAAACGATGTAAAAATCAACAATAGGATTGATTTTAGCTTTGGAACCATCGACGGTCAAGAGGTACCCATCGATGGTCAAACATCTCATCGATGATCACAAGAGCCAATCAAAGAAAAATAGAAGCAGGAGTTGGCACCATCAATGGTCAATAGTGACCCATTGATGTCATAAGGAACCATCGATAGTTATAGGAGATAATTGAAGAAATCCATAAACTAGAATCAGCACCATCAATCCTATAGTTGAACCATCAATGACCACGAAAGAACCATCGATGGTTGTGATCCACTACTGGTGGTTATGACAAGATTTGATAGTTTTCAGGATTTAATCTCAGCTATTTGTCATGACGAGATTTGATAGTTTTTAGGATTTAATCTCAACTATTTGTCATCCCATTTGATCTCCTATTTGCACTCAGATTTACGTATCTCTTTCATGTCCTATGGGGGTCTATTTAAGAAGAGTTGGAGATCATAACTAATAACGAAGTCTAAGGAGGTAAATATACAAAATTTGAGAGAGAGAGAGAGAGAGAGAGGGAGTTGATCAAATCCCCTGAGTCTCATTCAATTTATTCTTGGCGCACTTTTTATCAGAGTTTGATTAAGTAGGAAGGAGTGTCCTACGCTTACATTCCTATACCGCTTCTTTACGGATCTTCATCTTCATTGATTTGAAGAACAGTTTGATAAAGTGTTGTAAGATTGTTCTTTTGCCCTCTAATTATTTTGGTTGGTTATTTTTCAAACTTGTGTGTTTGACGGTGTACTCAAGCCTAGGTAATTGAGGGTTGGGTTAGCTAGGGCCAGGTTTCTCTTAATCATTATGAAGAGTTAGGTTAGACGACTGGTTTAGGGTAGATGCCAGAATGCGGTCTTTGAAGCCTGTTAAATCGGGTTGTGATACATGTAAACTCTGATCATAGTGAGGAAAGTGCTTTGTGAGAAGGAAAAGTGGATGTAGGATTTTTATCCGACCACTATAAAAATCTCGTTTGCTTTTATATTGGTATGCTTTTTATTTTTAAGTATACAATTAAATATAATTAAAAAAGGCTAATAGTCCAACATAGATTGTGTGAGATCCTATTGATGGATTTAAATAATAAATCTTAGGTTTTAATTATAACGATGATTAAACATTTATGATAGAGCACGATGAGAGTAATTCTAATATGGGTGACCTTCTGGGAAGTTATAGTGTAATGATGATGCTTTTTTATTTTATGGTCTAAAAACAACTATGTTTCACCATTCTTGATACATGTATGTATCACGAGTTTTGTAACACATGTATGTGTTACCACTCTTGATATATATATGTATCGTGAGTTTTGAACACATGCATATATCGCAAAATTTATGATATATGTATGTCTCACAAGTTTTGTGACACATTCTCACATGTGCAGAAGGACGCTCTACACTACACATATGCTCTACTCACACTTTTGGTATGTATCGTACTCTACCTATGCAATATAGAAATGTGTCACGTAGAGATAAAATATATATCATAATTTACAACTTTGTTGTAGTTATCTCCTTGTGTTGTATGAATTTTAAAGATGAACACTTCCTGATACTATATTTGAAAATGTTTTGAAATTGCTAGTTATGATAAGCATCTGAAACAAATCCCTCCATATTTGACAATGGGTTAAGGAAGAAGGATTAAGGAGGAGAATTAATGTAGTTAGCCCATTTGATAATTAAAAAGACTAAATTATTAACATATTAAATAAATTTTATTTTATCAATTGTGATCACTTTTAGTGTTTGGGAATTGTTATGGAGATTTCAGTCGCCAAAATGTGGCCCTTTACCAGCAATGAACGGATATTCCCCTACATGCACCGCTCAAATCGAATTGACGGTTAAGACCACTAAGATCTCGACTTAGCCTACTCGTCGAGTCGACATCTCCTTAGGTCGACAAGAAGGGTGGTACTTGTCGGTCCTCTTGTTAAAGACGACTCGCTATGAGTCCACTCGATTAGTTATTCAACACCTCACGGGGTCGACTCGAAAGGCATTACTTCTTGATATCCCTCACTACAAACCAAAAGACGACTTCAACCTCAAAACCCCCCTCCCCCCTCCCCCCGCTGATAGCATGTCAGCGTCATATTAAATGCTTGGAAGGCGCCATCATTTCTCCACCCCTGATACTATTTATGACACATCGGACCACACCGGCTTCGTGCGCCGCCCATTGCATCTTATTAATGGCAAAATAATAGCACCCATCGCACAGCCGATCTATAACTGGCACCTGTAAAGTAGATGCTGACTCAGCCGCTAGCTCAGGCTCGACCAAAAAGACTAGACTATCCCTCTTGCTTGGCTATAAAAAGGAAATCTATTCCAAATAAAATGGTAAACAATTCCTCAGCATTTTTCTCAATTCAGCTGTATTTTTCTTATATTCTCATTCAAGCACCTAGCTGACTTGATTGTTGGAGGATCAACGGGGGAACCAGTCTCCGTCCTCTTACGAGTTATTATGCGTGCATAGACAAACAACCAAACTCTAAATCGGATATTCGGAAAAGCGAGCGGCCCCCATATCAACCCAATCCTTATCTACCTTCTCTTTTAACCATGTGATTTAAACCATCAATAGGAATAATGAGGATTTTAACTTTTTTTTATAAATAGAGGGATTAACTATTAGTCCTTCTAAATAAGATTATTAGTAAGCCCTTCATTTTGAGGAGTTAGCTCATTTTAATCACTCTAGAGGGGTTAGCTTAACCCTTATGTATTTTTTGCATTTGACAAATTACGGAGAGTTAACTCTGTTAGACCCTAGAGGGGGGGTGATTAGGGTCTTATGCTAATCTAATTTGATTTTATACAAATTAAAATTAATTAACAAATATATTCTTGCAAGATAGATATACAAGAGTTATAAGCAAGAATAAGAAATAAGAATAGAGAGATATATCCTATATGATAAAAATATATGCAAGGATATATAAACGAGCACAAGATGATATATCCTACCAAAGAGATATACAATATGATATATGCAATGATATGTAAACTAACACAAGGGTAAACAATATAAACTAGATAGTGGATGATAAAAATAATAAGCTATGGACAATGGAGACAAGAAATATAAGCATAAGATTAAGTGCGCCAAAGAAAACTCAAACACACGATATGATCACGGAGTTCGGACTTTCCGTCCTACGTCTCCGCTCCCCACTCCCGAGGAGAAATCCACTATCATAATCCGGTTTGGAAGCTGAAACTTCTACACACTCGGTTTTCTAGGTAACCGAAAACTCTACAACTCACACTCTTGCAAACCCACTCTACACCCTCACAAGTGTTGGACCTAGCCGTGTCTCCCTCAAGTGCTCGGTTACAACCTCTTCCTAGGTTCGTCAACCGACGTCACTCCTCTTGGGACGATCCCCGACTCTCACCACACACTCCTCTCGGTGTACAAGTGTATTACAAAGTGTATCCTCAGAATTAGGCTCAATACAATAAATTTTTGTTCTCTACTATGGATGAGAACACAATGAAAGCTCAAACTTAATTGTTACAACTCTCATCAACCCAAATATACTATGTATGAAAATACAATAAGCTCATGTGGGTG
>BQKN01000637.1:91792-104740 GCA_022839385.1 Asparagus kiusianus
TCATATTTATAAACATAAAAACCAAAACTTGTGTTGTATATATATATATGACTACATATATATACAAGGAAACCAATAAAATGTGTGTGTATATGATATTGAGCTTAGAGTATCTAACACACATAATATAAAACTAAACTAATATACCCAATCAATTTTGATCTTCAATAAGCTTGACTTGGTACAC
The DNA here is from genome assembly GCA_022839385.1 of Asparagus kiusianus. Taxonomy (NCBI): domain Eukaryota; kingdom Viridiplantae; phylum Streptophyta; class Magnoliopsida; order Asparagales; family Asparagaceae; genus Asparagus; species Asparagus kiusianus. Next base: position 91,980 of record BQKN01000637.1, read on the forward strand.
TATGCGGATGAAACTAAACTTGGTTCTTAAACTTGAATTGCAAGGCTTCACTCCACAATTCCGCCAACCTCCATTGGATATGATCGTTGAAGCTCTATTCCATCCATCCTCCAACTTGTTGTTTGCCTAGAATAAATACGAAAACATAAACACTAGACAAACAACATTAGAAGTAAATTGTTTGTAAATCATCATCAAAATAAGAAGGCCAACAAACTCACTTTAACCTTTCTATAGATTTTTTTTATTTGGTGGGTTAACAAGTGGTTAAGTCTCCTTAACCCCTCACTTATCCCTTTGCCAATAACACCTTAATGAGAAAAATGAAAATGTAAACTAAAGCCTTTTAGTTACATTAGGTGTTCCGTAAAACGATTTTTGAAACGACAACAGACCCGGCCCAAGGGGTAGGCGGGACAGGCGGTTGCCTAGGGCCCCCCAAAAACAGGGGCCCCATCCTCTTCCTCACTTCCTACCTGCTGTTGTTATTGACTTGTGTATTTTTTTAATCAAAGTTAGTGACTTGTGTATTAAACTTCACAAAATGTCAAAAAGGTTCTTATTGACTTGTGTATCTATTTAAACTTCTCTTCAGTTGCAGACAGACCCGGCCCAAGATAATTCTAATTGCATAAAGGTTCTATAAATTCACAAAATGTCAAAACCCTACCATCCTTTGGCCAAGGTGGGTAGCTTAGGAGAACTACATTGTGTTTGATCCTTGGGGTTAGTTATATCATCCCTTGGTATGTAGGCAGCCCTAAAGTTACTTGGGTGCAACACTTTATTTAAAAAAAATCTTGAATATAGGAGGGCCCCTTTAGTATTTTTGTTCAAGTTTTTGCCTAGGGTCCCCTAATGCTTAGGACCGGTCCTGAACGACAAACTCATGTTGGAGTGTTGCCGCTTGAAGAAAAAGACATTATTTTGTAAGAATTTAGATTGTTATAGAAGGAAATCTTCTTGCAATTCCAAGATTGTCGTGATTCAGGTTCATATTAACATTTTCTTGAATTAGATTGTTATGCTTTATATCTCTACTGTGAATGCTTCTTATAGGGTATACCTATGATTTGATGATGCTCTTCAATTAATGTTACATTTACAGCGTGTGCACTTTATTTAAAATTATTGATTCTCATGTGTTTATTTGTATTGAGTATGTACTGTTTAGCAGTGGAATTTAGTATATTCCTTATTTGATAATAAGGGATATCACATATTTGAATAATCTTAGCTTTGAAAATGCTACATTGTTGTTTTATTGGTTTTGGTAAATATTACCTTAGTAATAATTGTAATTTTTACGATAACTTTTAGAGGGAAAGTAAAGAACTGCAAGATTTTTATTTGGGAAAAATGTTTCTAGGACCCTTTAAAATAAAGGGGATGTGACCCAGCCCCCCATAGTTTTTCCCTTGTGTTTCAGCCCCCTCACACTCCCAGGAATAACTTTCCGAAATTACCCCTTCCCCTTTTCTTCTTCTTCTTCTTCTCCTCCTCCTCTCCCCTCTCTCTTCTCTCCCCCTCTTCTTCTTCTCTAGACCCTAACCCACACCCCCCACCCCTCCTCCCTCCCCCCTCCTCAGACCCCGTCCCCGACCTCCTCCGCCTCCTCCGTCTCAAGGTCTTTGACTAGGCTGGCGAACAGCGCTCTCACCCCTACCGTTGCATCTGCTCTGAAACCTCTCCATCTTTCAGATCTACAAGGGACTTTGAAGGAGGTTCTCTCTCTTCTTCTTCATCTTCTTCTTCTTGGTTCTTGATTTCGAATTGAAAGGGAAATGGCGTTCGATCTGAGGTAAGTGGTTGCTGCTTTTCTCACTTTGTCAATCTTCACTATGCTTGGGAATATGATTAAGCAGGATCCATTTGATTCGTATGAGGTACGATCTTTATTAATTGAGCTTGAGTTGGAGTTTTTGAATTTGATTGAGTTTTTAGGTTCATTGTATTAGATTTTGGACTTCCATGTTCGTTTTGTGATTAAATTTGGTGCTTTGATGTTGAATTATGTCAACATGTTGAGGATTTAATGTGGATCTGTTTTTAGTTTTGATTTCTTGCAAGCAGATACCTAGTGAGATTTCTTGCACACAAGGTTTTTGATATAATGCCTTAGTGAGAAGAAATTGTATTATTAGAGAGAATGACTCAATATCAGGTGTGGGTTATAATTTGATGGAATTAAGCAAGATTTGAGACTGATAAAAAAAAATCTATGCAGGTGAAAACCCAGAGATGATTAGTTGTTCAAAATAATGGTTTTGATTTGGCTTAGTGGGTGCATTCTGTGGTGAGAGAGGAATGGACAATTGAAGTTTTTGATAAGGGAATACTCTCTGAAGGAGTGCCTGAAGATAGAATGGTGAAGCTTCTTCAGATGCATTGAAGTGCATATACAAATCCACCGATGCTCGACTAACTATGTGCCAAGTTGCCGAGATGATACATTCATTGAAGGAAGAAGAGGATAGGTCTGTTGTGTCTGAAATTGATTCAAGAGATACTTAAAACTGGGGAATCTATTATCATAATGTCCTGGAATTTATGTATATGTTCCGTTTGATAATTATTATTTGCTAGTGTATATGTGTTGGTCACATATGAGGAGGTGGAAAAACATTGTTTATTTGTTACACTGATCAAGTGCTTTGGAGAGATGATGAAGTAGAAGGACTAGACTGAAAAGTGCATTGATGTATTGTCGCTTGTTGTGATCTTATGTTCTTGGATTCAAAGCTTTTAGTTGTATGTATATATTATATTGAGAGTTATTGGCTAAATGCCCTGATGTGTTGTCAATTGTTGTAGAAATTATGTTCTTGGATTCAAGATTATTAAGTTCTTGTATATCTTTGGCAGAAAAACTAACAGAAAAGTGAAAGGGAAAAATAAGAACAAGAGAAAGAAATGGGAAAATGTTAACTATAATAGTTATATGTTGACTTTTAGCAGAACATGTCAACTTTCATCCTAGTATGTTAACTTTTCATATTGAATATTAACTTTCGCTGCTTTATGTTAACTTTCATCCAAACCTATTAATTTTCACTGCTTTATTTTTGTAGAAATGTTTGGCGTGGATTGCTTATTAGTACAATACTTTTGGTAGAACAATGTAGGTTATCAAGACTTTTGTAGCACATTGTATTATATTTTTGTAATACTTAAGATTATAAGTCTAATCATATTATGTATTCAAGCAATATCAGCTGTAAGAATGTAAGAATTTTATTATGGTGAACGTTAACATGTTCAGTTGAGAGTTAATATGTTATGATAAATGTTAACATGTTCAGTTAAAAGTTAACATATTATGGTAAAAGTTAACATGTAATAGTGAATATTAACTTATTATGATAAAAGTTAACATGTTCAGCTGATAGTTAACATGTTATGAAGAAAGTTAACATATTATTATGAGAGTTATAGCATATAAACCTAAATGTTAACGTATGCACCTGAAAGTTAACATATACAGATGAGAGTTAATATGCTCACGTGAAAGTTAACATGTTCAGGTTAAAGACAACATTTTAAGCTTAAATTGTAATTTTAATTACATTTTGTACGCTGGAGCATATTTCAGAATAAAAGGATAATCACGACATAACTAGACTTACAATCTTAGAACTTTTTGATTTTTCACATGTTAACATTTCAGTTAGAACTTTTAGTCTTTCAAACACATCGAATTTTAGTTCAAAAAACTTGTTATGAAGAAAGTTTACATGATTTATAAAGAAAGTTAACATGTAACAGTGAACGTTAACATATTATGCTGAAAGTTAACATGTTCAGTTGAAAGTTAACATGTTACGATGAGAGTTAACATATAATGATAAAAGTTAACATGATTTATCAAGAAAGTTAACATGTTATTATGAAAGTTAACATGTAACATTAAAAATTAACATATTATGATGAACGTTAACATGTTCATATGAAAATTAACATGTTACGAGGAGAGTTAACATATAATGATGAAAGTAAACATAATTTATGAAGAAAGTTAACATATAACGAGATTTAATAGTGCATCGTAACTTAAAGATTATGTACATGATTTATATATATTATGTACATAATAAGCTCAAGATTATGTACATATTATGTACCATAATATTCTGGTTTTGATACAAATAATTTATATATAATCTTCAGTTTATTATGCATATCAAGTTCTATTTGAATGAAGTTGTACATATTCACATGACAGGCATAATACATTTCACATACAATCTCAATAAATAACACCAAAATTAATCACCAAATAGACACAATACATTTTATTAAATTTTAATCTAAGTACAACCAAACCACAAGAACACATACTATAATCAACTAAATAATAAAACATGACACATTACAAGCAATTGTGGATGCAACATAAGGATCATCAGTACAACAATCTTAGAATTGAGTAGTAGTCACTAGAGGATGATTCGACATTCCACAACCATAAAAATTATAAGCCACGTCTGAGATTGAGCCATTCTCTCCAATAAAATCATTTCTTCTCACCGATGCATTATATCAAACACCTTGTGTACAAGCAATTCCCATTAGTTTGGGCTTCAAAGACCAATCGAAGATCTTCCCAAATCGAGCCAATATCCCTTTGCATCCCAAATAATCTCATATTCACAATCCTCGTCATCATTCTCTTTAGATGAAACTACCAAGTTCCTTCCAATCAACCAATTCCAACATCCAAAACCATTTATTAGCCAAATGATGAGCAAAACAAGAGTCATAATAAATTGAGCTAGGTACCTGACATTAGTAACCCTAATAAAAATCATAAACATTAGAAAGTAACTGAGAATAAAGCACGAGAGGACTATTCAAGTGAACATCATGTGTTGGAAGCCTCACCTTTACCACAAATAACATAAATTTTTTCATCAGTCTCAAATTTTGCTTAATTCCATCATGCAAGACGCCATTTCCCTTTCAATTCGAAATCAAAAACCAACAAGAAGAAGAAGAAGAAGAAGAAGAAGAAGAAGAAGAAGAAGAGAGAACCTCCTTCAAAGTCCCTTGTGGACTTGAAAGAGGGAGAAGTTTAAGCTCAGAGCATATGCGACGCTAAGGGTGAGAGCTCTGATGGCCGACCCAGTCGAAGACCTTGAAGCGGAGGAGGCGAAGGAGGTCGGGGACGGGGCCCGGGGAGGGGGCAGAGAGGAGGGGTGGGGGCCAGGGTCTGGAGAAGAAGAAGAGGAGGAGAGAAGAGAGAGGGGAGAAGAGCAGTTAGGGGAGAGGAGGAGAGAAGAGAGAGGGGAGAGGAGGAGGAGAAGGAGAAGAAGAAGTAGAAGAAAATGGGAAGTGGTAATTTTGGAAAGTTTTTTCCTAGGAGAGTGTGAAAGGGGGCAGAACACATTTTGAGAGGCTGAAACACAAAGAAAAAACTATGGGGGGCTGGGCCACATCCCCTTTATTTTTTGAGGGCCTATAAACATTTTCCCCTTTTTTTAAACAAAAAACTTTCAAAATAAATGGAAATTAAATGGGTTGACTAGCAAAACAAATGTGAATCAAACTCTCTTTTAATCTTCAAACTAATTTGTCAATCTTCTAGGAACTATAAGAAGATGAATTGCGAAAATTTCTTCTTTTTCTAGTTCTCCTAAAAGATTGACAAATTAAGTTTTGAAGATTAAAAGAGTTACTAGAAGAAGAAGAGGAATTAAGCAAAAAGTCTAAATAAGCCCACCTGTAGTCAAGTAGCAAAGCTCCAAAACATCTCTAGGATTCCCATTTGTCTACATCACAGCCAACACTGGCACTAAATACCAATGCTTAACAATTCTAGAAGCTGACCTAGGTAGACACCAAGCACTAGTCAACAGTACCAAGCATAAACATAAACCGTTGCTTAAACAATCAGTGAGCCTAAACCCCATATAAGAGAATAGTTTGACTATTCCATATTCTTAATCACGTTGATAATGAGTTAGACCTAAGCATAATTGATAAGCTAAGCAACATGTAACCTTACAATTAAGTGCATAAAAACGTGGGAACTGAATACCTATGACTTTGGCTCGCCAATTTCCCTCTTAATATAAAATCCATCTTGCGTAGAGGACTTTCTTTTGATAACCCAAAGTTAGAAGTTATTCCTCTCGAATTAGAAGTTTGAAATTATTTACAATGGTGGGAGTGATTTTGTTCAAATACAATAAAGATAGAAAAACTTTAGCTATTCTGAAATGAATAATAGTCTCTATATTGGTAATCGTAGCTTTTGTCAATTTGTCAATATCTTATAACCTTATGCTGCGTTTTTTTAACGTATAATGGAACTTTTTTCAGTGGCTAAGTCAAGTGCAATTCCCCATCCTTAAAGTTCTCCTTAATTAGTAATGTGTTCTCTTTCTTAATCAGAATAATTAATTATTTTCCAAATAGATTTTATTTTATTTTTAACATAAACATAAGAGCTGTGTTTGCGATGTGCATGAATTTAGCTTTTACGCAATACATGAAGAAACTCCCTCTCGATATAGTTGACATTCATTGGTGACCTATTTTTCTGGTGAGCTTCTAAAAGAAAGAAAAATTATGAAACTTATCTTTCTAGCATTGTTGTCTTATCTCTTTGTATCTTACTTTGTTAAATGAGATGACAGCTCATATTCAATATATCATATTCTTGTCTACTATGACATTTTTATATTTTCAAGAAAGAGTAAGTAGGTGTCTAAAATTGACAAGGAACCACCTTAACTTGGGATGTAATTTAGAGAGAGATTTTCAAAATCTTTTTGGAAGTAACAAGGGAGGTCAAAAGAAACTCTCACTTTCCCTAACATCTCAAGGAACCCCGCCCCACCCCCCCCCCCCCCCCCCCTCATATTAAAAATTTGTTGTCACAAGCTGACGAAAAAGGAGGTGTCCCAAGTGAAGCAAGAGAGGATATACAACCAAAAGGGGGCAGTCCACCCTCTCAGCGCTTTGTCTCATCGTCTCTTTTAACACCTGTGAAGCAGGATAAGGGTCATGTTAATGAGAGAGAGAGATGAAGACAAGCAAGGTGGAGGTCTGGATGCATCCAAGGCTGGCCTCCTTTGAAATCCCCCCCGCCCCTGTTTCTCTCTCTCTCTCTCTCTCTATCGTCAAAAGGAAAACAAGAGAACAAAAGAGAGTGGTGTTTTGTTGTGTTATGGCATGTTTGGATGCTTGTGAGGATAAGGAATAAGGAGTCCGACCTTATTCCCCTGCCCCTCGCGCATCGGGACAAAGCCCCAAACTAACACTCTCAAATAATACTTCCAATTTGTTTTTGACACCTTTAAGCCTTCCCACCCTTAACTTTTCTAATAATCTCCAACAGCTTCCCCACTTTTCATTTTTGAAGAATTTAGTTAGGTTTTTGGTCCAACAGATTCCCCATCTCATTCTCCAAAATAGGGATGTAGAAGAAAAAATAGGGAAGCTTTCCCAAATCTGTAGTATTCTTCAAATTTTTAGAGAAAAAAAAAGATTTTTCAAAATGGAGAAGCTGTTGGAGTTGGTGTAAAAATTAATTGGAGAATATGACTTTTGCTTCCTCATTTTGGAGAAAATTTTGGAAAAATGCCCTTTTACAAAACATTCACGTTCGTGATGCTCTGCTATTTGCGTGCCACTTTTTTACAATCTTAAACCTTGTTGCAATTAAAGCATTAATTTACAAGTTGGGGGAAGGAAAAAAAAAAAAAAGGCAGGCGCGGGGGAAGGAAGCAATAAATAAGCGTCGGAAACGGAGGTGGGCTCTAGTTCTCATAAATTCCATATTCGTCTTCTCCGCTAACAAACAGACACCAAAATCCACGTCCTTCCAAAAAACGCTTCGCTTTTGTCGCCTAATGGCCCCCCCCAAAGGCTCATCATCGTCAATTAACCCCCCCACCCCCCTCGTTTTCAAACCTCCTAAACTATTAACTTCTATTTTCTCGGTTTCATACTTCGTCGGTCCCCTCGATCAAATTAATTAGGCTCAGATGATGGTTCTTCATCACCAGGACGAAGCCGCCTCCTCGGTCACCTCCTCCCCCCTCCAGTGCTTCTCCCTGATGTCTCTGTCCCCGACCACCGTCGTCCCCTGCGGCGCCCGCGAGCTCAAGTCCGACGAGCGCGGACTCTACCTCATCCACCTCCTCCTCAACTGCGCCAACCACGTCGCCGCCGGCTCCCTCGACCACGCCAACACCTGCCTCGACCACATCTCCCTCCTCTCCTCCCCCGACGGCGACGCCATGCAGCGCATCGCCTCCTACTTCTCCGACGCCCTCGCCCGCCGCGTCCTCCGCTCCTGGCCCGGCCTCTACCGCGCCCTCACCTCCACCTCCCCCTCCCCCGACCCCTCCTCCCCACTCCCCCGCCGACATTTCCTCGACCTCTTCCCCTTCCTCCGCCTCTCCTTCCTCGTCTCCAACCAGGCCATCATCGAGTCCATGGACGCCGAGAAGGTCGTCCACATCATCGACCTCCACGCCTCCTCCGACCCCACCCAGTGGCTCGCCCTCCTCCAGGCCCTCGCCGGACGGCCCGAGGGCCCCCCGCACCTGAGGATCTCCGGCGTAAGCGAAAGCAAGGAGGCCCTCTCCCACGTGGCCGCCGTGCTGTCCGACGAGGCCGAGAGGCTCGACATCCCTTTCCAGTTCAACCCCGTAGTCGGCCGGCTCGACAGCCTCGACTTCGAAGCGCTCAAAGTCAAGACCGGCGAGGCCGTGGCCGTCAGCTCCGTCCTGCAGCTCCACTCCCTCCTGGCTTGCGGCGACGCCGAGGGCCCGCAGCGCAAGCATAATAAGGCCGGCGGCTCGAGCGTGGCCCAGCTGCACAGGATGTTGCACATGGGCCAGGGGGGGACGCTCGGCGAGCTGCTGGAGAGGGACGTGCTGATCAACGGCTTGGTCCCGAGCCCCGACTCCGCCTCCTCGTCCCCTTTCGGGCTGCCCCCGTCGCCCAAAATGGAGCGCTTCTTGAGCTCGCTCTGGGGGCTGTCGCCGAAGATAGTGGTGGTCACCGAGCAGGAGTCGAACCACAATGGGGCCACGATGAACGAGAGGTTCGTCGAGGCGCTCAACTTCTACGCGACGCTGTTCGACTGTTTGGAGTTGACGGTGCCGAGGGGGTCGACGGAGAGGATGAGGGTCGAGAAGCTGCTGCTGGGGGAGGAGATCAAGAACATCATAGCCTGCGAGGGGGTGGAGAGGAGGGAGCGGCACGAGAAGCTCGAGAGATGGGTGCAGAGGTTCGAGGCTGCTGGGTTCGGGAGGGTGCCGCTGAGTTATTACGGGCTGCTTCAGGCGAGGAGAATGCTGCAGAGCTTCGGATGCGACGCTTACAAGGTTAAGGAGGAAGGGGGTTGTTTCTTCATGTGTTGGCAGGACAGAGCTCTGTTCTCCGTCTCAGCTTGGAGATGCAGGAGGTACGACTGATTATTTTTCGGGTTAGTTTTGTTTGGTTGTGTGTAATTAAAGTTTTGTTTGGGTTTTTGAATGAAGGAACAGTGTTTTGTTAATTTGGATGATGATATCGGTTGCTTTTTTATGTCAACTAGTATATCTGTTTATTGATCAATTAATAAGTGTTGCGACGTGTAAATTATGGGACTAATTAAGGTATGTGTGTTTGATCAATTTGGAGAGTACTGTGTAACATGTAAATTGTACTACGGGACTAGGGTATTCTGATCCTACATGGGGTCATCACTTCCCCCGCATCATCTTTCGATTATTATTGGCGATTGTTGGGGTCTCTCCAAGTCATTCAGAAGTCGTTCTGGCGACATTTTTGCGCATAACTTAAGCTCGGTTTGCTTATAAATATAAATGCACTTCGTTTTTGGACGCAAATTAATGATGGTCCATGCGGTCTCTGTACTCAAATTATTCTTGACGCAATGCAATGGAATTGTCTGATTCCTCCAAAAAGAAGGTATATGTCGTGTGCCAATTGAGTCGCATCAATAAATTTCCACATATACAATCATGTGACAAGTAAGTAGGGATTGAAGTATTCTTCAAGATGTTCCTTGGTGTGTTACTAATACGACACATTTACATAATTTGTGGTCTTGATCATCACGACACACCAATCATATATGATGGTGTGGTTCTATGCCACATTAGCAAAATACCGGTCAAGAGTGTGTAAGTACACGTGGTCTCCGTTTATTTGTAGTTGCTTAAAAAAGTTTGCCAACTATAACTAGTTTGAGAAAAACTATTATAAAAGCATGTAGGAACTACATATATAGCGGTTTTAATGAGGAAAAAAAACGTTAAGAGTAATTATCTTGTTAAAGTTGCTTGTTTTGATCGATAGTTCAACTTTTGAAAGGACGAGGTAGAATCACTAGAAGTTAGATTTACAAGTTTCTTTGAAAATGAAAGGAAAATAATTGCATTTGCTTCATCTTTTTCACCGTTGCCCAAAGCCATTAGCATTGTTGAACAGTGATTCGTTTTGTTTGTTTATATATGTCACTAACCTTTTGTTTCTTTGTTTAAGCGAAGCTTATAGTGTTAATATTCATGTCTTCTAGCCTACTTGCTTCTTTTGTAGAACACATATGTTTATGGCTGGACTACCCCAGCTTTAATTTTATTCCTTAAGGGCATCATATAGATGGAATACCAACATGTTGAAGAATAACTACAAGCTATAAAATTGTAAAGTACAGGGGCAAGGGACATTTCTTAGTCTATGATTTTGGAAGCTCTTAGTTTGAATCGCTGTGATTTGGAAGTATCAGTAAAGATAAGGAATAATCTAGGATTATATGGTCTCTCTTAGATTCATGGGATAGGCGTCAATTTGGAATATTAATGCTTGATGAGATCTAAGAGAAGTTTAAGTTTACAATGTAAAACTGTCTCTCGTGTTGTTTTTGGAGTAAAAAGAGGAGGGATAGTGAGTGAAGTGGAAATGCTCGAAAGCTCATTGCCATAGATTGTTGAAGTGCACTATTAGGAGATGAAATTCTCTTTTTAGAAGACTAGTACAGTGGACATGCTTTGCACGCGAGCATACATGTTTTGTTTTATGTTTTTCAATTTTTTTTTACTACAAAATACTAAAATGACTTGTATAACAATATAAATTCTGAACATTTATAATTTTTTAAATGAATAAATTGTACGATAAAATTGTGTATAAAGAACTGTATGATTAATTATTATAGCTTAGATAATTGTTATAATTTATTCATAATTTATTGAAATAATTATAATATATTAAATAACTAATCTTCTATTAAATATAATAATATTATACATAGCATAAATATAATACTATTAGTGACTACATTTTAATTTCATAATTAATTTATTACACTATTAGTAAATAATTTACTAAATTGTATAATTATTAAATTACAATGCAATTTATTAAGCTAAAAATACTATTAAAATCAATATACTATTAATACTATTACGATTACAATAAATACAAATTGATTTTCATACTATTATCATACTTTTAAAAAGTTAAATAGACATAAGACATAAGTCTAATGAATTTTTATTATTTTTAATTTTTCTAGGATTTTAAATATTATGTGAAGATAATTAGGGATAAATTTCAAATATTATATTAAACAACATAATTAGATATTAAAATAATTGTGTGACCAAAGGTTTTAAAAAAGTGAGGAAATGTATAATTACTAAGAGGTTATATACATTTAGTGAATGATTAAGTACAGCTAATGACATATATGAGAATTATTAAACTTAAAAGGGCAAAAATGGAAATCAATAGTTTTGACAAGACAATCTCTTTTATATGTAGTATAGATTGTTATGACGTTCACTCACCCAAGATACAGTATTTGCAAAATGATACGATAAGAGTCTTAGTCAACTCTCAAGAGTTCTAGGCATTCAAGTCCTAAGTCGAATAATAAGCCATTATCTCTTTATCAAGGTAAGACCAAGGCATAATATTTGGTCAAATCCTCCAGAACAACTCGACCATCATGGCTAGATTACAAGACCTTGGTACCTTATCAAGGAATAAACCCAGGGCACGATTACAGAGGCCTCGGCTCCACCGACTCATCAAGCCGGCACTCTGGTGTCAACACAAGAGGCGATACTAGCTGGTACGAGAGATCATGTCCTCCTAGACGAGTCGACCTCTTTATATTGACTCGAAAGACGGTTATTAGCTGAGACAAGACGACATTTCAACAGTCGAACAAGCTGGCACTCCTAAGTCGATGCAAAAGGGGGTGTCAGTCGACCCTATTATCAAAAATGACCCTATTCAGGGCACTCGACCACTCTCTGGGTATTTCTCAGAAACGACTTAAGGGACATTCCCTACTGTCGACTAAGTTAAGAACTCGACCCTGGTCTCAAGCCTCTCCCCCAAAGCAAATGTCGACATCTCAGTCCACCTCGGACAAGCCTTATCCAGATTTTGACCTGATAAGTCTTCATGACTTGTCAACTCAATCACTTCCCTGAGAAGGTGGAAGCACGTCCTCCCATAAATGAAGTGATTTCTCCTCCAGTCGCCAGCCAACACCTATAAAGTGTGGGACGATTCTGTCAAGGGGGACAATCCTGTTATTAGCCCACTTGGCCACTTGATATAAGGAGAAGGGAGGCCGGCGAGAAGAGGGGCGACTCCTCTCCTAAAGAAATGAAAGAAAAACTCTCACTCATGAGAACACGGGTTCCTTTTTGTCCATGCAGTGTGGACACCAAGCCCTTGACGCAGCGCGGAAGTTGTAACCTCGGAATCCACCAAGGGTGTTC
>BQKN01000637.1:109740-136826 GCA_022839385.1 Asparagus kiusianus
ACTGTCCCACTTTGACATAAACATATCTGCTGTGTGTTCTACATCAGCCCTTGTTCAAGAACTAGGCATAAAGTCGAAGAAGGAAGCGGGCCCTCCATCTTCCCTCATCACCCCGTAACAATCCTTTTCTGGATTAACAGTCTGTTTGATATCGAGCATCAACATAGATGTAGGTTAAGTAAGACATAAAAATTTCTCTTCTTTACTTGATGACATCTGTTAAAATTAATATAAAACTATTATCCTTGATCCTTACTAGAACTTTGGAGTTTTGATGTAGTGGTTAGATGGACTTAACTTTAAGATGGTATTAGAGCAATCCTGGTTCAAATTCTACTTTGCATGAATTTAAAGCAGAGTTTTAAAAAATGGAGACCGCCTCTCGACTTGCAGTGGCATGTTATAATAAATATAAAACCATAATCCTTATTCTTCACTGTAATAGTTGGTCTAATTGTTAGAATATTGTCATAAATCCAAGAAATCCCAATTTTTCTAAAATTCTTATTTCAGTTTGATATCTAGAAATGTAGAATGGTCGGTGCATGGTGTAACACAGACATTTATATTAACTTCTTTCTCCATTGCTCCACCACAGCAAGCCTTAACCCTTGAGCAAACCCTACCATCAACCTCCTCATACAGCTTCGACCTTGCCCATTCGACAAACAAATCTACCCGAACCCGCATCCCAGTGACCATACCTCAACCCTCGGCACCCACAACACAATGACCGATGGATGTTGTACATCATCGAACCCAACCAGGAACCCTTACGTCATCATCACTGCACCACTGGGCAATTGAAGCTCCAGCTGTTCCTTTTCTCCTTGCCCACCGCTGTACGCAAATCCGTTCGCTTTAGCGCCACCTTCAGAGCCTTCCTGACCTTTGAAGATGCCCGCCAACTGTTCAATAATAAAATGCTCGACTCAAATGCAAATTCAAATCACGTAGCCTCGATCGAGGAGCAACCCCCTGTCCTGCAACTCCTGCCAACGTCCTTAAGTGGCTAACAACCTCGTTGAGCACCGCTAAACGCGATCTACATGGACTACCCCCATCAGACCTCACTCTTCACTCGCCGATTTGCTGGTGAAACCTCTTACCCTTTGCCCTTTTGCGGTCATTGACCTCCAAAGCTTGCAAACCAGCTCACCTATACCTTGCCCATCTCCAGTGGCTACCATCGCCTCTTTTCTAGACTCCGCCACCAACAACGACAACTACAACCGTCATCAACCTTGATGTTCGTTCAATGCCCATCGATGATGTTGCAAACAACGTGTTTGATGGAATGCCCCAGAGATCTCTCACAGCGATGTTGCCGCTATCAATTACATGCGGCCTCCACCTTGCATCCTTTGTCCACGCCCTCAACAGGCAAGCTCCACCTCAACGCTTGTGATTACGGCCACCAGTGTTAATGTGCTCCTATTCAACCATCTCTAGTTGAGCCACACCAACAACCTTCTACACAAACCTTGGCTCATCTTATCCAAACTCTCTGTTCTCTACCCACTGTGACTAAGACAAGAGGTGTTTAATATAGTAGTTAGGATATCTTACTTTTATTTATTTTAGTACTACTGTGTCTTGCTTTATATACCTTGTTATCGTTGGAGTAAGAAAATATACCTAGTTTTTTTTTTCTTTTTTTAAATAAAGAAAACATATCAAGTTGATACAAAGATTAACAAAATATGTCTATCTCGTAAATTTGCCCTTCTTTCAGTTAATATGAAGAAATGTTCATCTCTCTATTTACTATCATTTCTCTTCTCTAAAAAGCTATAATGTTTTGCACCTAATATTAACAATAATTTTCTTTCTATTTAAGCAAGCATTATACTCGTGCTCACACGGGTGGATGTGGTTTTTTTGGTTTGTATATCTATTTTTTTTTATTCTCTATGAGTTTGTTTTTTTGGTTATGCACGTCATGCTTCTAAAAATTGAATTATACTAAAAATTTAGTTTTGTCACTTAATCCCTAGTAATTTTGACAGAAAACCCCAATAATGGTTGTTGATGTTTGCTTTTATAGTTAGCTATAATATGCAAACTTTTTGGGTAGGTTTTTGTACTTTTAGAAATTTTAGGGTCTTCTTGCAATTTTAATATTTCTCAGAGGGCTTTTTGTAATTCTCGGTTTAGGGGGTTGTTTATATTTTAGAAAAATTATGTCAAGATCCCAAAAATAAAATGTTCATGTGACCTAGCCCCCCATATTATTTCTATTGTATATTGGCCCTTAAAATTGTATTTTACCCAAGTTACCTATTTTACCCTCTTTCATTCTCCACCCAAAAATCTCTATCATCTCCTCTCCCCTTCCTCTCTTCTAACCCATTGTGCTTCTACTTCTCCCTCCTATCCTTCTCCTCTCTCCTAACCCTACCCTTCATTTTGCTCCTTCCTCTTCTTCTCTTACTCTCTTCTAACTTGAACCCTAACCCTCTTCCTCTCCCTCTTCATCTTTCCCTCCGACTCCATCATCTCCCTCTCCCGCCTTCCTCTCCACCAACATTAGCCTATCCTCTTGCTCTTCTACCTCATCACCACCACCTCCTATGTTGTCTCTCGCTTCCATTGCCTCCTATGTCATCTCCTATCGCTACCATCTTTCATTACCTCCCAACAAGAAAAGCTCTAGGGTGATTCTCTCGCTTTCCTCCTCTTCTCTTATTTTTATTCACACGTCCATTGTTCTCTTCACTCTATCATCTTCATCAAAAGACCGTAAAAGCTTGGATTTTATTGCATGATTGGTGTGGATTTTTTCAATTTAACTATGTGTTGTTGGAGAGTGAATGATAAGAGCTTAATTTTTGGGGCAAATTTGGTGGAGCTTGATTGAGGTTTTGATGCATTTAGAGATTACTAATGTTTGAGTATTGCTAATATTAAAAAAATTGACACATTGTTATGCAAGCTGTACTTTTTGTTGCTACAAATTTAGTTTTTATATGGTATGATTGTGTTTTTTTAGAACCACACACATTGTATTTGTTATTTTTTTTCAACTAGAGAACTTGCCTATGTTAAATTAAAATGTTAAAAAGTAGATTAATCTCATTATAAAAATCATGGAATTATTTACATCTATACAAATAAAAAATGTGTGTAGAACTCAATTGAGATGACCGTCCATTGACCACATTTTGCTACGTTTTGTATTGTCGTATCCAATACATGTTAACTTTTACCAATACCTATTAACTATATCTAATATCTATTAACTTTAATAGCACCTATTAACTATATCTAATATCTATAAACTTTAATAGCACCTATTAACTATACTCTAACGTTAGTCATTATCTATTAAGTATATTCAGTACCTATTAACTTTAGTCAGTACTTGTTAACTATATACTATATCTGTTAATTATATCTAGTATATGTTAACTATATCCAGTACTGTTAACTGTAGCCAGTACCTGTTAACTATTTCCAAGACAAAGATGATTCGACAAGTAGATTATACTCATCTTTAAGCAAAAGAAAATAAATAATACAACCCAAAGCTGGATATATATGATGACAACATACTCCAGTTGTTTGCTTTACTCTTAACATCGCTTTAGCGAGACATGCTTTCTACAACTTTATAGTCCCAATGCAATATGTCACCCCAATCCCAACCCATAGCCAATTCAATGAAATTATAAGCATTTTAGTTGTTAAGTACAAGCATTTTAGTTGCTAAAAGACTCGACGATATTAGAGTTAGTGTGACCATATATAAAAATATTTAACAGGTATTGACTAAATTTAATATGTACTGGATATAGTTAATAGGTACTAACTGAAGTTAATAGGTACTAGACATAGTTAATATATAATGTGTAAACATAACACTAAAGGGATGAACTTAATATGTAATTGATAAATTAATACTGGGAGTCAAAGTAAAATGTTAATGCTTTCTTATATTTATTTTTGCTTTATAGTAGTATGTTCTCGTCTTTATTTGGTTAAAACAAAGATTGAATTGTCTAACCAAACACAATTGTGCATTCAAAATCAAAACTTTATACTGTCTTTGCATTCAAGTGATGAGATAACACGCGTAGCATTAACATGGCCATAAAATCCTAATTCAACATAGTTGTGCATTGTAAAGTCAAGCTTTATTTCCAAATCAAAGCTTTAAACTTGCAGAGACGTCACATATCTCTCTTTAGCATTTCATCAAACAATCTAAAAGCAATCGCCAAACTAAACGTATCATATACTCACTTAACATAATACTCCGAAAAAATCAAGTTGAGGATGGCGACAAGCTCGGAGAGGAGATACTACTCTAAATAACCTATTCCTATTAAGTATCACATTTACATTTTAACTATACATTGTACTTATTAATTATAGCCAGTTCTTGTTAAGCATCACATGTATATATTAATTGTAACATGTATATGTTAACTATAAACTATTATGGTCAAATATCACATATAACTATACCTGTAACATGTACCTGCTAAAAGTAACTTATAATTCATATATTGGATAATTTCTCATCACATGCTAATTAATAAGCAAACATATATTATAGGTAACATGATCATATATAAAAACATTTAATAGTTACTATTATAGTTAATAGGTACTTGCTAAATTTAATAGGTATTGGGTATAATTAATAGGTACTGGCTAAAGTTAACAACTATGTAGCTAACAGGTACTAGTTAGAGTTAACAGATATTAGATATAGTTAACATGTATTAGATAAAGTTAACATGTGGTGGATAAAGTTAATAGGTATTGGCTAAAGTTAGAATGTACTGGATGCGACGACCCAAAACGTAACAAAATGAGGTCAAGGGACAATCATCTCAATTGAATTCTATTTCAAATTTGTTCCATTTATAAAGATATAAAAAGAATTCCATGATTTTCATAATGAGATTAATCTATCTTTTAACCATTGAATTCAACATAACCCAAGTTCTCTGGTTGAAGCAAAATAACAAGTGCATTGTATGCGGTTCTAAAAGAACATAATCATAACACATAAAAACATCTCGCATTCATAAAAGTTGTGCCCAACTAGTCCCATAATCAGTTCATCAAATCACATTGCCTTCATCAAATAAATAATCAAAATTTTATTTTTTAGGGTACATCTCATAGCATTTCCTCAAATACTTAGCATTCATATATTTTTAGCCCAAGTAATATCATTTTAACTTGCAGGCTAACCATCCACCTCACAAGCATTTCAACAAATAACACATATGTCCCAAACCCTCATTATCCTCCTCCTCCTCCTCCATTACCAACTAGATCCAAGTCCTAACCCTGACCTTCATCCCCTAACCGCTTTCTACATCTCTTGCAGACTATCTTTGTCATGCCCCGGTTCCAAAATATAATAACTTGGAACGTAACTCGGCCGACAATGTAACCCTTCGGCCACATTCACGCCTCTAGATCATCCTGTATATAGATATAAAGCCAAAACTACACCATAGAGTATGTAACTAAAACAACACAGAAAAATAGATAGGTAAAGAAATCTCTAAAATTTACAAAGTTCTACGACAAGTCCACAACTATCCAAAAAGGAAAAGAGGAAAATGCATCACAGTCTGGAGAACCACATGTGGCTAAAGGAAATGTTTTAAAACAAATAACTACCCAACTAAACTGAAGCTGAGAGAGTGATAAGACAGAAGGTGATCACTGTCACTAGGCCTGATCCTCAAAGTACTCTCAGTCCTACGAAGAAAGAACGGTCCCCGAGTCTAGGGAACGCAACCCCAGGGGAGTCAGAAAACTTCCAACAAGCATTTAAAATAAAGGAATTTTGTGCGTGTAAGTATATATGTAGTAGGTATAAAGGAAAGATAAAATCTAAATTAAATGTGACTAAAAGAAACACTACTTATAGATATTGCGAATAAATCTTTCACAAAGCATATAAACACATTATTCTTATTTTACATGTTATTTGAATTAGAGGAGAACAGTATTATGTATATAAATTGGTTTCCTGTGAACCATCCCGGGAATACGGCTTCAAGTCAAGTATTGGTCCTTGGCCTTTATATATATAATCCAGGATATCAAGAATGTGCATGAGCCCGCTTATATACACGTTATATTCTCCGTCCAATTCTCCATTATAAATCCCACATTTATTCATTTATTTAAGTGACTGTGCATAACATATTATTCACTAACCATAGAGTTACTATGGAACAACCTCCGTAAAATTTATGAAAAATAACCATGACCCAAAACATGTCTAATCAAGATGGGTGCATCGTCTAGTCAATGCTATAATAATAATAATAATAATCAAGAGAAACTTCTCACATCGGATATCGATATCGAGGGTATAGCCATGCTATAAATCATATTTCTTGACGAAGTCATCTCATACATAGTCAACCCTATTAAATGTCACTAGGTGATCAAACATAGCATTAGGTGATCTAATAAGCATCGATAGATCAAACAATATCATCATTTATCTTAATAAATGAAAAATAACTAATTAGCATAATTATTTAGTGTCAAGCAAGCTAAACAGTTTTAATTTGTCAGTATAGAAATTGGAAAAAACTGGTTTTTAATGAGAAAAAGACCCAAAGGTCTGAAATCTAGTATTGAATGTTAACTAAGTCAAACGGGTCTGTAATTTGAATCGTAAACCCAAACGGGTCGTAAATCTGATATGGGATTCTAATTGGGTCAAACGAGTCTGTAATTCAGGGTTATGGCCCAAACGGGTCTGGAATTTGATAATGGGTCCGAATTGGATCGGGTTCGAGGAGTTATAGACCCAAATGGATTGGGTATTGGTGTATTTTAGTCCCAAGCGGGTCATGTTTAATAGTGGATCTGAACCGGGTCGGGTTCAAGTTCAAACCGACCCAAAATATATAATGAGGAAAAGGAAGGCTATGGGATTCAAACTCCAAATCTTTGTGGCATTGTGAAATGCAACTAACCACTCAACTATCAATCTTTCATGTTAAGGGTGATACAGGTAATATCTAAATATCTGTTTCTGTTAAATTCCTCAATAAATATTTTTTAATAAATAAATGATAGATTTATATATATTATATAAGCCAAAATTTTAGCTTTTGATTTGTACAAAAAAATTATGTGAAAATAATAGTACTAATAGCGACAATAATGTTAAGATCATGGAGGGAAAAAAATATAATAAATAAATAAGATAGTAAAAAAATAGATCGTATAATTATAAATCATATTATTTATTTCCACGAATAAGATAAAACAACTAAGAAATCTCTAATAATTTTAAACATGAAGACTACTATTTATTTCTATGAACTAGAATGGAAAAGAAAAATGGTGTTGCATGAAGCATAAGCAAAAAAAAATAAAAAAAAAAGGAAAGAGATGCTTGCTGATTTGTCAAAAAAAGACTGTGAACCCCAAATCCAAGAAAAATCCAAATCTCGTCCTCCTTCTTTTGTTCTCTGTTTTTTTTTTTTTCATTTTTTTGTGCAGATTCTAAGGCAAGAATGGTAGAGGATAGAAGATAGGTTTTTTAAGGAGAAGTTGTGATTAGATTATCCCTAAGACTAAGGAATATTTAATTAGTGGTAAACGGGTAGTTGTAACAAAAAGAAATGCAGAGGATCCCATGATTGGATTTGGGAGTTAAAATCACGAAGGTCGTTGGAGATTTTCTTTTCTTGAAAATAACTCTTACATGTCTCGTCCGTGAGAGCAAAAAAAAAAAAGAAAAGTGGAGTTTCATATCTTGTGGGCTTGCTAGGTTGTGCACGCTAATAGGCTTTGAGAAAACTTTATTATTATTATTTTTTATTCCTACATCATGTGGGCCTTCCTTATAAAACCTTGCATACTTAACCAAATTTACTAACTTGCATCTAAAAAATATTGATTATTACAACCTTCCATAACCAAATCCATCCATACCATCTCAAAATCTCCCTTTACCTCCCCCTCACAATGGACCTCACTGGCTTGATGAGCTCGATCTCTCCTTCATTCATTCATACTCCTTCTCCATGTTCCTCTCTGTCCATCTCGCTGACTGCATCCCCTTCTCCTCTAAGTCTTCTCAATACTTGCCTAAGACGACATGGTCAAAGGGTGTGTTTGAGATTGGTGGTGGCGGAAGGGGAAGGCGGGAGAGGAAGACGACGGGGCCAGAGGGGAAGAGGAATAGGAGGGAGGGAGGAGGAAGGTTAGGGTTAGGAGAGAGGAGGAGAAGAGGGGGGAGGAGAGAGGAGTAGTTGTGGTCTCCATGAGAAAAAGAAATAGGCAGAAAAGAAGAAGAAGAAGAGGAGGAGGAGGAGGAAGAGAGAGAGAGAGATAGAGAGAGAGAGAGAGGTACTTTTTGGATTTTTTTCCTCGGGAAGTGTAAATAGGGGCTGAATCACATGAACCCGATGTATTCAGGCCCAATACACAAAGAAAATAATGTGAGGGGCTAGGCCACATGAACATTTTATTTTTGGGGTCTTGATAGAATTTTTTCCTTATAATTTTTAGAATTTTAATGGTATTGTTGTAATTTTTATATTTTTATAGAAATTTGTTTTGTAGATTTCAAATTTTTTAGGGAGTTGTCTTCTAAAACTTAAAGGGGGTTGTTTACAATTTTTAAAATTTTTAAGGATTATTTGTAGTTTCATATTTTCATGAGAATATTTATAATTCTTATATTATTCAGAGGTTTTTTGTAAATTTATGGGTTATTCTGCAAATAGGAATGATTTGAGAAGTACACATTGATTAATGTTCATCAATGTACAATTACGAGGTAACACTATTATGTAGGTTAACTGCAAAACATCAAAATATGATGAAGGTTTTTTGAGAGTTCCAAAGTTATTAGGGGTTTTAAAATGTTTTCGGGCTTAGTACAAAGAAATTAAACATATTGGAGGTTTAGTGAAATTTAAGCTTTAAAAAAATTAAGAAAAGCCACATGACAATATTTTGATATGTAAGGCTAATGATCAACCACCCATCTCTCTTGTTATTTAATGAATTCAAAAATGCTGGGGGTTTAGTAATAAAACACCCAAGCTTGTTGAAGGTTTAGTAAAATTTAGTCTTAAAAAGATTAGGGATGGAGACATGATAATATTTTTAGATGTATGGTTAATATTAAACCACTAATTTCTCCTTTGTATATATAAAGAAAAAGAGAATTCTTTTTGCAAAGAATGTTAGCTTTCATTACCAGAATAGAAATGAAGTACAGACTCTATGTCTGTACATTTACCTTGTATCAAGAACAACCACTAAAAACTATTGAAAGAAAAACTATACAAAAACCTAGATCAATCACAGTGTAGAACAAAACTTCAGTATAGAGCATCTTGACCACCTAACCTGTGACTCTAAGTCAAGAATGTAGGATGAATCTTCATCTTCACGCACTAGCTCCTATTGTACGGAGTATCTTTCAATATGTCAGTTCTACTAAGCTGAATTTTCGAGAACAAAAAAAAAACCTGGTGAATATGTATAAAGAAAAAGAGAATTGAAAATATTATTATTAATTATCTTTTAGTTATGGATAATTATGATTTGATCAGGATTGCTAAACATTTGATTATAATTAGAATTTTCTAAATATGGATAAAAATTAATTTGATGAAGATTCTTAAGTAAATATAAGATTAGGTATCCATACGCCACTTCTAATAGGAAAATGTGTGTTCACTTGTTAATTTTTTAATATGTCATAAGTCAATTTTCTAGTACCACTAATTTCTCTTTCTATATAAAGGTGGATTCACGTCGTAATGCGTAAATAAGGATCAATCCAGCCCATAAAATAGTCCAAGCTTAGCTTAGACTGGCTAAATGTTAACAGGCGTTGTTGATCCAAGTCTAGTCAAATTAATATCAAGGTCGAGTCTGTCGGATATAGTTCCATCATATCCATATCCAAACCGGTAATAGTTTCAGACCTCGTTTTTTTCATTTTTATTTATTTTTTGGGGTTATTTCGAAATTTTGCCCCACATCTTAATGTTTTGACAGTTGCCCCCAGAATAATTGAAATTGCTCTTAAGCCCTCCAGATCTTCAATATTTTAATATTAGCACCCTAAATCTTTGAAATTGCTCTCAGGCCCCCCGAAATAATTTAATATTAGTTTTATTTTGATCGGATTAGATTAGCAAATACCTTATTCACCCCCCTCCCCACTAGGGTAATTTCATTTGGTATCAGAGCTTAGTGCTCTTTGATTTGTGGCTTAGCCGTCTTGAGTCAAAGATTCTAGATTTGTATTTTTGCTAATCTAATTTTTTATATTATTTTCATATTGCTTGCATAATATATCATGGATATGCACGATGCACCTAGCTTAGGTTATGCCATTAATATAGCTCCTAGAATTAAAAATTTATTCTATGCTCAATAGTGTGTTAGATTTAAACTTTTTATTAGATCTAGACATTTTGATTTGTGGAAAATAATTAATTGCACTTATATTGTTCCCACAATGGAAAGATCCAAGTGGAGCAAACATGATAAGAAAATGTTTATGATGAACAAGCTCTTGTTAGAATTTTTGCTTAATGCTTTTGACTGATAGATATCTAACAAGCTTGATTCATTTGATAGTGCTTACACATTATAGAAATTCATAGAAGCATATTAAGGAAACTTGGAGGAGATCCGACGAGCTTTGACGGATTTTACTTCAAGTTTAATTGGAGCCTCATCGTGCACACGGTCACTAGGCGATAGCCCTAGTGAGGTATGCGAGTCTGATTCCGAAAGTGATTTAACTATTGATGAACTCGCTTGTGCTTATGAGAAATTAATGCATGCCTATAAGAAATTGTATCATAATTTTGTTGATTTAAAAAGCAAGCATGTAAATTTAAAATCTGATCATGAGACACTAGCGTCTAAGTTTGATATCATTGCTAATGAATATGTTAATCTTAAAGAAAGCAATGAAAATTTAAAAACTAATATTGCTAGTTTATCTCATGAGAGAAACAATGCCATATTAGAGATAGAAAATGTTAGAAATGAATTTAATTCTCTTAAGAATAATCATACAAGTTCTACTTCTAATAACAATGCATTTGTACAAATAAATGAGCTGAATCATATTAAGAATTGCATATCATCTTTAGATTCAATATTAAAAACATGCATTGCTAATAATAAAAAGCTTGTGGACTTGTGTGCAAAATCCCGTGTAATTTCTTCCAAGAAACCAACACAGTATGCGCACATGTATAACAAAATTTATAAGTGTATTATTTGCGGCCGTAAAGGCCATCTTGCTAAATTTTGTTATAATACACAAGAATCCATCAAGTCAAATAATTTTGCTACTTGTGCATCCCATCAAGCTTTATCACAACATACACAAACTCATGCACACAAAGTTCATCATAAGCATATTATTGTGTATAAATATAAATATTATGGTCGTTTTGGTCATTTGACCAAGTTTTGTTTTGATTTAAAAAGGGTTTCTCATTTGTAAAATAATTTTAGAAGACCATTTTTATTTGTTAATGTTTCACGTGCACATTCATATGGTCAACAAAATCAAATGCATCCATTTTATCGCATGTATTGCAATAGAATGAGTCATTTGCGTGAATATTGCTATGACCGGACCCGTGCACAAAATGCACCAAATGGAATCATAACCCTAGGGATTTGGACTTTATTGATAGGGGTCATATCCCTAAACTCTTCGGTACCAAGAGTATTTGGGTATCGAAACAAGTTTAAAATTTAAAACATGTTTTAAGCATTTTCTCGATTCTATTTTTTTTGGAAACATATGTTGGCAAAACTTCTTTTTCAAAAATGTATATTGATTAAATTTTACCAAAATATTTGTTTACCTTGATCAAACATTATTTTTTTTCTAAATATATGTGGTTTTCATTGAATATTATGATTTTCATTAGTTTTGACTTTGAGGGCATTAAGTGTAATGAATCTTTTGCACTAATTGCAAGGATTGAGTCAAATTCTTATATGTATACTCACTTATGCTTACTTGTAGGAGGAGACTTCGCTCTCCTTTAGATTATTTTTTTCCCCATTTGATGTTGCCAAAGAAGGAGAAATAGGTTGGTTTGTGAGTATTTTGGAATATTTTATTTGCCATTATGTTGTTGGGAAAAATTGTTTGTTATTATCAAAAATGGGGAGATTGTTAAGACTCGTATATGTGAGCCTACTTCTCTAATCTTGTTTTGATGATTAACAAACAATTTTTAATCTTGTTTCTAGTGTTTATGTTTTTATATTACATGCATTCAGGACATATTTGAGCATAACAATGATATTCCTTGAGCTTGAATGTTTTTGTAATGAAGTCATCACAACTAATGTCAAGATTCTTCAATCGTTTCATCCGTCACAAAGATCAAGCTCAAACGAAGATCATTAGCTTGGGTAAAATAGCGTAGGATTATACTTTGTATATTATACTTATAAGCTCAATTCATACACATGCACGTTTTTGAGAATATATTAAGTTTCTGGATTATTGGCTTAACAACAATTCTTCATATCTCTTATTAAGTCCACTAATCCACTAAAACAGTTTTCCAAACTTGCATATGATCATTTTGTCAAAAACAAGAAATTACAAACTCGTATTTCTAACACTTTTGCAAAATGATGAGTTTTCATAAATGGGAAATACAAATTCAAAATTTTTTTTTCAAACATGTTTGTTTTCATATTTATAAATATTTCCTAGAATTTTACTATTTTTGGAATTTATTTGTTATTTTTAATTATATTTTAAAAGTCAGAATTCTGAAAATGTAAGTATTAGTTTTTTTATCAGTTTCAGTCGACCGAACGTGATGTATTGGTCGACCGCCCAGAAAGAGTTTTTCAATGTTTAGTTTTCAGGGTTTTTAGTCGACTGACACACTTGTATCGGTCGACCGATAGACACTCATCGGTCGATGGAAACAAGTCTACCAGTCAATCGAAAATATGTTTGTTGCACAGTAACGGCTAATTTTCCAGTTTGCTAATTTTTTTTAAGTTTTTGTCTTTTTGCTTGGATTTTTTTAGTTTTTGGGCTTTGTTTTGTGATACTATATATACCCCTTACCCACAAACTTCTGAACTAACTAAAAAAAAAATCAAGTTTTGGGTAAGTTTTTTTAGTGTTTTCAAGTATTTTACAAGTGTTTATGTGAAGCGGTTTTCACAAGAAGAAGAAGATATTACCTTTTCTTGTTTGGGCTTCAATCTTAATCTCTCTCACTCTTGTTTTCAAAGAAGGTTTACTAAACTTAATTTCTAGCTTATACTTATATTTGTTATTAATTATCTTTTTTATTAAGCTAGATCTTATATTAAGTTTAATTTGATTATTGCTCATTGATCACACACACCTCCTATCGAGCTTTTAGTATCTCATACTTTATATAATTGGGTTGTGGTGAGTGATACATTGAGTGTGAGCTTAATTGAGTTCTCATATTGTTAAAGAAAAAAATCTATTTGTAATTTGAGCTTTGTTGTTGAGATCACATTGTAATACACAAGTGTACCGAGAGGAGTGATTGGTGAGAGACGTGGTTGATTCTAAGAGGAGTGGCATCGTTTGTAAAGCCTAGGGAGAGGTTGTAAATCGGAGCACTTGAGGAAGGAGACACGTGAGAGGCCAACACTTAGAGTGTGTATTGTGTGATTGCATTGTGTGAGTTGTAAACGTTTGTTAGTGAGCGTTGAAAACTGGTTGTGTAGTGATTTTTGAGATAGTGGATATTCTCCTCGAGAGTAGAGAGCGAAGACGTAGGTCGGGAGAGACGGAACCCCGTGATCACATTGTGTGTTTACGATTGTCATTTGTCACTATCTCTTTTGCATATTTGTTTATGTTTATATCGCCCTTGTTTTAATTACATATCTTTGCTCATTACTTATTGAAGATCATACTTGCTTGGATAGATTGTTAGTTAGTTTTAATTTGGTATTAATATCGGATTAGATTAGCAAATACCTTATTCACCCCTCCTCTAGGGTAATTTCACATGTTTGATAATATTGTCCTTCGAGCTGCCAGCATATCCTTATCCCCGACATTGAAGTAGATCGGGCCCTGGCTGTGTTATTGGCAGCAGACGAGCAACCCGCAAAGGGTTCTTGGTTGCCTCTACCACTTTGCCTCAGATACGTCTACATGCTTAGCTAGAGGTAGGGCAACTCCAGACTTTGCCACTGAAGTAGATCTCTGCCTAACTCGATCTAAGTAATCTTCCACTCAGACCAAGGGGTCTAATAGGAAGAAGAAAAAGATGGCATCTAAGGGACATTGTCAAGCCGAGGGCACTACACTGGAGCTTTTCGACCTTACACACTCCTTTGTTTATTTCTGGCTATGTGAGGCAAGCTAGAATCGAGTCAGCACCAAGGACGAAGAAAACTTCTCCTTCCAGCCCTTGTTCGTCTTAGGAATATTAGTCACTAATCGGTAAGCACCGATTGTCTGCAAGTAGAAGTGACCCTCTTTCTTATCAATCTTAACACACACACACAAAGTGGCACAAAATACCCAGCGTAGGCTCAATATTCTCATGGTAGCAGATGATGAGGAAGGCCACCAAAAGAACAATGAAATTCGGCTTCAATTGTGCTAGCTAAACCCTTAGAGCCCTAAAAACCTACAAAAGAAATGGGTGCAACGGCAATCCAAGGTCATAGTCGAGGTGGTGCCAGCATATCAGCACCAAACCACTGCTATGATGATACGGATTGCTCCTTTGACAGAGCTAATAGTGTAAGATTGTTGGGGATGTCATAGTCTAGATCATACTTCTCCAAGCAGCACATGAGTACTTACGATTTATACTTCTACAACATATCAATTTTGAACTCATTACGAAAAGTGGTGGGCTGTGCACTAGAAGCCATCAGAATAGATAAGAAGAGTAGTCAAAGAACAACAAATGCTTTTTGGAGGAAAAGAAGATGGACATTCATTAACAAAAATGGATGGTTGGCTAGGAGCAGATATATATAAGCGGAGGGGACCAGCATGTGGCGCAAAACAAATGGCTGACATGATTTATGGGAAACTGCTAACGGTTTTGAAGACTGGAGCGACATCTCATCAAATGAAGCGCCACTTCGTCAAACTACTACATGATCTCCACTGAAGTCAGAAATATCATATCACAATTGTCTTGTGATAAGGACTGTTCAAATCCACAACACATGAGATGAGACGATTCATTTTCTCCCAAACTTAGCTTTCTGAGTTCAAGTGAAAAGGGTCCAATGTTATACTCTAGAAATTACAAAGAACCTAATAAAGCCTCAAAAAGCAGTCATGTGTTATAATTAGCTAGTCAAGTCACCTACATATTAAAGCACGACTCGGGTGCAGAGCCAACCGACCTATCTCGCAACCCAGATCTGAGATGAAAGGCGTATTCGACCTAGGATATAATAGAAGCCCAAATCTGAGACGAAAGACATTTCCCCATTGGACTCGACACTGGGCGTCTTGAACAGGGGAGCGACTTGTTAACCTCACATCACATTTAATGCATGGCCAGTCAATGCCAATACTTCACTGCTGTTTGGTGGAAAATTTGAGGTAAATAAAATGAAAGAAATTTGATTTGTATTCTCTCGATCTTAATTACAATTTGAATTCCCGATTACAAAAGAGAAGAGAATTGATCTAGATTCTCCCCTTTGTTTAATTCTGGGTTCTTCACGGTAGCGATGAGATGCCTCCTTCGAATGCTTGCGTCGAGTTTGCTTCTCGTTAACGATCTGAATGTCTTGTTTCACTGGAACGGTATATTCTCCTCACGATTTGACGCTGTGGAGGACTTGTGTGGCAAGTTTAAAACTCTGAACGAATTGATAACTCAGAGCGAGTTTAAACTCTTGTAAATGAGTTGATTGATCTTAACCGTAATTGGTTAGACAAGCCAAGCACGAAGATAGTTCCTGTTGTCGGAGAATGCCCTTTGCTGATCTCTAGATATAAAAATTTTCAATGATCCAAAGATCTCTCTTGATCTGCCCAAGCCGAAGAGCCAGATCCGAACTAAGCTGATTTCTTAGTTATTTATAGGGGATTAAGGGGTATAACCACCTCCTTAATTCTCTCCTAAGTGGGGCTTATGGGATGTAACCACCCCTTAAATCACTCATAAGTGAAGTTGTGATCCCCTTAGATCGTGGGAAACGGTTTTGAAACCGTTTAGCTCTTGTTTGAATGATTCAAACGTAGATGGAATGAAATCTGCATTTGAATGCAGTGTTTGCAAGTTGCGTTAGGCAACAGATTGAACCTACGTTGGCAGCTGTTAGAAGCTGCGTTGGCAGCAGTTAGATGCTGCGTTTGGCAGCGGTTGGAAGCTGTGTTTTGTAGCATTTAGGAGCTGTGTTTGACAGCGAATGGAAGCTGTGTTTGTAGTATTTAGGAGCTGCATTTGCATAGCTTTAATTCTGGAATGAGGCCACTTGTGCTTCACCTCTAGGATGCAGGGATAAGTCTTGCGTCTTGGATTGAAGAGATCGTTGGCTTGTAATCTCTTCTGTCAGAGCGTCGCGACGATCGTTGTTTAGTAATCTTCATTTTAGCTCTTTGAAATGTGAGAGTCGTCAGATTGCAACTCTCATTATTGATTGTGAAGACCATTGATCAGAGTTTTTATCGGTTGTCGTGAAGGTCGTTGATTTGTAACATTCACCGATCTACATGAAAGTCTTTAAATTGTAGCCTTCTGGAAGTCATCGAATTGTAACCTCCATTGTTGATGTTTGATAGGGATAAGCTATCTGTTGTGATTTTTAGACAACCTACAGAATCCCCTCCAAAGTTTTCAAAAGTTTGCGGTTGACTGGGATGAATTTTTAGAATACTTTGGATCTCAACTCTGATCTTGGAGCTATTGATTCCTTTTCATAAATGAGTTGTTCTCTGTAACTGATTCGAAGGCATGTTGGTTGAAGGGATTTGCCACACAGGACTCGTGTGAAGCTATGCATCATAATCCTGCTTCTGGAATGCGGGGGTGGACCCCTACGTTTTGAACTAGAGATGCGGGTCTCACCATTGCGTTTCAAATTTGGAAAGCAGGTCTGACCTTGGCGTTGTGGTTTTTTGCGACACAAGTATGACCTCGGCATTTTGACTTGAGACGCGGAAGTGGCCTTCATGCATTTTGACTAAGTCTTTGAGACTTGTCATTAGCTCTTCTGTTTCAATTCTCAACTCACATCCATTAAGCTGATGGGCCTGCAAACATACATAGGATTTTTGGTAAACCCTCAGCCATCAACGGATTTAATAAGCCTTTACCAACTACCGTTTGAGTCGAGTTAGCACGCAGATTGTCTAAGTCCGTTCCACATGTGACATTATACTAAGAGAGTTAACTCTCTTAGTGCTACGATGTTGAATACGTAGACTTCACCATTGTTATGGGAATAGGCTACCCGATAGCATGTGTCAGATGTAGACTTATCTTTATTTAGGGATCGAGATAAAATCTCTCATACGTGTAAGGCATGGATTTTGGCGTTATTAATAACGATCTGTCACGATGTTGAATACATGGGCTCTTGTCTTTTTTTATGGAAAAAGACTAACCGGTAACGCGTATTAGGCATTGACTTATCCCTACTTAGGATTCAGGATAAAATTCCCCAGAATGAATTCTGGTGTCTTTTTCACGACGAAAGACTAACCGGTAACACATATTAGGCATTGACTTATCCCTACTCAGGGTTTGGGATAAAATTCCCCAGAATGACTTCTGGTGATTTTTTCGCGGCGAAAGACTAACCGGCAACGAGTATTAGGCGTTGACTTATCTCTAGTTAGGGATTGAGATAAAGTCCCTCATGTATAAAAGACATGGATTTAGAGATTGCTAATTTAATAATAATCACTGGCTACGATATTAAATACGTAGACTTTGTTATTGTTTCTTCATGTGTTACTTAAAACACTAAAAGAAAGTTGGAAGTGCCAGAGGTGTAGTATTAACTTGGCATGAATTTTTACTAGAGTGAAATTCAAAAATTTTCTTCATTATCACTAGGATAATTCCAGAAAATCTTTAATCCACTGGGGATTTTATAATAAAAACTTGCTATTCTTGTTGAAAAATGATTAACAAGTTCATTAGGGGGTTTGACTGTTAGAGGTGTTATGTTAACCTAACAGTAATTTATGGGTCTATCGCTCTATTGAAGAGAATCGATAAGCTAATTTGATCATCAGAGGTGTGATGTTAACTTGACGGGTTTGTGGACCTATCACTCTATTGGAGAGAGTCGATAAGTTAATTTTGTCATAGGTGTGGTATTAACGTGACAGAAATTTGTTACGATCGTGTAGGCGTATAAAATTACCTATAGGTCCCTTATCACAGCTCGACGACGCCAATTCAACAAACGGACCATCGAGCGACATATCCAAGCACGACCGTTATCCCGCCAACGCCGAAGCCAAGCCATACGCAACGGAGCAGGTTAACGAGGCGACGAAGCCAACAAATCGCACTCAAGCATTGGAATGCATCCACTCGCACGCGGAATCAAACCAACGTTTCGGGGAATCACCGAGTCATCTAAACAAGAGCGAACTCGGTGATACAACGATCGAATCAAGATCAATTCCGGACTCGAACTCAGAAGCGGATTAACTGCCATATTTGGAATCAAGTCAACAAATCGATTCCAGATCAAGTCAACCACAAACCGAATCAAATCCGAACAACGGAGAACCGGAAACACCGGAAAACCCGAACGACGGAACCCACACCCCCGCGGGGGCTCGGCACTGGGCCGAGCCACCTCAAGGTGGCTCGGCCCAAGCCGAGCCACCCTGAGGTGGCTCGGCTCAGGCCGAGCCACCCATGGGTGGCTCGGCCATGGCCGAGCCACCCAGGGGTGGCTAGGACATGTTCTGTGCACGGAGCACAGTTTCGAGCGTCTATAAATAGGCCTTGTGCTCATTTGGTTCAAAGGTTGGATTTTGGAGGAGGCGAAGCCCTGCTGGATTGGAGATTCAAAACTTAGAAAAGATTCAATCTTTGGAGGCTTCAAGACTTGTTCATCCGGATCTGGTGCTCAGCGATCGACAACGCCAAATAAGGCAAGAGTTTGAGAGGGATCGGATCTGAGATCTACACGATTTTCCTCCGGATCTAAGCTTGGTTCTTAGATCCCGAGAAGAGTCTCGAATTCGCTTGGTCGATTTCGACACTTGGACTACTATTTCCTTGGTGAATTAGTACCCCACCCGGCTATTATTTCCTTCGTGAGATAATACCCGTCATATCGTGTAGATCCGACCGGATCGAGATCACGCGGTGGTCCACGGCAAACAACCCCGGCGCAGGCAAAGAACCCACACAAAGCGAGTGACCGTATAACAGGAGCTCGCGATTCGTTCGACAAACAAGGAAAGAAAGTTGTAATCTTTTTCATTTCTTTTGATTTTTCATTGTAACCGGATCTTATAAAAAGACCGGATTTCTGTAATCGATAAACTGTTACGAAAGTGTACAATGGAATCAATGAAGAAGAACACAAATTTTCCCGCGAACAGATCGTAGCAACTTTGAGTACCTATCGCTCTATTAGAGAGAGTCGATAAGTTAATTTTGTCAGAGGTTCGATGTTAACGTGACGGGAAAAATATTACGATCGGAGCAACTTTGAGGACCTATCGTTCTATTGGAGAGAGTCGATAAGTTGAAAGTGTTGTGATGGGAGCAACTTTAAGGACCTATCGCTCTATTGACGAGAATCGATAAGTTGATTTTGTCAGAGGTGTGATGTTAACGTGACGGAAAAAATATTACGATCGGAGCAACTTTGTGGACTTATTATCCTATTGAAGAGGATTAATAAGTGGATTTGTCAGATGTATGATGTTAACGTGACAAGAATGTGTTACGATCGGAGCAACTTTGTGGGCTTATCATCCTATTAAAGATGATTGATAAGTTGATTTGTTAGAGGTATGATGTTAACGTGACAGGAATAATATTACGATCAGAGCAATTTTGAGGACCTACTGCTCTATTGGGGAGAGTCGATAAGTGGATTTTGTCAGAGGTGTATTGTTAACATGACAAATTGGGAGTGATGCAAACTGAATTCCTACTCCGTGGGGGTGATGATCGTCAGAAGTATAATATTAACTCGACGATATAAAAGATTCGTTACTCTTAATCCAGTGGATTTCAAGTAACCAACCTCCAGTCTTGATTAAGATTAGCAGGGGAAGAAAAAGAGGGGTAGACATGGCATATTGCCTTGTGGGCCACTATCCATCTAGTCGTTCAGTGACATTGGAGTGTAACGACTACGATTAGAATAGAGGTACGTCACACGTCATGCCGCTATCTGAAGAGTTTGGCTATCAGAGGTAACTGTTAACGTGATAGTTTTGATAGACCCGTCATCCTACTGAAGAGGATTGGTGGGGGAATTTAGAGGAAACGGACTATCAGAGGTGATCATTAACGTGATAGTTTTGGTGGACCCGCCATCCTACTTGAAGAGGATTTGTGGGGGGAATTTAGAGGGGACAGACTATCAGAGGTGATCATTAACATGATAGTTTTGGTGGACCCGCCATCCTATTGAAGATGATTGGTGAGGGAATTTAGGAGGAAAGGACTATCAGAGGTGATCATTAACGTGATAGTTTTGGTAGACCCTTCATCCTACTGAAGAGGATTGACTAATTGATAGACTATCAGAGGTAACTGTTAACTTGATAGTTTTGGCGGATTTCGTGGTTAACAGAGTATTCTATTGAACATGACAACTTGAAAAATTTATTTCATAATCGAATGAACTACAAATAAACCAACCCCCAGTCTTGGACAAGTGTAAGGGGAAAAAGGGTAGACATGGCACATCGTCTAGTGGGTCATTATCTAACGAGTTTGACTATCAGAGGTAACTGTTAACGTGATAGTTGTTGGACCCATCATCCTACTAAAAAGGATTGGCTTCAGTAGCCGTAGTATCTTCTCCTTCTGACTAAGAAGATTGGGCTTGGTCCGATTGCTCAGGTTGATCCTGTCTACTTTGTTCTTCAGCTTTGATCATGGCAATAATTTTTTAAGCCTGTTCGCCTTGAGAGATTAGTTGTCTCTAGGAACGGCATTCTGTAACCTTCATTTGTGCTAGAAGATCGGTATGCAAGTTGTGTCGACAGGTCTCCACTAGGGTATACTGTGTCATACCTGTCGGACATCGCAGAGCCATATTTCGAAACTTTTTGACAAAGGCTTTGACGGACTCCCTCTTCTTCTGCTTAGTGATGAGAAGGGTATGGATGGAGACTTCTGTATCCTCTTCAAAGAATCTTAATATGAAGAGTCTCTCTAAATCCGCCCACTTTTGGATATATCCCGCAGGCAGTTTTCTGAACCATTCAAAGGAAACCTTGAGGGTACCAATGAACAATCGAGCCAGTATGGCATCGTTTGATATCATATTCTCAGTCTATGGCTTGAAATGATAGACATGTTGATTCGGTGATCCCGTACCATCAAAAATTTATAGCGTCGGGACTTCAAACTTTGGAGGATAAGGGGCAGTATCCAATTCGACAGGATAGGGCCTGACAACTCCTTCGTCTTGGAGCTCGCTTCTGTTAGCAATAGCATTGAGGCGGGCTTCCAATTCTTTCATTTTGGCCGATTGAGGATTCTGCTCATTCTCGGTTTCTCTTCCTTCATCAGAGGAAGATTCCATGTTATGGGCTTCTTGGTCAAAAACAGCGTCATCAACCACTTTTCCCTTTCCTTTGCTTGTGTGAAGTCGGGATGAAGACGTTTTTCCTCTCCGGGAAGATTCTTACCTAGGTGGCGAATCTGTCTTCTGAGATTTGGCCTTGTCTGGGACGATTTGAGTCAACAGGGCTAGGAGTTCATTGAGGGTCTTCTGTTGTGATTTGAGCATGGCGTCTTGCTCAGCAACCCTCTTTAAAAGATCTTCAGAATGTTCTGCCATGTGGGCGAAGCTCTCATGTTCAACGAAGGAACTTGATGATTGAGACTCCGCAATGGCTGGGTGTTCATCCTCAGAATTGGTTCCTCTGGCTAGCCTCCGATAGTTGACAGGGAGAATGGCTCATGTTCGTGTTCGAGTACGTTGGTAGATTCCTTCAAACTCGTTAGTGATTTTTCTGACGGTCGGTGAACGACTTGTCTCAGAGTCATCAAAACTAGGACCTGAGGCTTTCCCTCTGCTGATCATATTGATAGTGACTCTAGGATACTCGGTCTCTAGAGACTTATTCTTATGCGAACGTTGTCGTTGGTTGGGCAAGGCAACATGCGTTAATTGGTCGAATACCAACGGTTTGACCGTATATGAGTAGCAGTGAAATCCCGTGAGGACCGTAGGAATCAGACGTTTACATTGGAATGAACAAATGACTTGTTGCATCGGTCTTTCTCCTGATATGAACACTCTTAAATCTGTTGCAAAGACTCGAGGAATTACTCACTGACCGTGAGGTTTGAACTGGAACCCCCAGTTTATGATTGGACGAGACTGGCTCCTAGTGAGCATGAATATAGTTAAGATGCCTTGAATCCAAAGACTTCTTATATCCGCCCCTCGATCTAATCGCTCCACGGTATACATCAGGTTCTGTATTGGATTTCGTCACCCGAACGCATGCCTGAGCTCCAGGTTTTACTGGTGATACGCACCCCTGAGGGTTGCGTTTAGCTTGGCTTATGCAGAGCTCATGTTGAGGCGCACAAAGGCGGAGCTCGCGTTGATTGGAGGATCGACTTTTTTGGAGTTGTGCCGAAGCTAAGTCTTCTCCTTCAGAGAGGAGACTGTATGAACAGTGCAGCCCCCAAGGGAGACAGTCCTTCGATGAGTCGGCCATAACTGGAGCTTTGTCTTCTTAAAAACTTTGTGGATCTTACGCGTAGCCTTGGGGCTAAGGGACCCAGAGGAGAGGGCCTCCTCAAACTTGGCTTGATCGAGTTTCAACGGTCGTTCCAATGAGCATGACGTCGGATTGCGCCACCACCTCTTCGTCAAAGAAGCTAGTCCCCAACAGAGTCGTCATCTTTTGTTTGGTGGGAAATTTGAGGTAAATAAAATGAAAATTTTTTGATTTGTATTCTCTCGATCTTAATTATAATTTGAATTCCCAATTATAAAAGAGAAGAGAATTGATCTTGATTCTCCCCTTTGTTTAATTCTGGGTTCTTCACGATAGCGATGAGATGTCTCCCTTGAATGCTTGCGTCGAGTTTGCTTCTCGTTGACGATCCGAACGTCTTGTTTCACTAGAACAGTATATTCTCCTCATGATTTGACGCTGTGGAGGACTTGCGTGGCAAGTTTAAAACTCGAACAAATTGATAAATCAGAGCGAGTTTAAACTCTTGTAAATGAGTTGATTGATCTTAACCGTAATTGGTTAGACAAGCTAAGCATAAAGATAGCTCCTGTTACCGAAGAATGCCCTTTGCTGATCTCTAGATCTAAAAATGCTCAATGATCCAAAGATCTCTCTTGATCTGCCCAAGCCGAAGAGCTAGATCCGAACTAAGCTGATTTCTTAGTTATTTATAGGGGATTAAGGGGTATAACCACCTCCTAAATTCGCTCCTAAGTGGGTCTTATGGGATGTAACCGCCCCTTAAATCACTCCTGAGTGGAATTGTGATCCCCTCAGATCATGTGAAACGGTTTTGAAACCGTTCAGCTCGTGTTTGAACGAGTCAAACGCAGGTCTTGCATTCTGGAATGAAATCTGCATTTGAACGCAGTGTTTGCAAGTTGTGTTGGGCAACAGATAAAACTTGCGTTGGTAGCTGTTAGAAGCTGTGTTGGCAGCTATTAGATGCTGTGTTTGGCAGCGGTTGGAAGCTGTGTTTTGTAGTATTTAGGAGCTGCGTTTGGCAGCAAATGGAAGCTGCATTTGCAGCATTTAGGAGTTGCGTTTGTATAGCTTTGACTCTGGAATGAGGCCACTTGTGCTTCACCTCTGGGATGCAGGGATGAGTCCTGCGTCTTGGATTGAAGAGATCGTTGGCTTGTAATCTCTTCTGTCAGAGCGTCGCGACGATCGTTGTTTAGTAATCTTCACTTTAGCTCTTTGAAATGTGAAAGTCATCAGATTGCAACTCTCAATATTGGTTGTGAAGACCATTGATCAGAGTTTTCATCGGTTATTGTGAAGGTCGTTGATTTATAACATTCATCGATCTACGTGAAAGTCTTCAAATTGTAGCCTTCTGAAAGTCGTCGAATTGTAACCTTCATTGTTGATGTTTGATAGGGATAAGCTATCTGTTGTGATTTTTAGACAACCTACAATTGTCCAGTCGCCATCAACATTAATGCGGTGTTAGTCATTATGACCTCTCGAGCCAGAGACTTCAAAGATCCTCGGACCATGTTAGTACCTCAGTGGCCTTACCACCCTTGCAAAAGCGACACCTCTAATCAGTTGCCGACATGTGTAAAGTATGGTCTAACCCATAACTGCGCAAACCCGATCAAATTACCAATGTGCCTCTTAACTCCTTGATAAATAATGGTAACTTTCACCATACTATGGTATGCCATTTTACACCCAAAAAGTTAACAAGACTACTTTCTGATTTTTTCTTCACATTAATCAATTTAGTCACTGACTTGAGCGTCTAAAGGCATGCCGGAGGAAGCAATATTCGGGGTCTCTAACTTCTATTATCCGTGTAGAAAATTGTAGCTCAAGACTTTTCACATGAACGATCGGTCATCAAAGGAGATTAAGTGTCCCCAGAATTATACTTTTCTCTCCTAAACCACACATCAACTTTCTAACATAAACAAAACTCATTTTTCACTTCATCTTGTCCAGCGTCTTCCCCAGCGACTCTTTTCAGTCCTCATGCCAAATTTACAATAGATAAATTCTCATTAGGAAAGATTTTAGAGAAGATGAATTGAAAAATAGGTTTGAGTTGGGGTTTTATTAAACGGACTCGGTACATTTGGAGAATTTAACAGGTATAAGTTAAACTGTTTAATGGATTTGGGTTTGTGTGAAGGAGTTGTAACCAGCAAATTACTGAAAAAGTCAAAGTAAACAAAATATTCACCCCCACTTTACCTAGATTTTAACTTTCTTTTTTTTAGGGTGGGGGGGGAGGGGGGGTTATTTCAATATAGTAAATATAATTTGAGGGGTCTAAGACCAATTTCAAAATTTGGGGGGTTGATACCCAAATATTAAAGATTTTTTGGGGTTATTCATTGTGTGTGTGTGTGTTGGTTTTTTTTTTTTTTGTGGGGGGTTTGCTGAGATCAATTTCAAAAGATTGGGGGGAGGGTATCGAAATACTGAAAATGTGTGGAGCTAATATTGAAATAACCCTTACTTTTCGGATCCGGATTCTCTACTCATGAATAGGGTTTCCTAATGTTTCCTAATAGATATATCCCCTCCATCACCCTCTTTCCATTCCAATGGGCCCCACATATGTAAAATGAAAGGCTAAGATTGAGTATTAGCAAATATTAGGACACTATTCATGAGTAGAGGATCCCAAATCCTTTCTTTTAACCCGTTGCCTCTCCTCATTTCCTTGTGCAGGTACTACTTTCTTTCTTTGATGTCAATGTTTAAATAATCATAGTTTATTCTTCTTCTCAGATGTAGCATCATAATATTAGCGGAGTTATTGAAGAATTCTATCTTTATTTATTTACCATCTTCACTACTTGCACGTTATACGCTTGCTGTAATTCCCCTGAGAAAATATTTATTCCTAATGGGTTATTCATTAATATTATGGGGTTGCTGGGACCCTACTGCGTTATTTGATTTTTCTTTATCTTGTATAGGGTTTTACCCCATTGGTAGTAATTTTGAATGTCTTAAGAGTTAATGCCAATTTGATCGCAGAGCTATATTATAGCCAGGGACCATATTGCGCATCAATATTGTGCCATTGTTCTTCATAGCTTGTGAAAAATCCCCACGAGCTTACGACCTATATTTGTTCGTTTTGAATATTCTACTCATTAAATCGGCTGCTCTAATTTGCTTTACTGTCTTATAAGGGTGCCTTTTTTTTTCCTTCACATGAATTATTAATAAGGATCATATTCATACGTAGAGGGTCATAGAGAGAAAGCAATTGTTTCTACTTACTATTAGTCTCATCAGATAGTATTTTTTAAGGAAAATAATGTATTGTACTTTTATCTTCCAAGATGCTTACGTTGTTAAGAGTTAGTAAGGGGTCATGATACAACCATTACTAGCTTATTGAGAAAGGGGTTACGAGCATTGTTTGGTGATTAAGGAGTAAGGCTAGAATCAAGGTATAAAGGACCATATTTGATACTAATCGGAAGCAGTCACAGTTTAATATAAAGGGTAAGTGAAGTGTCGTTTTGAGCAACAAAGTAATATTTCTATATTAAAAGTGTTCCATAGAGAATGATTCGGGCAGTGTGATCTATAATCTAAATGCTCAATTGTCGTTTTTGCATTGTCATGAAGAAATAGAATGCTCCTTGAGTACTTCGTAAAATAGGGATCTTTTTCCATCAGCAACTACAGAAGTCATGTGTTGTCAAGTGAATTGTGCATTGTACTCCATCATATTGTATTCATGTCATGAATCGGGACAAGCTAAGATATAACA
The DNA here is from genome assembly GCA_022839385.1 of Asparagus kiusianus. Taxonomy (NCBI): domain Eukaryota; kingdom Viridiplantae; phylum Streptophyta; class Magnoliopsida; order Asparagales; family Asparagaceae; genus Asparagus; species Asparagus kiusianus. The sequence goes on from BQKN01000637.1 coordinate 136,398, forward strand.
GACTTAAAACTTCAGATCTGGAATAATGTGTGGAGAGGTAAGATTTTTACTTTTTGCAAAACTGTAAAAATGAGTTATTAATATTTCAGGGATACATATAATTCTTGCTTCTTTAATTTATCATGCCCAGGTTTTTGAGGGCACGAACATATCTATATCAAACTTCATCTGCTTTGCATAGACACACGAGGACATGCTTTGGTGTGTGCATGCGCGCGCGCACACGCATTCGAGTCTCATGTCGCCCTTTCCCCTATGATCTTTCTTTTAAGTAAATTGCGATAATCTCATGTTTGTGTCCTGCATCAGTATCCTTCTGAGCTGATTTATAGAAGGTTATTGCAGTGATTATCATATTTATTTTCCTTTTTAGGCACTTTGTATGTCTAGAAGGTGTCTTAAAGAAATTTCAATAAACAGATACGTGAG
>BQKN01000637.1:137226-154400 GCA_022839385.1 Asparagus kiusianus
TTTGTTGTATGACATCCCTCATTACAAATATGTTGGATAAATACTAGCTATGATGGTATCAATGATCGTTGTCCTTGAGTCCTTGGTTAGAGTCATGATAGAGATGCCACATGTGTATATTGATAAACAATCTTTGTATGATAAATATTTTAAGTAAACATGAGAATCATGTTTTGCAAGCACATGGATTTTTCTTGTTATCTTGATAGGTAGGCCTATACCTTCAGCTTTTCCTATTGACCTTGATTTTTAACTTTCAAATTTATACTACTAAAAACTTTTGTTAGAATATAAATATTACCCCCTCAATCTTCGTCATAATTTCGAAATTTTGGTGGAGTGGAAGGGTTTTTAGGGCAGCATCGAGCAGTCCATGTCAGAATTTCACAGGTAATGCATTTACTAAAAGCGGATTAAAAGAAAGACATTGTTGTCGAGTCTAAGTTTTGGCACTGTAAAATGGGGGAGAGGGCCTCGTGAGATAACCCTCAACCTTCACTATAACTTTATAGTTTTGTTACAATGCGCAAGAACTTTGAACAAACATGCTTCTTTCTGCTTTGCATATGCAGCTACATGATATTATGGCAAGCTTAGATCATTTCTTAGCCTACAGCCTTTCCAGCTTGCGTACCTTCATCGGTTAATGAGCTCGGTGACTTCATATTTTCCTCTTCTCATCTGATCACTAGGAACAGAAAAACAATATACAGGAATAAGGGGGCAAATATACATAGTTTGGTCTCTGTACAAGTTATGAAGTTAGTATAGATTATTGACATACATATACAGGAATAAGGGGGCAAATATACATAGTTTGGCCTCTGAACAAGTTATGAAGTTAGTATAGATTATTGACATACATATACTAACTTAGAATAGCATATGCTTGAAGAAATCAAATATAGCAACACTAATACATATATTCGACCAACCTTAGGTCCAAATACTCATTTAACATGTAAGTTACATCACACTCTCTTAATATAAGCTTAGTACTACATTCTCCGTGCGCACTTGCTTCTGCTTCATTCACCACGCTACCACCATTAGTCATTTCTCTATCATAGACCGTTCTATTTGCTTGGATCTTCTCCTTTCGCTCTAATTCAAAGCAATATGTCATTATTATTACAATTACTTCTACCCATAAATGAGAAAACATGAAGAGTGAGAATTGATAAAATTTGCTAACACCGTAACTAAAAACATACAACTGGTCTTACCTGTGAAGCTGTTAACTACAAGCTTGCATAATTCTTGCATGGATGAATCCTGATGTTTTGTGTCGAAGGGACTTTTTATATGGCATCACGGTCTCAAAAGCTTCAACGAGCAATGCTACCTTTTTTTTTCGAGCAGGATCCAATTTTGTTACTGCCCTTCGAAGCGCATAATCTATCAAGTATTCCTCCGAGTTCTTCCTTTCGTCCATCATCTGATGCCTGAGATCAACCTTTTCTGCTTCTGGATCAGGCTCTACATCAAGAAACCGCGGAGCTCGTGGATTGAATTCTCTGATTTCATCTTGTTCATCAGTCATCTTCCTCCTCGTATAAGAATAGCTTTTGATATCAGAAGAAATGGTTGCATCTTTAGTAGCATCATCACATTTGGAGGTCGTCTCCGTCTGGCTTTGAATCTGCTCAGATAACAAGCTGGTGCGGTCAACTTCATTCTCATTCTTATTCTCCTCCTCTTTGATGTTTTCGTCGTTCAGTTTTAGATGAGGATGCGCTGCTTCACTAAATTCCTCAGATTCTTCAGAAACCAACTCCTCACCATTTTCTGTGGATTCTTGATTCAAAACATCAGCTCTGCATAATTCTTCACGAGACCCAGCATCATTGCCTTCCAAATTATCACCATTACGGATCATATCATCACAAATCTCGATAACCTTATGGGATACTTCTTGCGCAAATCCTGCGCCAACTTCATCAACGACAAACTCATCACCACCTGCTGATTCTTGATCCACTCCTTGTTGCTTCTCTATATCAGCTTCGGCTACTTCGTATGCAATATCTTTAACAGAGGAATCAATCTGAGGAGGCATTAGATCAAGACGATCATCAGGGCATTCAGAGCTCTTGGTGAGGTTGTCCGAACACGGATTATCTACTCTCCCTTCCCAATTGAAATCGAGGGTCGACTCCTCGTTTTCACTCTCTTTCGATACAAAGCCTGATTTTTCCTCATCCTCGGCATCATCCAGCCGTCGATCACGCTCCACATATTCCAGGGAACTCATCGTGACATCAACTTCTTCATCCGGGAGCTCACTTCTTTTATCCAAACCATCATCAACACTGGCGACCTCGCAGGTTTCTTTTATCTGATCCTCCTCTCCGTCTTCGCTTCTATTAGTATAAACTCCGACGAAGAAATCATCTATTTCCTCCGCTGCTGACGGAGCTACAGCCTTTTGCCCTGTATCTATCTCCCCCTTGTCCTTCCCTAAGCCCTTTCCTCTCCATGAAGAGAGCCCTTTTAGTTTCATGCTCTTCTGGGTCTTAATCAACTTCCTTCTTGCCTTGATAAAACTCCTCAAAGGAGGCAAAGGCTCATGCCTATGCCCATTCAAAGAACAGTAAGTATAAGGGCAGACCTTCATCACTGAGGTCCCCTCAGGGTTAAGGTCTAAAGCTCGAGGGAAGTTTGAATCTTTCAGAGTTGACGAACAAGTCGCCCTGTTCATCAACGGCCTTATTGCCTTCAAACTAGATTGCCTACTCAAGGACTTGGAAAGTTTAAGCCCCGGCGGAGGACAAGAAGGTGGTTTTGGCTTCAAAGGGTTCGGCCCGTCTGAGTTGTTGGGACTTGGTTTTACCTGCAACCGCTCCTTCCTTGCATCTGAACTGCTTGTAGGCTTCATATAGTTTGGTGATGATTGCTTCTTGGGCTTCATAGATTTGAGGCCCTCAAGGTCCGCAGCCCTGATGGATCTCTCAAGCTTCATCTTCTTCTTGAGGTCACCTCCCCCTCCTCCTCCTCCTCCTCCTCCTCTGCTTCTCGTGTCTTGATGTTTTTGAGAAGATGTTTGCCTCTCAAGTTTGACATGGCTCCTTTTTGTTTCAGCTTGGGAGCTAATCTTCGTTGGGGCTTTCCTTTGAACCATGTTGGAAGCAAGGTTGAAGGAAGCAGAGTTTGGGGAGCTTGGGTTTGTAAATAAGTTGGAAAAGATTGGGAGTAAAGTCTTTATTGGCCAGGGGTAGAGAACAGAGGGAGAGCAAGCTAATGAAAACCCATATTCTACTAGTTTGCGAGGAAACAATAGTTGCAAGTTATTTCGTAAAGTTCACAAACCCCCCTGAAGATTTTACGGTTTGCGTAAAATATCCTCTGGACTATATAAATCATAGAAATTTTATGTAAACTTTCAAATACAATCTCTTTACTTTTTACGGGCATTTAATAGATAAAGTAAAGGAGTACACCACCTATGTGTTGTCTACCTTGCCTTATCCAAAGGAGAAATGATAGAAGCACACTCTCCGTCATATCTCCAACCACACCTCCCCTCCTGTTACAGTGCACCGGGGCCCACTTGAGATTTAAAATTTAAATCTCAAGTGAGCCCCGGTGCACTGTAACAGGAGGGGAGGTGTGGTTGGAGGTATGGTGGAGAGTGTGCCTCTAGTGCCTCTCTATCCAAAGAAGATAATAATAAGTTATATTTTGTAGTTTGGGGCTGCTTGGTTGGTTTCCTAAAAATCAAGAAAAAGAAAAAGGGTATATGGAAATCAATAAAATATTATTTTCATTCATTTACATCTCTAAAACTCACCACAACATCTAATAAAATATTATTTTCATCACACAACTCATCTCATATCATCTCCTAAAAATAAACCAAACACAAGAATTGGGTCACATCATCCAACTCATCTCATCTCCATCACATCTCATCTTTAAAAATCACTCACATCATCTAATAATATGGTGACAACCCATCTCATCTCATTGACATTTCATTTTCACATATTTCCTCCAAAAAGCTAGGAAATCGATTTCCTTAAATGTGGGTCACATCATCCAATAATATAATGACAATCTGTCTCATCTCATCTATTTTCTTATTTTTATGAATGAATCAAACACAAGAAAAGAACCTATTACAAGAAATATGTTTCTTATAATTTATTTCCTTATTTTTTAGCCAACCAAACAACATCAGAACAAATTTTCTTAAAAAATCACACACATCATCCAATAATAATGTGACAACTCATCTCCCATTCTTTGATTTTCTTCTTCTTTTAGTCAACCAAACAATTTCAAAATAATTTTTCTTAGAAATAGGTTTCCTATTCTTTGATTTCCCTCTATTTTAAGCAAACACACAGCCCCCTTAGGCATAAAATTGCTCAAAACTTACCATGAGTGAGCGAAGCGGTGCCGACTTAGAAGTACTTAAAGTCAGTCATGACACTTTTGAGTGAAACTAGTTCATGGGATTTTCTTTGATGTATAAAGTTTACGAGTATTTTGTGCAAAGCCTGTAAAGTTCAGGGTTTTTCGTGAAATTTACCCCCCAAGTGTTTGGTGATTCTTCTAGAGGCTTGTGTATTGACAGAGGCCAGCCAATTTTGAATTGGGGAGTGGCAACAACTTTTTGCAGTGGATTAGGGGCTAATGGGGTTGAAAGCATGGATGATGTTTTTGAATTCATAAAGGTTTCTTTATTGGATGTGGCCTCGGAATGAATACCCACAGCACAGTTGGCTTCTTGTATTCAAATTCTTTTTTTTTTTGGTGGGGCTGATGAGCGGATTGAGGTAATATTAAACAAAGCCAAGTGATGCGGCACTGTCTCTTTGATGATATTTATGTTGGTGGGTGTAAATGCTCTGATGCCTCAGTTACTTGCCGGGTAAATTTCTGAAAACCCTCACGAACTTTCGGGGGGTTTCCCGCAAAACCCCTTCGGAACTTCATAAATTCCACTAAACACTCATGAGCGCTATCTCACCAAACGCATCTAAACTTTCAAATTTTGCTTGTGAACCCCCTAATTGAGTCAGTGCGTCCAGTTTAACCAGAGCATGAAAGTTTAAGGGGATCAATTCTGCAAGAGGCGTGAAAGTTTATGGGTATTTAGCTGACTGATAAAGTTCATGAGGATTTCATGGGAAATCCGCAAGGTCAGGGAGGTTTGTGAAATTTACCCCTACTTCTTCCTCTGCGTTGTAACATTCCTTTTCACCCCCATTAAAATTGTGAAATTTTTTAAATTTATATTTCAGTTTCTTTGTGAAAGTTGTTAATTGATTTTGAGCATGGATTTACAAATTTTGGATTATTGTCATGTGATCACTACAAATATATGAATGCCTTGATGCTCCCTTCTCTGTTGCTCATTATAATTTTAGTTTAAAATTGGAGAGTCATTTTATGATTGCCAATATGTGGCGTTTGGGGCTGGTTGGTTGTTGTTGGTAAAGTTGTGTATTTATGATACAACTTGGAAAGTTGTTGTCCACCTCATCATTTTCACTTTTACACTTTTCTTTGTTTGTTTTTGATTCCATTGGAATCATAAAACACTTGTTTGGTTTGCAAAATAAAACTTTAATTGTCTGTTTGGAAAGTGTAAAAAGTGGTCCCTACTCAAGTGATCATATTGGTTGGAATTACTTTTTCCTGACTTCAATGTCAGCTTTCTCCTAAAATCATGTTTTTTTTTATGAAATCACTTTACAAGTCACATCAGCATATGAAACCACTTTACACTATTTTAACAATTACAAACAAACAATTAAAAGTGATGAAAGCTGACATTGGGACCCACTTTTTTACACTTTCCATCATTTTACATGGTAAAAACATACAACCAAACGGGCCCTTATTACGGCAGTCATGGTTAAGCGTTATTATCTTTATATTATTATTATTTTATTTAAACAGGCTCAGCATGCTGATGCTTCTTCTTCATATACTACCTAATTTTGTTCTATTTGGAATAATGCGGACGTGTAGATCCTATCTTGAACAGTGTCTGTAGTTAAAGTGCTGATGATATTAGATGGAAGTCTTGAGCCATGACTACTTTGTTTAACTAACTACACATTCTTGTTATTTTAGTGATAGAGATTGGTTATGCAAACTTATTATTTCTAAACTAACTGACCTATTTGATTAATTTTTTTAAAGAACCATCTTCTACTAAGCTGCAAAACTTAATCATCAAGTAGTTATATATAAACACTTTACTCTATTGATGATTTTTGTTGGTCCCTCATAAAAAAATTCAGAATCAAGTTGAGATATGGTTGTTTATTATTTTATTATTTTATTTATGTTTTTATGTTATTTTATTTTACTATTTTATTTTATTTTATTTTTTTGTGTTTGAAAGAATAATTAAGGGCTTGTCAAAATGGAGATGCCAAAAACTCTCTCCTCTAATATTAGGTTTTTTTCCGGTTAAAACTCAAATTTCACTTTTCACAAAATACACTCAGCCTCTTAAAAAAATGTTAGAATTTTTATAAAAAATAGAGCTATTTTCAAAATTTTGATCTCACGAGAACTCTAAATATAAGGAGAAATTTTCAAAACAGTCACATTCCCTAATTTATTCCCAAAATTCGACCCGTTTCACTTTTATTTTGTGAAATCTACCCAATTTCTGGTCACATCAACATCATGGCTAGAAAATGGGTTGTCAAGCATCAGAAACTGGATTATTTAAAAAAAATAAACTTTTAATTAGTTGGGGTTGGCAACCTAGACTAATTAGAAGCAACTCTAATCTCGAGCGGGACTAGTAATTCAAACATTGGTCGGGGTTGCCAACCCCGACTATTTGGGTGACTAATTTTAAAAGTCTACGCCAAATAGTCGGGGTTGTCAACCCCTCCTATTTTGGGACCGGCTAGTTTGAAGCTTGAAATTGGTCAACCGCGACCAATTTGGCACGCAAAAAATTATCGGGATTGCCAAAACTGACAATTGGTCGGGTTTGGCAACCCCGCTAATTTTTTGCAGAGACTTGAATCGGGTTCTCGAGCACATACTAATTAGTCGGGATTGTCAACCTCGACTAATTAGGCAACACGTTTTTTAGAAATCGATCCAGTTTCTGATGATAAAGTTGACGTGGTAGAAACTGGGTCGATTTCGCTAATAAAAAAGAGATAGGGTCAATTTTTTGATAAAATATAGTAGTGAGTCTATTTTTAAAATTTCTCTCTAAATATAACCAACCGAAAAGATGACAACAAGTAGTTATAACTTTATAATCGAAGAAATTTTCTAAATAAACTCATTCCCAATTTTATTCTCAAATTTCGACCCTATTCAAACTTTATTATAAAAATCGACCCACTTTCTCGTCACGTCGGTATCGTAGCCAGAAAGTGGGTTAATTTTTTTAAGAGTGATCCTAAGTAGTCGGAATTGGTAACCCTGACTATTTTAGATCTCGCCCATAATTTGGCTGTTAAATTAGTCGGGGTTTGAAACCCCGACTAATTTAGCACCTATTTAGATTGGTTGAGGTTGGGAACCCCAACCATTTCGAAATACCTAATTCGAAATGGTCAGGGTTTTCAACCCCAATCATTTAGGAGAGAGTGGTTAAGTGAGAAATTATCTAAGGGACAGAATAGTCGGGGTTGTGATGTGGCATAATTATGTATCAAAATTTGTAAGTGCACAACCGTGTCAACTTATAGTATAAAAAGTTATCGATCCTACGAGGAAAGTGTTTTGTAGGGGAAATATAAATCGGTTCTTAGGTTGTATGCGTGACAAATAGGAGTGATGAGTGAATGTGATTGTGGAGAGATAGAGAGAATGAAAATGGTGTGTAAATAGACGTAAAATGTAAATGAGAGTGGGTGTGATAATGAATGAATGATTTTCACAAGGAGAGATGAATAAAATCAAGAATCAAAAAGGAAAACCAAGAATGAAAATAAAATTCAAGAAAGTAAAGATGGCGGATTCAATTAAAGATATGGGTAATCTAGAATTAAATCTACTTCTTAGAAAAGGGTGATTCCTTAGATGGTTCTAACCTCAAGGTGAATAGTGCAAGAAATTAAAATCTAACTACAAAATAAATTAAAAAAATCTAAACTATAAAATAAATTGCATGAATTAAATACAAGAAAATAAATCTACTCTATAAGCATGAAATAAATTTAATCTATAAGCATAAAATAAATCTAAGGCAAGAGGGTTCTAGCCTCTTGGCTATTTAAACAAGAAAATAAAATCTAACTACAAGCATGGAAATAAATCTAAACTAATAAGCAATAAAAGAGAAAACAAACCTCCAAATTAACATTCATCTCCATCTTCATCATCCAACAAAGAGAAGAAAAATTTAAAGTGGTGAAAAAAATTCTTTTATTAATTATAACAAAAAGTTATAAATTTGAAAGGTCTTCTTAAGTAAGAGTAACCCTCCTCTCCAAATGGAGTTATAAAAATTTTCACTCTCTAACCCCTCACTCTATACCCCTGTTTATAGTAAACATCAGTGAATGAGAGCCTTTGGATCAAACTTGAGCCCCAAGAATGCAATTTCAGCCGTTGATGAATTTTGGACGACTTGGCATCGATGCTCCAATAAAAATTTTGACTTCACAGTTAGCTTCATCTCGTCGAGATAGACGATTTTCATATATTATATGTTAAATTCCGCCTTTCGGATTGGGAGATATCGTTGTTTCTTTGCGGCCAACCATCTTGAATATAATTTCTCTTCATATTGGATTTTTTTTTTATTTTCTTCGGCTTCTACAGGCTATTCGGCTTGATTTTGGGCTTTAATAAAAGGTTACAAAAATAAGAAAGTTGGATTCTTTTGGGTATTTATTTATTATTTCTTCATTAACCAGCAATTAAAGATAAAAATAATTATTAGTGGTATATTTATTCATTAAAAATAGATAAGGAGGATATAAAATTATAATAAAATATGATTATCAGGTTGCCAACCCCGACTACTTGTTCTGGGTCCCACCCCCTATAAACCAACCCAAACCCTTCTCCCCCAAACCCATCGTTCCCAGCCGCCTCTCTTCTCCAAAACCATCGCTCTCTCATTTTGCTACCACCGATCTCAATTTCAACACCATTTTGTGGCCAAAATTTATCATGAAAGTTTGCTTAAGATCTCTAGGATAATTTCTCTTCCTTCTATCCTTTTTTAACATGTAGAAATCTAGGATTTTCTCTCAAAAATGAATTTCTAGTGTTTGAACTCTATTTGTAGTGGTTCGAATGCTTTGTGTGTTGATTGTTATAATTAAAATTAAACTTTTAGGCATAGAATGCTTAATTCTAGGATTTAGGATTTTTAATTTGGGGTTTAGGGTTTTTGGTTAAAATTATATGAGATTATTTGCATCTTGGGTTTTCAATTTGGGGTTTAGGGTTATAATTGTTAATATTTTTTAAACTTTTTACATTTAAATGATATAATCTTATTTTGCATAGGTTGAACAATATGATTTTTATTGCTTCCTCTTATGGTGGGAAAATTAATTATGGAATGAATAATATGCCAATTTACGTCGGAGGGGTAACGACGTCATTAATGATCTCGGAATCATATAGTTACTGTGACTTGGTTAAAGAATTACACCAAGTTATGGAAATTGAACCATGGGAATATCGACTAAAAATAATGTGCAATTGGCCCATAACTTTTGATAGAACGTACGCAGTTAAGATCTCAAACGATCATCATATGAGTATTATGTTTAATTTGAGCAAGTAGCAACCAAGGGTAGAATTGTTTTTGAAAAGTTATCATATGGTTCGTGCCAAATATTCAAACCTCAAGGAGAATTCTCACGTATGTTAGATTTGGGAGTTGAGTTTGATGGTTTTCTTTCTTCTTCGAGTGAAATGAAGCGGACTCAATTTTAATATCACTGTGGTGCACCTTTATTCGGTGGAACGTCAAACTTCATAAATAATGTAGTCCCTTATGAAAATATGAGGTCGTTAAGTGGGACAACAATTGAAGAGGATGAAAGACGCAACGACTCTAAAGGTGAAGATTAAAATTGTGCACCAATTGATAGAATGCAATTTGTAAGTGAAGATATTGAAGAGAATCCGGATTGGCCTGATGAGGCTTATGTTAATAATGAATATATTGAGTACGAAGAACCACCTCACGACGAGTTTGAAGATGATGAGTGGATTTGTTCTTCCACGGTACAAGATATGTGCATTGGCTAAAGTTCAACTCATAGAGAAGATGATGACGTCCCTTTCAGAGTTGGTGATTTATTTGAGACTAAGGACCAATTGATTGATGTGATTCGTGATTACTCAATCAAAAAGAATGTCACATTCAAGCAAGTTAAAAGTAATCGCACAAGTTATAATGCAATATGTTTTATGAATATACAAAAGAAAGGTCGGGCTGAAGGAAATGAAACTGATTACGCATGTTCTTGGAAGTTATATGCATTTGCCGGAAAGAAACATAATGGGCATTTAAGGGTCACAGAATACTGCAGTGTTCACACATGTAGCAATCCGATATTAGAGCAAGATCACAGTGGTGCATCTGCCTCTTACATAGCACGGTTGTTTATGCCAAAATTAAAGAAGAAGCTTGAACTAACTCTCGGTAATATAATTGAGAGAGTACTAGATACGAAGTTCATTGAAATATCATATAGTAAAGCATGGAATGCACTGATAATTACAACAACAAAAATATTTGGTGATTAGGAGAAGTCTTACACAACACTACCTCAATATCTTGATGTGATCAAAAGAAGCAATCCTGAATCTGAATACAAACTCATAACCAAAGAGATCAATCCGAGAGTTCATAAATTCACATCTATATTTTGGGTATTTGGTCCTTCGATTGAGGGATTTAAATTGTGTTGGTCGGTTCTTAGCATTGATGGTACACACTTATACGATAAATATTAGGGTGTATTGCTTGTTACTACAGGAGTAGATGCAGTAGTGGCTTATTTCCTTTGGCCTTCGCAATTATGGAGGTCAAGAACAGTGAAAATTAAGAGTGATTTTTTTTGTGCATTCAATTATATATTTTTAATGTGTTACCTCTTAGAAAAATTACTTTTATATCTGATAGGATGAAAGGTATTCCAAAAGCATTATACAAGAGATTTGGCTCTCATCACCATCACTGCTATTGTTTACCACATATTAGAGCTAAATTTAAAAAAAGATTTGGTCAGAAACATTTACAAAACCTTTTTTGCCAAGCGGGTTGTACACCCGAAACATGTGTGTATGATCGGATATGGGATCAAATCAAGGCAATATCTCAAGCTGCACATGACTGGATTAAGAGTAATTTGGGAAGTGATTATATCGGCCGGTGGGCACTAAGTAAAGATGGAGGGAATCAGTTTTGTATAATGATAACTAATTATTCTGAAAGCTTCAACGGGGTACTTAAGGGGACTCGAGCAATGCCCATACATGCATTGGTTGCGAGGATATTTTATAGACTCAATCACTATTTTGTTAAACGGCGAGAGGATGGAGAAAAGTGGATGACATTATTGACACTAAAAATGAAAAAATTGTAGGAGCTCATGTAAAGCAGGCGAGATCAATGAAGATTGTTAGATTTACTATAGATAAATGGCAGGTTATAGACAAATACGGTCAAAATTACACAATTAATTTACGAGAGACACAATGCGCATAAACTTGTAACATACAAGAATTGCAAAAATTATCATGTTCACATGTTATAGCGATTACGTCCAAGCAATTTGGGGGTGCAAATATTTTGTATTACACATATGCTTCTGAGTCGTATCAATCAAACCACTATAGAGATTCATACAAGTAGTATTTCCATCTCATTGTAGATAGTCATTACTGGCCACCCTATAACTGGCCGCATGTGTTACCTCTTGAATATAAGAGACAAACCGAACGTCCACGATCAGTACGCATAAAAGGTACGATGGATGAAGGGCGGGAAGGAGCTCCAAAAAAATAGGTGTTGATATTACAGACAACCGGGCCATAATAGATCTCATTGTCCTACCAATCCAAAAGATAGGAATTAATGTGTACAATTTAATTTATAATGTTATTCTACTTCCTATATAAGTCAATGCTTATATATAAAATCAGTAATTTTATTCTACTTCTAATTTAGCATACGCCATAATACTAACACATTTTATCATCATATGTGTAGATATTTATAGTGTGGAGGCGGGTCCATTAATATATGAGGTTCTTTATGACCAAGATCGACATTGATCTGCGAAGATAGACTTTGGGGAGGTAAATTACATTTTTATTATTTTTAATCATATTAATTTTTTAATGTTGTTGATTGTTACTAAACATTTGCACTGTTTAATATATGCAAGCCCTGAGTATTACTATTATTGATCATACTCGTGCACACTCGAGCTGGGATTTGACGGATCCGCAAGTCTAATATTATGTTCGTCAAGCAAGATTTTTTGAGTGTTCACAACTTAAATGGGTAAGATTTGATTGGGCTCTCTTGACGGCATTGGTTGAATGATGGAGGTCGTAGATAAATACATTCCACCTGCGCCCAGAAGAGTTGACGATTACATTGCAGGATGTTGGGGTTTTACTTGGCCTTAGAGTGTATGAAGATGTTGTTATGGGTACCGATGATTTCAACTGGATAGGAGTGTGTGAACAATTGCTGGGTCAAGCTCCTACTTATAGGTCGTAAAAGATGATTCTGAATTTGTATTGATTGATTCGGTCTCTCTTTTGTTTAACGTGGGATCTTTGGGGCGAAAGGATTCTTCGCTCGATGCTTGAGTCGAGTTTGCTTCTCGTTGACGATTCGAACAAGGTCGTGAATAAACTTCCTCGCGTGGTAGAAGTTATGTCGGAGTTCAAGTACCCGAGCTAGGATGTTTGAAGGTCGAATGCACAATTCTCTCAAATGCTTCGTTCCTTCTTTTCTCCTCCGCCCCCTCTTTTGGTAGCCATTAGTGGCTATTTATAGAGGAGAATGGTGTGTAACCGTCTCCTATGAACGTGGGAAGTAGGTATAACCACTTCTATATTTTAAGCATTAGTGGCTGAGTTGGTCAAGTAGTGCAAGCGGACTTGATGCTGCAGGCGGACTTGCACGTTCAAGCGAGCTTGATGAGCTTACAAGCAATTTGGAGCATGCAAGTGAACCTCGTAGGCGAAGTTAAGTGTTCAGGCGAATTTAACTCTTGTAGGCGAAGTTAAGTATTCAAGCAAACTTAACTTCACACGAGCTATCCTGGCGAAGGTTGATCAGTTCAGACGAACTTGAATATGCATGCTTGATTCAGGCGAAGCCATGTTATCAGGCGAATTTGGCTTTTCCCACAGAGTCAAGTATTCAGGTGAACTTAATTTTGTTAGCAGAGTCAAGTATTCAGGTGAACTTAATTTTGTCAGCAGAGTCAAGTATTCAGGTGAATTTGAGTTTGTCAACGGAGTCAAATATTCAGACGAACTTGACTTTGTCAGCGGAGTCAAGTATTCAGGCGAACTTGACTTTGTTCATGCGGACTTGAATGTTCAGGTGAAGTTTAGTGTTCAGGCGAAGTTCGTTCTTTGTGGGCAAACTTCGGGTGATGTTTAGCTTTCAGGTGAAGTTCGTTCTTCGCGGGCGAACGTAAATCTTTGCAGGCGAAGTTCAGCCTCACAGGCAAACCTTTGAGCTTCTTTTGTTAGGGATAAAGGTAATTTTATTTGCCTACAAAACCCTCTTTAAAGTTTTCAGACCTAAATTAGGTTGTATATGGTCTGAAATACTTTGAACTTGGGATTTTTAGCAAACCCTCAGGTATCAACGGACTTGACGTGTCTTTACCAACTGCCGTTTGAGTTGGACTAGTCATGCTTTTCCCCTTAGCATGGTAAATTGTTAAGGAGCTTCTCTTAGGATTAATGCTAAAATTCCTCCTCTATCCTTAGGCATTCGAGGCGTCAGATTAAGAATTAAATATGATTATAATGGTTAAGTCGTAAATCAAGTTTGGTTGTGCTATTTAGTGTAACGGCTTAACCTAGAAATGTGAAAACGAGGATCATCACATGGTAGGCCTTCTTTTTCAAGGAATGGTCATTCACGGGAATGACCAAATGAGTGTGGTGATATCGTTAGTAAAGTAACAATCTCAAATCTGAATAGTGACTCATCGCTTAGTAGGTCACTGTTCGGGAATGAAAGGATAGATAGAGGCACATTGCCTGGTAGGCCACTATCTTAGACAATGTCACTTGCATGAATGATGGTGCGGAAATAATCAAATTATTTAGTGACATGGGAGTATAACAACTATAATTAGAATAGAGGCACATCACATAGTAGGTCACTATCAATGAATAACGTCATTTGCAGGAATGACGGTGTAAAAAAGAATCAAGTCGTTCAGTGACATAGGAGTATAACGACTATGATTGGAATAGAAACACATCACATGGTATGCCACTATCTATGATTGCTCTAAGGAGATAGAATGTTTGGAAGGGATCAGAAAGTGAATTGTCGCATGGTAGATCACTGTCCTGATCGAATGACAATTAGGGACTTATCGCATGGTAGGCTACTACTTGACAGAGTATTTTTAATGTATGTTAAAGAATTGACTATCATAGATAATTATTAACATGGTAGTATTTTGATCCCGTCATCCTATTACAGATGATTGGTGGCAGAATTAGTGAACCCATCATCCTGTTAGAGAGGATTGATGGAGGAATTTGGAGGAAATTAACTATCATAGGTAATCATTAACGTAATAGTTTTGTGAACTTGTCATCCTATTGAAGAGGATTGGTTGGAGAGTTTGGAGGAATATGACTATCAAAGGTAATCATTAACCTGATAGTTTTGTGGACCCGCCATCTTATTGAAGAAAATTGGTGGGAGAGTTTAAAGGGCAGTAAGGGACAAAATTTTCACTTTAGTTGACCTCGTGGGCATCGAAAGTTGCATTCTTCAATATTGTTAAGGTCGCATATTATTGCCACATCTGTGGTGTTTGAACCTACAGCGTTGTTGAGATTTGGAATGATCTTTTTTCTTTCCATGCAAGCATTCCAGGGAAGGGGCCGATATATAAGAAGCCTATTGATAGTACTTCTTCAGGAATTTATCGTTGATAAGCATCATGATCTTGTCGTCATCTTGATTGATTAGGCGATATGCTCCATTTGAGTAGAATATTTCTACTATAAATGGTTATTCCCATTTTGGTTCGAACTTACCTTTCTTTTTTGGAGTTCACCATACTTGCATTAGAGACTGAAAGCACCATAGGGGGTGAATAAGGTTTATGCTAATCTAATCCGATATTAATAACAATTTAAAACTAATTAACAAATATCCTAACAAATATGATATGCAACAAGATATATGCAAGGATAACTAATTAACACAAGGGTGAAATAAACATAAACAAGATAAACTAGATCATGGCCAATATAAACAAAGAGCAATTAACAATGGCGATATAAACAATAAGCATGAATGTAAAAAAACACCAATAACAAACACAAACAAACAATATGATCACGGAGTTCGGTCAAACACTTGACCTATGTCTCCGCTCCTCACCTCAAGAAGATTTATACTATCACAATCGGGTTTTCGACGCTCACCCGAATAACGTTTACACATCACACTCGGTTTTCTAGCTCACCGGAAACTTTATAATCCACACCTTTGCAATCTCACTCTACACCCTCTAAGTGTTGGTCTCTAGCCCGTGTCTTTCTTCAAGTGCTCAGATTTACAACATCTCCCTAGGCTTTGCTACCGACGTCACTCCTCTTGGAACTGACCCCGTCTCTCACCACACACTCCTCTCAGTGTACAAGTGTATTACAAAGTGATCTACACAATGAACACTCTAGTACAAATATTTGTTCTCTTAATAATGGATGAGAACACAATTATAGCTCACTCTCAATGTCACAAACTCACAATCCCAAATTATACTATGTATAAAATACTATAAGCTCACCTCTCACAATTATATTTACTGTGTGTGTACAAAGAGTACAATCAAAACAAACTAAACTCAATATAAATCTAGCTTAATGAAAATGATGATCAATAATAAATATATATGAAGCTAGAAATTAAGTTTAGGAAAATTTCTCTAAATAACAAGATGGAGAGATGTGAAATTAAAGTCCAAAAAACCAAAGGATGATCTTCTCCTCTTGTGAAACTTTCTTCACTTGAAAACCAAACTTTAAACACACTTAAAACAAACTAAAACACTTGTAAACTTGTTTTGAAACTCTCATAAACATCTATGAGAAACAATGAAAGTTGAGAGCTTTTTATAGCCTTTTAAACCAGCCAAAAATCTCCAAAAACCCACAAAAACAAAAACTAGTCGTTATAGGCTGAAAAGACCAAAATACCCCAAAATCTAGTATTCTGGAATTTTGCGTATCTGGCTTTTTAAAATCAACATGGATGGTCTTTTAAATTTATTTTGCAAATGTGAAACTCTTTTCGAATCAAAACAAAATTTGATCAAATGACCAAACCTGCCAAAAAATCATATTTAAACACATTAGCTTATGATGAGCTTTGTGAGTATGAGCATGTGAATATGTATGAGCATGTGAATGTGTATATGTACATAATGAAGAAACTAAATGGGATGCACAAGGAACATTAGCATTCTTATGTTTGTGTGCATCATAGCAAAATTTAGCTAGATGGCTTTTTCGGTTGCAAATAGAATATTTATAAACTTTGATATATATGTGTGTATAATGAGTGGATGATTTTAACTTATTTGCACTAGACTTGGCACACATATCCACAATCTTCTTATGATTAACAATGCATGAATTAAAGATTGAATCTAAAGATGATATGTATTCATTAACAAGATTCAACTCATCATTTTATCCACAAGCATTATTATTAGAAGTAGAACAAACATATTTATTCATAAATCACTACTAGAAAATAGCGTTTTACCTACGGAAAAATAGCGACAGAAATTTCCGTCGCTATATGTCATGTTATAGCAACGGAAATTTTCGTCGCTATTATTCCGTAGGTAAAAATAATTTGCTGACGGAATACCTAATTTTAGCGACGGAAATTCCGTCGCTAAAACATTCCTGGGCAAAAAAAATTTGGGCGCGGGCGCCCAAATTTTTTGGGCAGCCCGCGCCCGACAAAGGCA
>BQKN01000637.1:160232-181641 GCA_022839385.1 Asparagus kiusianus
CGCTGATTAAAACGCTATGAAATAATACCATAGCGTTTTTTGACCGCTATAGATGATTTCAGGTGTTGTACTGATTAAACAAGAATTCTAACAAAAACTTGTTCTTAGTAAACATTCTTTTATTATTTTTACTCTACTTGGATTTCTTCAAAGTTTGTACAATATAAACATTATCAATTATTTCCCTAAATCTAAATATATAGATCTAACAAATATATTAAATCTAGAATATCATTGATCATAGGGGAAAGCATAGAATTTAGGAGCAACATTAGGATCATAGCCTAAACAAGATACACCATACATATTCATAATTATAAAAATATGCAAGCAAGATGAAAATGAATCTTAAAACTATATTAGCATAAAAAAATAACTTAGATATTTAACTCAAGACGATTAAACCTTAAATCAAAGAGCATCAAGCTCTGATAGCAATTGAAAGCACCCTAGAGGGGGGTGGATAGGGTTTATGCTAATCTAATCTGATATTAATGTCAACTTAAAACAAATTAACAAATATCCTAGCAAATATAATATGCAATAAGATTTATGCAAGGATAACCAATTAACACAAGAGTGAAATAAACATAAACAAGATAAACAAGATAGTGGGCAATATAAACAAAGAGCAATTGACAATGGCAATATAAACAATAAGCACGAATGTAAAAGAATGCCAATGATAAATACAAACAAATGATATGATCATGGAGTTCGATCAACCACTTGACCTATGTCTCCGTTCCTCACCTCGAGGAGATCTTCACTATCACAACCGAGTTTTCGACGCTTATCTGAATAACGTTTACACCTCACACTCGGTTTTCTAGCTCACCGAAAATTTTGCAATCCACATATTTGCAATCACACTCTATACCCTTTAAGTGTTGGTCTCTAGCCCGTGTCCTTCCTCAACTGCTCGGATTTACAACATCTCCCTAGGCTTTACTACTGACGCCACTCCTCTTGGAACTGATCTCGTCTCTCACCACACACTCCTTACTGTGTACAAGTGTATTACAAAGTGATCTACATAATGAAGGCTCTAGTACAAATGTTTGTTCTCTTAATAATGGTTGAGAACACAATTATAGCTCACTCTTAATGTCACAAACTCACAACCCCAAATTATACTATGTATGAAATACTATAAGCTCACATCTTACAATTATATTTATTGTGTGTGAACAAAGAGTACAATCAAAACAAACTAAACTCAATATAAATCTAGCTTAATGAAAATGATGATTAATAATAAATATATATAAAGCTAGAAATTGATTTTAGGAAAACTTATCTAAATAACAAGATGGAGAGATGTAAAATTGAAGCCCAAAACACCAAAGAATGATCTTCTCCTCTTGTGAAACTTTCTTCACTTGAAAACCAAACTTTAAACACACTTAAAAAAAACTAAAACACTTGTAAACTTGTAACTTGTTTTGAAACTCTCATAAACATCCATAAGAAACAATAAAAGTTGAGGGCTTTTTATAGCCTCTTAAACCAGCTAAAAACCCCCAAAATCCCACAAAAACAAAAACTAACCGTTACTAGCCGTTATAGGCTGAAAAGACTAAAATACCCCAAAATCCAGCATTCTAAAAATTTGTGTATCTATCTTTGTAAAATCAATTAAAAATAGTAAATCAACTCTAAAAATAATAAAATTTTGAGAAACGTTTCTAGACATGTATATGAACATGTTAGAGAAATACTTTCTAAAATATCACTTCCCAGTTGAGAGAAATAATTGTTTGAACATAGATATTATAGATTTTGAAAATTGCTGAAATACTCGATTTTATAAAATCAATTCAGCATAGTAATCAACTCCGAAAATGATAAAAGTTTGGAAAATATTTGTAAACATATAATAAAACATGTTAGAAAAATAATTTCTCAAATTACATTTCCCATTTGTGAGATATAATTTATTTTGTAAACCATTCAAAACATAAAAATATATTTATATAAGTGTTGTTAAGTTTTCATGTTTATGTGGCTAAACACATTGTTTACCAAAACCAAAAATGATAAATATGAAATATGTATGTTTGTATATAAATAAGTATATTTGTTTCATATTTATATAAACTTAAAAACTATAAAACCAAAACGTGTATGTGTATATATGATTAAGCTTAAAGTATCAAACACACATAATATAGCACATAAACTATTTACCCAAGCTTGATTGATCTTTAATATGCTCTTCTTGGTAAACTTTATGGATGAAGCTTGAACTTGAATCTTTGACTTGAATTTCACTGCTTCACTCTACTATTTCCGCCAACCTCCATTTGATATGATCGTTATGGCGTAATTCCATCCAACCTCCGATAATCATTGTTTGTCTAGAATAAAGAAAACACAAATATTAGACAAATAATATTAGTCATAAATTATTTGTTAAAACATCATCAAAACAAAAAGGCTAACAGAGACCATATTGGCTTCGTAGGTCTCATCCTGCATATCTTGGTATAAATCAAGATTAACGGGTTATGACACCTGCATCTAATAAAGCTTGAATCTTATCCTTCAGGATGTAAAATGCCTTTGTTAGGTGATGAACCGTCTTGTGGTACATGCAGTAATTAGGATCATTCATCCTTGAAGCCTCCTCAGGTCACTTCGATTCTGAGAGCTTGATCTTCTTCATCTTGATCAAGGACTTGAGAATTGGGACGAATTGTTCATCTTTGAAGTCGTATTGCTTCTGGAAATGGTTATCCGAAGAATTACCATTTTGCTTCGATGAGGGTTTGGGCAAAAAAGTGGTTTCCACTGTCAAAGTATCTTTCCCCTTTGAATGGGTTTTAGGGATAAAGTTGCCTTAGTTACCCCCTCTTTGAGCTTGTTCGCCAAGGTAAACACATTGATTGAGATGTGCCATAACAATCTCTTGAGCATGTTTTTTACCTGTTCACCTTGGCGAACGAGCTCCTTCCAAGCCCGGGTCTCTACCGCTCCAATCTTGAACAAAATATAGATCAAGAGATTATTACGGCACATCTCAATCAATGTGTTTTTAGAAACCCGAGCACTGCAGTGCAGCGACCGATTTCTAAACCTCGTCACGAAGTCATTCACAGACTCCCCCTTTCTCTATTTTTTAGCTAACAGAGTGGACATTGATACCTTCATGTCATCATCAAAGAAGCGGGCCAAGAATATCTTCTCCATGTCATCCTAAGATTTGAAGGAGCCTGGTTCCAACTTGTGGAACCATTCAAATGCTACCCCTTTCAGGGTTCCAATGAACAGTCGGGTCAGGATAGGATCGTTCTCTAAGAAATCCTATTTGGGCCAGGAAATAGTAGATATGTTGCGAGGGAGAATCCTTACTATCAAACTGGACTAGGTTCATGGGCTTAAACTTTGCTGGGTAGGAGACCGTATCCCATTCAACCGGATATAGTTTTATAACCCCCAGTTTGTTCATATTTTTCTGTAGCTTCAAGGCGTCGAGTTAGATTTGGAACTCGTCAAGCCTCTTATCTCGTGGATTGTTGCCAGAATGTGATGCCTTTTCTGAAGATTCAGATGACGAATCAGAGGACAACCTGAGATTCTTTTCTCCTTCTGTTGTTTGCGGAGGAGTAGGTTCATGTTCTTTGTTCTTGGTTGAGGATTTCGAGGGAGCCCGTGACACACTCTTCTTCTTCTTCTTCTTCTTCTTCTTCTTCTTGTCTAGAAGTTTCTCTAGCATATCTTTTATGGCGTTGATTGTCCCTTGTTGCATGGCAATTGCAGCTTGGTACTCTTCTAACTTTTTTGCTATATCATCAGAAACTTCAGTCATGTGCACCTTTGCGCACCCACCCTGAATCGAGCTTGAAGCCTGAGATGTTGCTACTGCCGAGCAATCATCACCATCGTTATCAGAAACGGATGCTAATCGCCTATAATCAAGTGGTATGGCAGTCCCCTTTTTTGTCCGGGTATGCTGGTAAACACCCTCAGGTTCAATGAAGAGGCTTCTCAATCTCGGCAAAAGTTAATGTTAGAAGAGTCAGAATTCTTCACCTTGGACTTCCCTGTCATGTTGATAGTTGCAGCTAGGAGATCTTGGTCGTCATGAATTTGTTTCATCGCACGATTGCGTCTTCGGTGAGAAAGTCTTGTCTCTACCGATTAATCAGAGAATCTCTCAAATACCGATGGTTTTTACAGTTCACCACACTAACACCCAACGAGTACTACCGTGATTAGTCTCTCGCAGTGGCATTGAGATGTTACCTCATGAATATTGCATTTACGCATCAAGTGTTCTCTGAGATCCTCCGCGGGTCGACGCGTACAACCCCCAACGTCGGAAGGACCACTTGAGTAATTATAAGAAGAAAGCTCAAAAGAGCACTTGGAAAAATCGCTAAGTGTTGAATTCTGGCGAAGTTGCCTAGTCTGGTGGTGTTTGCCTATTTGGCAGATTTGAGCCTGTTAGCGATGAGATATAGTCTGGCGAACTTAGCGAGGTTCGCCTGTTTGGCGGACTTGGCGAAGTTCAACCTTCTGTGCTTCCAGGCGAGGTTTGCCTGTTTGGCGAGCTTGCATGTGTTCAGCTTGCTCATGTTGGCAAAGTGCACCTATCGGGTGAACTTCAACCACTTTACCCTTCTGGCAAAGCTCAGCTTGCAGGCGGGGTTGAGCTGTCAGGCGACCCTGGCGAGGTTCGCCAGTCGACTTAAATTTGCCTGATTGGTAAAGTCTGCTTGATTAGAGAAGTGCGTCTGTCTGGCATAGTTCACCAGCAATGTGAGGTCTGCCTGAACGGTGACCTTCGCTAGCAATATGAGATTTGCATGAACTGTGCAGTTTGCCTGAACTATACAGTTTGCCAGAACTGGGAACGTTGGTTTTGTTCTTGGCACTAGCATTGTTTATCATGCATGAATAATAATTCAGGTCATCAAAGGAGATTAGAGCACGTGCTTCATGACGAGTATGAGCTTGTCATCACCTCTGCTTGGCCCTCTTTGAGAGAGGAGCATTCACATTGACGGTGAAGGCATGATCTGCGCCAACACAAACTTTAGTCCCCTCGGAGACAGGAGTTTGCGTGGATTGCTTAACAACCTAACAAGTGACTCTTTGGTTTGCATCTTTGGCCTTTCGGCATGCATCAACTGTCTTGGGAGGGAAAGAATCCCCAGTCATTGCTCGGGTAGAGCTCTCAGGCATGATAGCCTTAGTTTGCTAGGGCTGAGTCACACGTAAGATTGTGATACTTACGTGACATTTTGCCACCAGAGGAAGCAGAAGATAAGTATTCTTCATACTTAGCTTGGTCGAACTCAATGATGAGGGACTCAACAGTAGTCCCTTCAGTAATCTCGTCAAACCGTGCCACCACCAATTCATCTAACAGAATGGCCTCTCCTACTATGGTCACCATCTTCTGTAGATCATAAAAGATGATTCTGAATTTGTATTGATTGAATTATGTATTACAAACTGGAAGTCTCTTTTACACAAAAGAAGAGAGAATTGATTCGATCTCTCTTTTATTTAACATAGGATCTTTGGGTGAAAGGATGTTTTGCTTGATGCTTGAGTTGAGTTTGCTTCCCGTTGACGATTCGAACAAGGTTATGAACAAACTTCCTCGCGTAGTAGAAGTTTTATCGGAGTTCAAGTACCTGAGCTAGGATGTTTGAAGGCCGAATGCACAATTATATCAAATGCTTTGTTCCTTCTTTTCTCCTCCGCCCCCTCTTTTGGTAGTCATTAGTGGCTATTTATAGAGGAGAATAGTGAGTAACCGTCTTCTATGAACGTGGGAAGTGGGCACAACCACTTTCATATTTTTAAGCCTTAGTGGCTGACTTGGTCAAACAGTGCAAGCGGACTTGACGCTGCAGACGGACTTGCACGTTCAGGTGAACTTGACAAGCTTGCAGGCGATTTGGAGTATGTAGGCGAACCTCGTAGGCAAAGTTAAGTGTTCAGGAGAACTTAGCTCTTTTAGGCGAAGTTAAGTGTTCAGGCAAACTTAACTTCGCACGAGCTATCCTGGTGAAGCTTGATTAGTTCGGACGAACTTGAACCTGCATGGTTAATTCAAGCGAAACCGTGTTATCAGACGAACTTAGCTTTGCTCGCGGAGTCAAGTATTCATGCGAACTTAGCATATATACTTCATATGATTGGTATTGTTCTATTTCGGATTCCACTAAGGATATGGTGTATGTGAGATGGTTGCCACTTCTTGAGGATCTTGAGGAGTGTGGAGAGTTATCCTAGGGGAGTGCAGTGTTAGCTTATCTATATAGAGAGATGATAAAAGTAGCACTCATGCAAAACAAAGAATTCAAGGGTTGCCTCACTTTACTACAGATATGGTTATGGGAGCGATTGCATTTGGGAACACTAGATTTGAGGGAGACCCGCGCTCTCAATGGACAGATTCTGTTCGGATGCAGGTATTACTAAGTTATTTTGTAATAGATATGATTACATATAATTTTATACATTTATTTCAATCTATACTAACCCATTGTATATAAAATAGATGAAATATTTCCAAATCTTGGCAAACCTCCCCAAATGGTCATGAAAACTTCTACATGAATGAGCTTGATCAAATGGAGGATGAACATGTAAAAAATCATAATATCTAAATATATTCAATCAATACATCAGTTGTTACTGATATGTAAATTTACTTAATCTTCTTTATAGGTCAAGTGGATGCCCTATGAACTGGCTTTAGAGTCACTATCAGATATTTGTAGGGAAGGTGAAGATATATATGGCATGCTCAAGTCCCGATTATATTTTTGAGATTGTCAAAATGCACATGCCTGACCGTGTGCTCCGACAATTTGGATTAAAGCAACATATTCCAGATCCTGTAGATAGAATAGAGTGAAATCCCAGAAAAGAAGCACATCATGCAAGTTGGGAGCTAATTCGACATGCTTACATTCGGGATTAGGAGTTGAGGGAGGAGGCTGTAGTGATGGAGAGGGCTGACGCACCTGACCTAGGTGTGTACTTACCATGGTATTGAGGGATTACTCGCTGATGGATATTTCGGGAGAACAAAGCACCCAATGAGTACATCCTGAGATGTCCAGTTGAGAGAGAGTTGGTAAGTGTATATGCAAAATATACAATTATTTTGTGATTATTATTTTACTATCATCCACTTGCTAATAATCCTCTTTCGCTTTTTATCTTATAGGTACAAGAACTCGATGTGGTTGATTCTATTGCACATGATGCATTGAGAAAGACTACCGAGCCATAGGTAAGGAACATCTTCCTTTGCATCATCAAGAAGATTCAGTTTGCTCTTAAGAGGATACGTAATGCAAAACATGATGGACATAAGGAACGTCTCATAGGGTACAAGCGTCGTCAGGTCTGAGGACTCACGGGAGCAGGCTCAAATCGTGCACATGATGAAGCTGGAGGCTCACAGCAAGCTCAAGCCAGATGTTCGCAGCAGGTTCAAGTCGACGAGGATGTCACGCGCTCAACAGTTCACACACAACTGGACGATGAGATCATTCGAGCTCATGTTGAAGGTGAACGGGGGAGGGGGAGGGGGAGAGGGAGAGGGAGAGGAAAGGGAGTTGTAAATATTTGTTAAAATTTGATATACTTCATACAATATTTATATTTTAAATTGTTATGTTTATGTTTTAAATTTCGATATACTTCATTTTGATATACTTCATACTCGTGCACATTCGAGCTGGGATTTGATGGATTTGTATGCGTTTATTTGTGTTTGAAATGATATGTGTTTATTTGTGTTTGAATACGATGTTTATTTGTGTTTGAAAAGATATGTGTTTACTTGTGGATTGATATGTATTAGCAGGAGTAAGTTTTTCCAGCTGAGTGTGGGCTGGAAAATCTCTGCAAAATGATCAGGGTTCCCAACCTCGACCATTTCTTGTGTAGTGCCACTCTGGTGAATGGTCTCTGCTAAATGGTCGGTCGGGATTGGAAACCCCGACCATTTCAAATTAGGCATTTTGAAATGGTCGGGGTTCCCAATCCCGATCAATTTAAATTGATGCTAAATTAGTTGGGGTTTTGAACTCCGACTAATTTTGCAACCAAATTGTGGGCGAGGTCCAAAATAGTCGGGGTTGCCAACCCCGACTAATTAGGATCGCGCTTAAAAAAATCGACACACTTTCTGATCACGATGCTAACGTGACGAGAAAGTGGGTCGATTTTTGTAATAAAGTTTGAATAAGATCGATTTTTTAGAATAAAATTTAGAATGGGTTTATTTAGAAAATTTAGTCCTTTATGATCCATAAAGAAGGGGGAAAGCTAATCCCCAAGAATGGAAAGACTAGACGGTTGGGAAAGAAGTAAAGACAAATTGGGACTAGGGCCCACTTAGGATTTGGGTCGGTGGAAAGAGGGCCCTCGTAGGCCCCATTGGGCCGCCCACTTGCTGTCAACGCACGCTCACTTCTTATATTTTCGTAAGTCCTTGTCATTAGCACATCATCCTCTCTGAATTTAATATAGAAAAGACTGAAAAGATTATTCAGCGGCTAAACTTTTCCCCTGCTTTAGACAGGAATCTTGTGCTTTCACTACTGATGACATGGTGAATTAAGATAAGGTTTGCTTTGCAATTAAGGATGTATATTCACAATTGTATAGCGCATAGATACAAAGCCTAAGGCTTTGTTTGGCAACAAGTTAAAATTGGGTCAGACCAAATCTGACCTAATTTTAACTTGTTTCTTATTTGTTAATTTTTCAGACCAGAGCTGACCCATTTTTTAGCTTAAATAGTGCAAGTAAACCAATTTTCTTTTGGACCAGGAGGGTCTGATCCAAAAAAAAACTGGTTTAGTACAAAACTGGGCCAGGATTGGTCTTGGCCCAGTTTTGTTCCTTTTGCCAAACACATCCTAATGTTAGACTCATCTCCATGCATGTAGGTCGTATCGAAAAGCCTATTCAATCTCTACCTTCTAATGGACTATATCTAGGTAGGGCCCAATTTGAGCTCCTATTTTTTATTTTAATAATCCATTAGGGAATTGAACATTAGGTTGTGGGAGTTATATATTAGAACCTCCTAACCGTTCGGATCATTCGCGGTGATACCCTAAAAAAAATTTGGCAGCTCACTATAAGTTCTATCAGACCACACTCCCGAGTTTGATCCATACACTCTAGTGTGTCATTGCCATGAGACACATCCACAATATCACAATTCAGCACATATTCACATTGTAGTTGCACCAATGTAACACTAGATAAAAATGTGAAACCACATATCGACTTTTGTTTACATAGTACCATTCTATATAAAATTCTATAATCAAGGGGTTGTTTGGCTAGGTAGAAACGAACCTGTAGATATAAATAATGCAATTGGATTCATGTTTCGCTTATTTGGTTTGGAATATTTTGATTAAGAAATATACATGGACCTACAACCTTTGGAAAATAACTGTAACAAATGTTGCCGCCTTCGGGGGGACCAAAATGTACAAATACTAGAAAGAAAATTTAAAAATTAAAATTAAAATGTAACTTTCAAAAAAAAATACAACCTTCAGCAAAATACTATGCGAGAAACAGGATAATAACACATTCTATTATGCACAATCAACACATCATTTATCAAAGATCACATTGGTTAATTTGATGTCAACAACTACTCTCAATCAATATACTTATCTGGAGGATACTGGAAATCACATGTATAATCTCCGCAGCGGCCAGCTTCTTACAAGAGTTATCACGAGATAATATGACAGAATTTTACAACTAAAAAAGAAAAAGGCTTACGTGATTACAAATAACATTGAATATAACACCAATAAAACAAGAACGAAAGACCAAACATTTTTCTTTCAGCTTTGTTTCAATCTTCCCTTCTTTTCAAGACACAATTTTCTCAGGTCACGACGCAATTCGTCATCAACGACCCCCAATCTCTGAAACCACTGTTCTAAAATCTCTGACGCCTCTTCATCAATTTTTACACCATCCTCCTCCAAATCCTTGAGAAAAGCCAGAGCTTTCTCAATGCTGTTCTCCTTGTCATAAGCCTCCAATATAAGAACAACGCATTTCCCATTAGGCTTAAGCCCAACGCTCTTCATGTTCTCCAGCACACTTAAAGCTTTATCAGTTTCACCTCCAACACAATATGCATTTATAAGAAGGGCACATAGTTTTGAATCAGGAACAATCCTTGCAAACTGAATAGCATCAAACACTCTTTGCGCCCCATCAGAATCGCCTATAATGGAATAAGCTCTCAATAAAGCTTTATACACTTCTCTTCCTGCATATATTTCTTTAGCTTCCGTTTCTTTCATTAAATTCTCTGCGAGATTCAGCTCTCCAGCTCTAATATAAGCCATGATCATGGAATCGTATGCTCTTCTATCGAGAGGGAGGCCGAGAAATTGGATTTCTTGGAATGCTTCTTTGGCTTTGTTAAGATTTCCGGCTTTGCTGTACATGTGAATGAGAACCGTTAGCGTGACTTGATCACAAGGGAAGCCTCTCTTCTTCATAGCTTCGAATGTGCTCTCTGCTTTTTCTATGAGGTTGTGTTTTGCGTAAGTGTCAATTACTTTGGTGTAGTCCCGGGCATTGGCTTCAAAGGACTCTTCCAATAAGACCCAGTCCATTACCTACAAATGGTGGCACATGATTTAGAGATAAGGCGAGCTATAATAAGTACTGAAGATAGTTACATTATTGGGGAGACTATTTGCCTCTAGAAAAATGCCCGGTAATTACCAAGATAATGCATACTACTGACGAATACAGTCTACAATGATAAGTAAATATTGAAACATAAGTTAAAGGTAAATTTCACAGAACTACAATAAACTATTTAGATTGAAAATATCATGGATTTTTTTTCCAGTAAAATACTAAGACTACAGTTAGCGTTAGTTGTCACGTGGTTCGCACCTGACATGTTTTGGATAATTTTTCCCTTATGTACTTAATATCGTCTACATTACCCTCATGAATTCCACAAGGTGACAGATAAAAAATTGTAGATAATGGTAGTTCACACCTTTTATCCAGTAAGTTAACAGTGCTATCAACAATTTCAGGTAATTAATGGTACTTTTCTGCTGCTTCGAAAGTTCAAAGTTGTCCTCTCTAACAGCAGTTTTGTGCAAAATCCCTAAGTTAATGGTAGATTAGAGAAATTACACCTGAAAGTGACATCCATATCACATACTTTACCTAATGCATACACACATGATTATTATACATATAACTCCAGAATTGTTACACAAACTTTACCTATGCACTCGTCATTAAAAGCAACACTTGTATTTTATATGTTGCCTCAGTTCAAAAAAATCGCTTCAAATGTTTAAGCAAATGTTCATGATCAGTATTTGCATTTTGCGACACAGAACGAACCAAGCTAAATGAAAACAAAACAAAGGGTACTATCAGGCTAGTTGGCAATGAGCTTGCCAACACAAGGAATGTCGGAAAAAGGCACTGTGTTTAGTTACTTTGAAGAGGAAGAAACCCTTACATGTGTGGTGGAGGATAGCAGTGAAATAATCTATTTATTGGAAACCCTTGATTAGTTACTCTGAAGAGAACCAAGAATTGGGCATTGTAACAGCTCTGCAAGGCTCCTGCCAGTCACATGTCCATATGATTTGCTAGATGTGACCTTGGCCATAGGAAAGATATTAGATTCTGAAAAGTTCCGATAGATATCATACTAGCTCTACTTTTTCTGATCTCGCAAACATGGCACTAGATGTGGATGCTCCCATTGCTGAATGGGGGTGGAGAAGACAAAAAAACCTACATTCAGGATACCGCTGACTCTTATCATGAGGGTACAAGAGCAGAAAAATTGATGATTTTAAGAAATAGCTCTCAAGTTTTTCTCAATGCCCAAAAACTAAAACCCGGAATGGGAAAAGGTGGGAAACTTACTATGCTAAACCAACCCACAGACTTCTGAATGGATACTGTAAAATCCCAAGTGCAGTCATGGTGTACTGGTAACATGTGCCTATTAGTTACCTTTGGTGTTAGTCCAAAAAAGGATAAACCAACTAGGAGGAAATGCCCAGTTAATTTTAGGCATGTAGCTCAAGACATGAACTTAAAATTTAATCACATACTTGTTAATTGGGCGAGAAACAGATAAATTGATGGAGAGTGATCCTACATATTTTGCAGTCAGGAGTCATCCCCACTAGGAGGGATTTGCAATGGAACAATGTTTCTCATGAAGCTAAGCTATAATTATATTCCACCTTTCCTTTAACCTCTCTTTTCACAAGCAAGTGCTCCAACCTGTTTAACTTCCTCTTTCCATTACTTCTCAATTTGCATAAAAATGATAAAATTTGCTGCTTGGCCTAAGGTACTGCATGACAGAGACAGAGAGACAAACTGAAGAAGAAGAAAGGGAACACGGTTCTAGCTAGAAAATGAGTACAATGAGCTTGCTCGGCAAAGAATCTAGGAACCCCATGACACAAGTACTAGATGATGGTGAGACAAAACTAAAAAGGATCAAATTTACATTACAGCCCACAAGTTCATAAGTATCATTTTTGTTACAACGCTTCTATCATATTACACACCTTCTCTTTTGAGTATGCAACATAAGGCTCACATGTAACATCATAAAACATATAAGATCATAAAACATATCACCTTTCCCATTCTACATTTTTTCTTAGTCCAGGAGAACTCATGCAGAGCTTCTCCTTGAATACATGAGCTCAAACTGTATAACAATAGGGAAAACCTATTAAAGTCTCCTTTCCTGGCATCTTGACAGAAATTTGGCACCAGCATAGGGTGCTGATGTCAAGTAGACATCCAATAGTAATTCATTCAAACTCCACGAGGCTGCTTGTGCTCCATAATTGACCCCATTTTGATGGGAAGGGCGATGATAATATAATGATGACTATCTTTTTTTTTTAAAATAATGAATAATAGAGCAGTCAGAAGAGTTTTTTTTTTCTTGTGTTTTGTGAGTGGGTGATATGTGAGTGCTTATATATGTGTGATTTGTCATCCCCACCGTATTTATTTGTGTCTCATGTGAGTGCCTGCTTTGAGGTTTCTACCCTTCATTAGCCACTTGGTTTGCAATTTGCAATAATGTTAGTACCATTGCACATGATGAAGGTAACTAATACACTAAGTTTGACTTCATATATTTTCTTTTGCTTTCATTTTCAAATTTACCTCAGTGTACACTAAAAAATATCTAATTCAATGGAGGACGATGCGCAACTTTTTATACTGTATTCTCTATCAAGCACACGAGAATCACATGTTATAATTGGTACTCCAGAGGCATAGATCAACACTGTATTATGTGTATATAATATACATAATTCAACTTGATTTTTGCTCCAGGTTCTGCATTATTGAGCTGGCAGATTACAGATATTTATTGATGTAAAAGGAAAGCTGGCAGATTACAGATATTTATTGATGTAAAAGGAAAGCTGTATGTCACAGACTTGGCCTTGTGGCGAAATCACCAGGATGTAACATGTAACTAAGATAAGACTATTCCTTTCATAATGAATGTGTGTACAAGCAAAGCTAAAAGGTATATGGCATAATTCCAAAAACACATAAATAATAATTAATTTTTTATTACAGTGGTCCAGAGAAGACCACAGATACCATGAACTATTAGCTGGCTCAAAGGCATCTAAATAGACATAAATCATAGATGCAATTCACAAAAGCCCTAGATTTTGTAGATATGACTTTTTCCAATTATCATCGTGTTTTGCAGAGCCTTATTAAGTTGCTCATACTACTTTAGTCTGTTTGGACCATAAGATGTCCCAATACTATATAGTATATTCCCTCTTCCTGAATGAAACAATTTGATGAAAATTCTCTGAAGTTCTAGGAGTTTCTCAGTGTAGAAAAGTAATATCAAAACTTAGTGTTATGTAAGTAAGCTACAATAACAACAACAACAACAACAGCAATCAGCTAAGATAATTTTTTTAGCATGGTACTAAAGTAACACCATACCCAAAGGCAATGAATTTTAAAAAGAACATATAAAAATTTTGTGATACGAATTTAACAAGTCATTTATCGTCACAATTTTATGTTCACGTAAAAGATTCTGAGCACTAATCAACCTCCAGATCAGCATTATTCCAAATAAGCAAACTGCACTGTCCAGACAAAAAATGAAAAGAAAAGGGAATAGCGGATTATAACTGACCTCCAAAAGGAGAGGGCTCTCTGTCCTCTTCAATTCTTTGAGAACTGTCAACCAGTCAGATCTTCGGGGCTTCATGACCTTTACCCATGCTGCCAAAATATGAGATAAAACTTCATCTTGAGTGAAGCATATGATGCGTTTCATTATGGCCTTGCACCGATTGGTCATCTTTGGTGGAAGCTGAGATATTGCTTCCTTCTGGGCCTCGGTTATGTCAGGGCCTACATCATGCCATTTTATCTTTGGTTTTTCTTTTTCTTCTTCCACATTCTCTTCTTCTCTTTCAAGAGCAAGCAGTGTTGAATGTACTGATATGGGAGGTGATTTATTATGTCGTTGTAAGAGAGCTGGACCTTGGACATATTTCCATGGAGATGTTTGCCATTCTTTTGCCACAATGGTAGATATGCTATTTGGATAGAAGTTAGATAGCATGAATTGAGAAGTACAAAGCATGACAAGGGAGAGGGTAAAGGGATCACTATTCTCTACTACTTAAAGGTTGCTCCTACAATACATTTCAGCATATCATGTACCTATGAAATTTAGGGGCAAAAACTAAGTAGGAAGGAAGAGGGTAAATGGGAAAGTAGATAGGACCTATAAATAACTGGACAAAAGTTTATAGCCTATTTTTTGAAGCGCTAAATGCACACCTTTTTTTATATTTCTATAACTTGTATAAAATGACTAAGGATAATGCAACTTAATGTTGGAAAGTTCCGCCTGGACTTAATTCCTGCAAAATAAACCAACCGAGGAGTTCCAAATGAGAATGTGAAACAGCTCAAGTGAATTGGAAATATAATAAAATAGAAATAAGAGCACACAATTTTTTATAGTCGGGCAAGTTGGTAAGAAGCTTATAAAAAATAACAAAGAAATAATACCGTTCCACATGCAACACAAGTAAACTTAACCATAGGCATATGACTATGAGCAGCAAATAAACAAATAAGAAAATTGTTACGTGCAAATTAAATTTTTTTTTCATGATGGATAAAGATCTGAATTAAGATCATGATTAATCTCATCCTCTGCTCTAGAGGTCATACATACACATTCTTTAGGTTATTTACCTTACATTGGAAATGGGGTATACTATATTTGACTTGCATTCACTAGCAAACGAACTATACATAAAGAGAGGAATAATAAAACTAGAATACAAAAGCCGTAAGGAATGAAGAAAGTTTGCTCGTTACACAATGCTAGTGCATAGTCCGTTAACTTTCAGATTTTTTTAAGTGGATTTCACTCATGGTATTAGAGTACCACTTCAAGAGGTCCAAGATTCAAATTTTGTAATCTGAAAATTAACTGTGCTTATTACCCTTTTATTCTGCCTTTCCAGAATAGTAATGTTATGTTGGAGGTTTTCCCATAGACAAAGACACACATGGTCTGTTAAAGGTTAATTTAGCTCAATATGCATTTTCAGGCAACAAGCCATCTACTTAAATGTTCATTAAACTACCAGAGTGTATGTACCAGCGTACACAGTTACGCAAGGAGTTGTCAGTTGTGTATTCAAATCTCATCATTTTCAATCCTAAACATTGCCAAGTTTTCTTGATGCACATTGTTAGTACAAAAGCCAAGAACTGAAACTTTTGAATGAACATTTTTCTGACAAAGTAAATTGAAATACCTATTTTAACCAAGGTTTTAAATATCGGATATCGGGGAAATATCGGATGGCCAAAATTCATATCGGATTGCGGATATCGGGGAAATATCGGGGATATGTAGTAAATATTGGAATGCCATAATGAATGTTTGCATACATAGTATAATGCATTAAAATGTAATCTCAACATATGTAATGAAATTTAAGCATACAAAATATGAATAATATATGTTTAGGATCACTAATCAACCTTCTAAAACAAACAAAAGTGCAAAGCAACGTTGCAACATTCGATCTGCTTTTTTTAGAGCAAAATGTCATTTGATATAATGGGGAAATCTTGATATCTCGCTCAAAATTCCAAACACGGTATATTATTTTGCAACAAGCTATATAAAAAGATATATTGGTCCACATATCGGCTAATATATCGGCCATATCGGGGATTTATCACTCAAAATAGCCAAAAAGCGGTAAAGGATATTTAAAGACCATATCGGTTGCGGTAAGCCCTGTAAAAGGATATATCGGGGGATATATCGGGCCATGTCGGGGATATTTAAAACAATGATTTTAACACCACAATCTGAACTTGAAAGTGGACAATGAAGAGGAATGGGTATTTCATTTAACACAACATTCATCCAGTAGAACAGAAGGTTCTCTCTTCCTTCTATATATACAAATGAAGCAACTAAATTATTCAAACTGTGGGGAGAAAAAAGCAGAGACAGATCAATTTAAGGGTAAATTACACTAAACCCGAACAACTTTCAGTGCTTTTCTGCCTCGCAATAACTTCTAAAATCGTACTGAGCCCCCAATAACTATTGGAATTGCAGAAAACCCCCAATAAGTTTTCAGTTTGCAGCAGTCCACTTTTTGTGTTTGCAACACATTTACATCCTAGATGTGGACAAACGCCGTCATGGGGCTATCTACAATTCCAGTAGTTATTAGGGGTTCAGTGCGACGTTAGAATTAATTGGGGGTTTACTGCAAAATGCTGAAAGTTCCTGGGGGTTTAGTGCAATTTAACCTTGATTTAAAGCATGACCAGAAAGAGAAACTAGGAAAATAGGAGAACAAAATAACTCAAAAACAACTAGGGGTTGGTGAGAACTGTTGAAGGAATCATTCATAACAACAGTTTTCATCTAGGGTAAATTTCATTAAACCCCCGATAAGTTTGGGTGTTCTACATTCAGTTCCTTGAAACCCTCACTAAACCCCCAATAAGATTGGAAATTTTAGAAAGCCCCCAAAAGATTTTGATTTTTTTTATTTAACCCCAAAGACTACTTTACGATGTTTATGTGATATTCTCCGTTTGGGAACTCAAAATATGGGCTGATGTTGTTATGGGGGTTAAGTGCTTTTTTTTTTTTTTTTAGGTTGGAGGGTGGACTTTGATTAAGAATCAAGAGTTTCCCCATAATAATGCCAACCAAAAAGTGGTCATTTTGCTTCCAGCACAAATCATTAGTTTTCTTGACTTAGTTGTGTTTAAAGATTTTTTTTCTTCATACTTGCAAAAAACAATCCTATTCTAAACGCCAAATTCAAAAAACATTCAAAAGTACAATTTTAACACATTTTAGCTACAAGGAAAATGAAAATATATGAACCCAAAAAGCAAGAGGAAAATAACCAAAAAAATCTCATTTCTTTACTCAATTCATCTACTTCTTTCACTCAACTTGTCCATGGTAAAATGAACAGAAAGCAAAATTGAATTA
Organism: Asparagus kiusianus; assembly: GCA_022839385.1. NCBI lineage: Eukaryota > Viridiplantae > Streptophyta > Magnoliopsida > Asparagales > Asparagaceae > Asparagus > Asparagus kiusianus. The sequence goes on from BQKN01000637.1 coordinate 177,826, forward strand.
ACAAATGCAACATAAAATCAAACTTAAGCTCCATTACTGAACCAAAAACTCAGAGGAGAAGAATTACCTCTTTGGCCATGGTCATTGTCCTCCCTTCTCTTATATGATCACCTCTCTTCGTGTCCTTTCCTTTCTCCCCTTCTTTTGCCCTATCGGCCTATCCTTTCTCTTTCTACTTATTGGGTAACCCAATAGTCTGACCCGAATCTGAACCGGAAAAAGCTTAGAATCTAAAATATGCATGTAAACAATGCTTTTCTGCATACAATATTTTGCAATGGTATCCCATTGCATATCCAACTGTAATGGCAACAAGTTCTTAAACATCGTGGCTGTCGTGGTTCCCAGTTTGTTTCAGGAGCTTACACATGAGTTGATAATTTTCACAGCTTGAATGTGATTGCGAAGTATGTTAGCAATTTGTGTTTACAATGGTTTAGTGTTTATCTGCAAGACATTTGCACCTTGTATGCTGGAGCTCTGTATATTCTGATTTTTCTCATTAGAACTTCGATTTTCCCTCGATTTGTTTTGGGGTAGCTGGTAGGTGTTGTTACTTTTTTATTTTATTCCGGGTGTTGGTGGTGGTAATACCAACATAATTATGTAGTCTGTATCTGAAGATGTATTTTCTGTGTATCTTATGTACCATATCTTCATTTTATGTTGTATATAAAATCAATCCAATCTAATTGTATTGCAGTTTTGCCATGAAGTTGTCCTTTATTTGGATATATTTGGTGGTCTGTCTCTTTAAAGCAGTATTTGGTTGGCACAAGCATAGGAGCAGCATTTGCTTCATTTTGATGTATTACATCCCTGCAGATGTCGCGGGTATCTGTTATATTAGCTAGTTTCTGTAATGTCGCAAGTAAAACCTTTTGTAAGTGCGTTATTGAACTGGAGCTTATTTGATTTTTAGTACGAATCTTATGCGTGAAGAACAGAAGACTGTTTCATGCTTGCTGGAGCTGCTACTGATATTTGCTCTTCTTACTGATACTCAAATTGCACATTGCTCCCTTTGACATTGGCGGGATCATTTCATCTTGATCTATATAGTATCCACGACATTGAAGTGAGCTTTGATAAACGGGTCATTCGTGTTATATGGGTCGGGTCAGATAACCGGTTTAATATACGGGTCGGATCGTATTGACCCATTTATTAAACGGGTCGGGTCGGATCACACTTATACGGATCGGATCGACTATGACCCGACCCGACCCGTTTGCCACCCCTAATCTAAGCTCTTTCTGGTTCAGATTCGGGTCGGACTATTGGGTTACCCAATAAGTAGAAAGAGAAATGATAAGCCGATAGGGCAAAAAAAAGGGAGAAAGGAAAAGGCAAAAAGAGAGGTGAGCAGATAAGAGAAGGGAGGGCAGAGAGGTAATTCTTCTCCACTGTAGTTTTTGGTTCATTAATGGAGCTTAAGTTTGATTTCATGTTGCATTTGTTAATTCAATTTTGCTTTCTATTCATTTCACCATGGATAGGTTGCGTGAATGAAATAGATGAATTGAGTAAAGAAATAAGATTTTTTTTGGTTGTTTTCCTCTCACTTTTTGGGTTCATTTATTTTTATTTTCTTTGTAGCTGAAATGTGTTAAAATTGTACTTTTGAATGTTTTTTGAATTTGACGTTTAGAATAGGATTATCCTCTGCAAGTTTGAAGAAAAAAATCTTTAAACACAACTAAGGCAATATCAAGTAGAATATTGTACTCACTCCAATATTTTTCAAATTTCTTGAACATGTTGGTTGCTATTAACTTAACATATTCATCATTATCTTTCATCCCACTCTTTAAAGTACATGCACAACAAATACTTGAAGAAAATAGAGATTAGCCGTTGGATAATTTGTACCGGAGAAAAGATAAGTGACGTTATAGAAAGTGGTTACTAACCTCTTAACCTTCTCGGCCTTATCTTATTCTTCTTGATATGGACAAAGTCTTGAGTAGTTGGAATCACTCAATTGCATATGTATAAATGCACGACGATAGTATAAAGCACTCTCAAACATTAGAAAAGTAGCATTCCATCTTGTTGGAACATCTTGCCTTAAACTCTTCTTCACTTCCAAAGATTCATGAGAGACACATTCCCAAAATTTTTGTTTTCTAATTTGAGAGCCTTTTACATACTTGACGCTTTCTCGAATTTACCAATACAACCATGGACTTCTTTTAAACCATTTTGGACAATCAAGTTGAGGATACGAGTACAACATCTAATATGAAAAAATTCTCCCTTCTCAAGAAGTGCTTCTTTCAAATTAAGTTGTTTTTTCAATAAATCAACAAAAAAAAACAGCATTTGCGGAGAAATTATCAAGAGTGAAAGAAAACAAATTTTTTTCAATTTTTCAATCAACTAACAACTTATAGATCTTCTCACAAATGGCAACACCAGAATGAGGAGGTGGCATATAAGAAAAGTTAAGAACCCGATTTTGTAATTTTCACTCATAATCAATGTAGTGTGTCGTGAGACAAATATATCCGTCGTGGCCTATTTATATCCACAAATCGGAAGTCAAGTTAATTCTACCCGGAATCAATTCAAAAGCTTCTGTTAGCCTATTTTTCTCTCTTCCATAGACTTTAAGAACATTGGCTTTAACCATATTTCTTGATATGTATTTTAGATCCTCATAAAGATATGAGAAGATTACTCGAATACCTTCATACTCAACAAATTGAAATGGCAAATCATGCATAAGGATGGCCGAGATTAAGAGCCCCTAAACTTATCCGGATCAAAATTAAATCTCGAGGAACTCATTATAGAATCTTTTGAGTTAGATAGACCCTCAATATCCTCTCTAGTAGCTTTCTTACAAATGTTCATGTGTAACATGCTCTTTGTCTCATGGTTACCTTCGGCAATATATTTGATTCCACACTTCTTACATATTCAATATTGTTTCCCACCTGACTCTGTTTTAACAAGGTCAAACATTTTCCAAGCTTTGGACATTAATTTTCTTTTTTGGCTTCTAACAATTATCGCTTTGGATTTTTTCTGAACAGGACCAGACATGTCTTCTAATTCTTCGTTAGATGAATCCACTTCTACATTATCCTCTATAGAATTATAGGTAGAATTAGATTCTACATTATCCTCTATAGAATTATAGGTAAAATTAGACGCCATTACCTGTGATGAATATTATGAGATTCATAAAATTATAATATTATCAAATAGATAATAAGAATTCAATAAATCTATAACTAGAGAATTGAGGTCCAAAAACAAAAGTAGAAAAGTAGAAAAGGGGGAAATGGAGAATAAGAGAAAGGAGAGGGTTAAAAAAATTACAGCGGGCTCGATTCAGGCTGCCGCTCGCGCTCGCCGTCGCTCGCCGCTCGACACCGCTTGCCTCCGCTTGTTCACCGTCACTCGTCGTCACCTCTCTCCAATCGCCGCCGCTCGCCGTTTTCCGCCGCTCGCTGCCGCTCGCCGCTCGAGCTTAGTGATGGGAAATCTAGGGCTTCTCTTTTTTTTCCCCTCTAAGCGCGTTTATGAGAGCGTTTATGAGCGATTCAGTTTCAGTGTGTTTGGATAAGCATTGTGAGTTTTTTTTGTGCTTTTCTAAAGAAACATATGTCATTTTGTTTTCTTTCAAAGTGTTTTGAAAATACAAATTTGATTTTCTTGATTAATACTAGCTCGATCATTTCCATATACATATATTATATTATAATAATATCATATATAAAATATAACATATATGTTAAAATATGTTTATATTAACTAACATATTATATTCTATTATATTAATTATATCTTATAATATAGACTAAT
>BQKN01000637.1:186563-216476 GCA_022839385.1 Asparagus kiusianus
GTATATATATATATATATATATATATATACACACACACACACACACACACACACACACACACACACACACACACACAAGTTAAGTTTTGGTTTCTATGTATATTTAGTTATATATACATACATGGTTTTGAGTTTTCAAGTTTTAATATGAAACAATTAGATATAATTAGAAAACATATTTTTGTTTCATACTTACATGCATATATATGATTTCATTAATATCAATTTTATTTAGTTCAATGAAATCATGTTTTAGTGTATTATATGTGTATTTTGATAAAATACTATATTCATTGTTTATAGACTTCATAACAATAGTTTACATCTTTCTTCAAGTCTATAAAATCATTTTATATTATTTCAAAACATGGTTAAGCTAAAATGTCAAAACTCATATGTTCACATTTTTATGTTTTGGACTATTTTGCAAAATAATAATATTTTTTATTTGGGAGGTCCTTTTTAAAAACCAGTTTTTGTAGCATGTTTATTATCATGTCTACAATCATTTCCTAAAGTTTCATAACTTTTGGAATTTATTTGATATTTTTAAACAGGGTTTTAAAATTAGAAAACAACTTTCAAAACCTGTATTTTCATGTATCAGTTCGCGGTCGACCGTTACGGTCGACCGTACCAATGTTTTTCTCTCAGGAGCCAGCAGAAACTTTCGCGGTCGACCGTGACGGTCGATCGTCTATTCGTAAGTTTCCACGGTCGATCGTCGCGGTCGACCTGGTGTTGTCCTGAGCCATAGTTCTGCTATTTTGTTGCTCACGGTCGACCGTGAGATTTCCACGGTCGACCGCCGATCGCCTAACTGTCATTTTTGTATAGGATCTGATTTTTGATTCTATGAGTTTTTTGGTCTTTTCTATTGGGTTTTTGGCTGAGGTTTTGGGAGGCTATAAATACCCCCTTGCTCTCATCCTTCAGTAAAAAAAGAGAATATTTTAAAAGAGGTTTAACAAAGTTTTAATCAATGGTTTAAGTTTGTTTAAAGTGTGTTTATAAGCTTTTAAGCATTTGAGTGTTTCGGTTTTGTGAATCAATTCCACAAGAGCTTGAGGAGATCATCTATTGAAGTTTGAGCTTCCAACTATTCTCCCTCCACCTCTTGATCTATTGAGAAGTTTTCTAAACTCTTATCTAGCTTTACATTTGTATAGTTATTTGATTATCATTCTTTAAAGCTAGTTTTTATATTGAGTTTAGATTTGATTTTATCTTTTTCATTGCTTACACACACAACCATTGAGCTTATTGTATTTTCATACTTAGTATAATTTGGGTTGTGGGGAGTTGTAACAATTGAGAGTGAGCTACATTGAGTTCTCGCCTTGTATTAGAGAACAAATCATTTATTATTACATTGTTAGTGTTGTCAAGTTTTCGATGAGCTAGAAACCGAGTGTGATGAGTGAACGTTGATCGGTGAGCGTTGAAAACCGATATTGTGAGTGATGTGTGATCGTTGATCAGTGAGCGTTGAAAACCGATATTGTGAGGTGTAAACGTTATTCGGGTGAGCGTAGAAAACCCAGTTGTGTTAGTGGATTTCTCCTCGGGAGTGGGGAGCGGAGACGTAGGACGGAATGTCCGAACTCCGTGATCATTTTGTGTGTTTGAGTTTGCTTTGGCGCACTTACTCTTATGTTTATATTTTTTATCGCCATTGTCCATTGCTTATTATTTATATCATCCACTATCTAGTTTAGATTGTTTACCTTTGTGTTCATTGTATATCCTCGCATATATCTCATAGTATATATCATTGCTAGGATATTGCTCTTTGTTCATATTGATTATTCTTGCTTGTAACATTTTGTATATCTCTGTTGCAAGAATAATTTGTTAATTATTTTTAATTAGCATAAAATCGGATTAGATTAGCATAAGACCCTAATCACCCCCCCCCCTCTAGGGTCTAACAGAGTTGTCCAAGAGATATCCTCAAAGTCAACTTGTCGGCTGTGGCGGGTCGATTAGGGCCCGGTAGACTTTGCCTAGCGGACATTGTTTAGCGAACTTCTGAAGGCCTTTATTGGGCCTACGAAACGTCGCTGCTGAGGATGAAGTAATGATGCTGCCAACTGTCAGAGTAACGACGTCATTTCAATTTTCAAGCGAAGAGGTGTGGAGTAAATAGGAATGTCGCTTCGAGTTTCGAGCTAATCGTTTGAGATTACAAAGTGAATCCCGCCCATATATTTCGAAATGAGACAACCGTTCTAAGTAATCCTCGTGCCCCTTTGGGATACTATAAATAGCTCGTTGGGGGAAAAAAATAATTCTTTACGAGTTCTTGCCCAAAAAATCTCTCTCCTTTCTCTGAATTTTCGCAAGTTTACTTTGCAAACCAAATTCTTCAATGTCTTCCCCAGCTTCCATCGCAGGCCATAATGAGGAGAGGATTGCTCTTCTCCGGCTCATCCGTTCAAGGGTCTTGACGGGGACGCTTGAGTCATATTACGATCTTTATGACATTTCGAGGGCTTTTACACTGGGGGCCCCGAGTATGAGTGAATCCGTGTATCACCATGGCGGGGACCACGCACCACTTTACCTTGCTCATCTTGAGCAGGGTCTACGGCTGCCACTTTATCCCTTTATTAGGAACGTCTGCAATGCTCTGAGGGTTTCCCCTCTCATTTCCCCTCATGCCATTGAGGTTCTAGTGGGCTTTATCGTCATTGACCACCAGGTTGGAGTCTCGCCGACCACACAGTTGCTAGGACATTTGGTCGACATCGAATCGAAGAAAGAGGACCCGCACTACTTTTTCCACTACCATGGAAATATTAAGCTTGTGTCAGATGCTCCAAAGTCTAGCAGTGATACGGGTGTATCTTCTCTTCAAAAAAGCGATACTCATGGGAGCTTGAGGATAGGTGATTCTCATGATATCTTGAGAATAGTGGTGTGAAGCGACACGACGGAGCACAGGATGGAGCGTGAAGCGAGTCGGAAGAACAAAGAATCAAATATTCTAGTTCTCAGCCTGATGAGTCGACTGACGGTCGATGAGTCGACTGACGGGTTGATGAGTCGACTCAAGAAAACGCCTCCAGATAGTAAAATGCTTCTGCTGAGTCGACTCATGAAAATCATGAGTCGACTCATGCAGGACAGCACAGTTTGTGCACATTTTGAGTCGACTATGAGTAGACTGGTGATCATGAGTCGACTCATCTCAGTCATGAGTTGACTCATAGAGGTTTCCTGGGCAGACTTGGTTTCTGTTTTGAAGGAATTCTAGTTGGGTTTGGTTTTGGTTATTTACCAGATTACCACCACGTTGTAAACCCTATAAATAGGGACTGTTTAGGGTTCTAAACAAGGGGGAGAGACCAGATGTAGTCCTAAAGAGTTTTAGGTCTAAGTGAGATCCTGATCAAAAGGATTAGGGTTTAGATTGTGAGAGTCTTAGATCATCTTAGATCAAAGAGAGATTCTAATCTTTGTATTAGGGTTTAGAGAGGATTGAGAGGTTGTTCTCGATTCTAGTGAGATTGTGAAGGAGAGATTTGTAATAGTTGATTCTTCATAATCTAGAGAATGTATTTTTCTTCGCCATATTGAATTGTTCTTATGTTTTAGTCGTCTTCTTCTCAACCCACCTTTTGGTAATTCCGCGACCAAAGGGTACTCGCACGGCAACTCGTACCAAGTTGGTATCAAAGTATCAGATCCGGTGAGGGGGCATCCTATGTATGGTCCTTACTTGATCCTAATAAAAGAAGCTTGGCGAGATCCTTTTCTTTGGAAGGAGTTCAGAGATTAAGGAAGAAGATGATGACTGAAGTCAACAAAGATGGAGGGGCTCGAGAGTTCCCTCAGTAGAAGTTCTAAACTTGAAAGGGACTTCAAGTTCTTAAAGAGGGGAGCCATGATACGTGTGTATCTTCTTCTCTGCTTCGGGAGCTTAGTGATCCTCATGGGAGCTTGAGGATAAGTGATTCTCATGATATCTTGAGAATAGTGGTGTGAAGCGCTACGGCGGAGCACAGGATGGAGCGTGAAGCGAGTCGGAAGAACGAAGAGTCAAAGCATGATACGGGTGTATCTTCTCTTCGGAACTTAGCGATCCTCATGGGAGCTTGAGGATAGATGATTCTCATGATAGCATAAGAATAAAGGTGTTAATCAGTACAGGGGAACGCAGGGGAAGCGTGGAATGAGACGACGAGCAGCAAATTCGAAGAATCTAGTTTTCAGCTCATGAGTCGACTCATACATGTACATGAGTCGACTCATCAGGTTGAGTCGACTCATGCCTGTCATGAGTCGACTCAAGAACTCAAGACCTGTTAGCAAAAGTCTCTGACCAGTCGACTCATCAGTTATAAGTCGACTCATATGAGGTCATGAGTCGACTCATCTCAGTCATGAGTCGACTCATCGAAGGTTTCCTGATTCGTTTGGGTTTCTGTTTGCACGAATTCCTATTGGGATTTGGTCTGATTATTTACCATATTCTCATCCATGTTTGTACACATATATAAAGGGTTGTTTAGGGTTTCTAAACATCAGCTGAGGCATCTTAGATCTTCGTAAATCAGAGAGGAGAAGGTTAGAGGCCAAGATGTAGTCCTAAAGGGTATTAGGTCTAAGGAGATCCTAATCAAAAGGATTAGGGTTTAGATTGTGAGGATCTATGAGATCATCTTAGATCAAAGAGAGATTCTAATTTTTGTATTAGGGTTTAGAGAGGATTGATAGCTTGTTCTCGATTCTAGTGAGATTGTGATGGAGAGATTTGTAATAGTTGATTCTTCATAATCTAGAGAAGGTATTTTCCTTTGCCATATTGAATTGTTCTTATGTTTTAGTCGTCTTCTTCTCAACCCACCTTTTGGTAATTCCGCAACCAAAGGGTGCTCGCATGACAACTCGTATCAAGCAGGGATTGGAAGGAGCACTTTGTGTGGGTCTTCGACGCTGATGGCGTTCTTTCTTGCCCTAATTGGCCCGAAGTGGCTAAGGATGTGCTGAGGCCGTGTCCTCTTGATAATGAGGAAAGGCGGCAACTGGCAAAAATTCTCTCCTATGCTAGGTCCCGGGAGAGGAGCAATCTTTTTGAGATGGCATCTCTCCGGTCGGCGGGCATGTCCATGATTTTGTCCTCCTTGGTCGACCAAGCAAGGGCAAGTCTGCTAGCTCTCCCAACTGTTATGGTATTCTCATTCGCCAAAATACAACTCGCCAAAAAACGAACGAGTGTATTTCCACAAGCAAGGCCCCAACTAGCTTGGTGGCCTAAGCCCAATGGAGATCCCTACTTGGTCAACTCGTCAAGTCAATACTCTTCATTACGACTCAAGAGTCGGGATCAGTTGACCCTTTTGTCAAAGCCAACTCGCCTGGAGCCCACTCAACCTTTTATTCAATGTCCTGCGAGGACGACTCGCTAGGCGTTACTTCTCAACAAAACTGAAGGATAATATCTGCCTCAGACTTCTCCGTCCGGCCATGTGTCAACATCGCGATCAACACTGGATAGGTCCCATCATGACCCTAGCCCCGATAGTCTTCATGACTCGTCAAATCACATGGGCTCTGCCACGCCTCCAATCACTCTCCATTTGACGCAGAGACGATCTCTCCAATGCTAAAGTGATCTTTCCCCCAACCACCTACTGACATCCATAAAGTGGGTGCTAACGTAGCCACCGGCCCATACTCACTCTCTCTCTTCTCATTTAATACTAAGGAGATCCTCTCTCCAGTCGCCAGTCGACACCTGTAAAGTGGGTGCTGATGCAGCCCCTAGCCCATATATCGCCATCACTCCTACATACTCGATCAAAGTGTCTAATCTACCATTCTCCCACAATATATATACAGGTACTAATCGCCTTTTAAAAGAGGGGGGGGGGGGATATTCCAAAAAAGAGGAGAAATCTTAAGTTCTGCTTCTTCTTCCACTCAAGTTTACAATCTAATTTGATCGTTGGAGGTACAATGGGGGAACATATCCTCGTCCTCTCATGAGTTTTTACATGTGCAGACAACTCAGTTCTCTAATTCAAGAACCAGACATAAAGTTGTAGAAGGAGGCGGTCCCCTTATCAATCTTCAATACTAAACAAATCGATCATATCCTAGATTCAATTGGCTGTGTGATCATTAGTACATCAACAATTTGGCACCCACCATGGGGATTCCTCTCTTTTTTTGAGAAGATATGTCAGGTTCTGAATGAGGGCTTGATCAGTGTCATCCTGTAGCTCGACCCCGAAGTTATGTCACTCAAGCTAAGCAGAAAATGGTTTTGGCTGAGAGTAATCGACATAATCACGTCCCTCTACAGCTTTAACAACCATTTTGAGAGTATTTATCAGCTAGCCATCTATAAGATGGACGAGCTCACATTACCTTCAAAAGTCTCTAAAGATGAGCATCATGTAGTCTTTTTAGAGAGGTCTTCTTTGGTTGTCTTTCTAGAAAGAACAACTCCGGCTTCTTGAATATCTTTTTCAGAAAAAATTCCATCACCAAAGTTTCCTAGTATCTTTTGGTTGTACCACACGACCCACAAGAACTCAACTGGAAAGACTACGTTTAAGCTAGCATATGGCGCCGAGGCAGTTACTCCCATCGAAGTAGGCATGTCGACTATTCGACTACAACACTTCAACGAGGACATGAACTCAGAAGGACTTCGGATCGGCCTTGACCTCCTGGACGAGATTCAAGAGAAATCACTTCGGACCCAAGTCACCAATCAGCAACGAATCGCCCGCTACTACAACAGCTATCCGACCAAGGAGATTCAATGCTGGCGACCTCATCCTCCGTAAATCCGCTTTCAACAAAAACACTCGGCGAGACAAACTAGCTCCCAACTAGGAATGTCCTTATACATTCCTAGAAGAGCTATGAGCCGGCACCTATAGACTAAGGGCTCCAGACGGGAGAGTTTTGCAACATCCCTGAAATATCGAGCATTTGAGGCGATATTTTCAATAACTATAAACTTTGTTTAGCCTTAATAAAATTGTTATTGAAACTAAGTCGACTCTTGTCTCACACTCTCGTAGTGCTCAATCTATACAGGGATCCTAAGCCCTTGGTACCTTTTCAAGAATAAACCCAAGACACTAACCCTATGGTTGACTCCCACAATCACCTCTCGATCATTATGGGGATACTGAAGACCCAGACATCTATGTAAGACTTGGGCACCCAACCTCAGGGTTGTCATCTTAATTTGATTGCCATCAAGGCGGCCCTATGTAGGGCGGAAGACCTAGTTGACTTCAGCAAGTCCTAGGCACATCCTCAGGGTTGTTAAAGACCTAGTTAACTTCAGTAAGTTCTAAGCATCCAACCTTGGTTGGATATTAAGCCCTTGATACCTTTTCAAGAATAAACCCAAGGCTCTAACCCTATGGTTGACTCTTACAGTTGCCTCTCGACCATTATGAGGATACTGAAGACTCGGATGTCTACATAAGACCTGGGCACCCAACCTCAGGGTTGTCATCTTAACTTGATTGCCATCAAGGCGGCCCTCTGTAGGGCGAAAGACCTAGTCGACTTCAGCAAGTCCTAGGCACAGCCTCAGGGTTGTTAAAGACCTAGCCAACTTCAGTAAGTTCTAGGCATTCAACTTTGGTTGGATCTTAAGCCATTGGTACCTTTTCAGGAATAAACCCAAGACACTAACCTTATGATCGACTCCCACAGTCGCCTCTCGACTATTATGGGGATACTGAAGACTCAGACGTCTACGTAAGACCTGGGCACCCAATCTCATGATTGTCATCTTAACTTGATTGCCATCAAGGCAGTCCTCTGTAGAGCGAAAGACCTAGTCGACTTCAGCAAGTTCTAGGCACAGCCTCAGGGTTGTTAAAGACCTAGTCAACTTCAGTAAGTTCTAGGCATTCAACTTCGGTTGGATATTAACCCTTGATGCTTCTTCGTAAGGTAAATCCAAGGCACTTCCACCATATAGTGTGTTAGACCCTAGAGGGGGGGGTGATTAGGGTCTTATGCTAATCTAATCCGATTTAAATGCCAATTAAAACTAATAACAAGTTATCCTAGCAAGTATGAACTATAACAACTATATAAGCTAGGATAAGCAATATGAACAATGAGATATATCCTATATGATGAAATATATATGCAAGGATATATAAACTAGCACAAGATGATATATCCTAACAAAGAGATATAGGCAATGTATGTGCAAGGATATGTAAACTAACACAAGGGTAAACAATATGAACTAGATAGTGGATGATATAAAAATGAGCAAAGCACAATGGCGATATAAGATATAAATATAAATGAACGCCAAGGCACACTCAAACACACTCAAATGATCACGGAGTTCGGACCTTCCGTCCTACGTCTCCACTCCCTACTCCCGGGGAGAAATCCACTATCACAACCCGGTTTGGAAGCCGGAACTTCTACACACTCGGTTTACAAAGTTTACCGAAAACTCTCACACAACAAACACTATGCAATCACACTCTACACCCACACAAGTGTTGGACCTAGCCGTGTGTGACGCCCCTGTTTTCACACTTGGCTGCAGTCCAAGGTGAACCCAGAGATATCAAGCCTGTCACGCACCTTCACTATGCAACAACATGTTTCACCAATCACAGTAATATCCTCTAGTGGAAACCAATATAAATGAAGGTACAAAACAGGCAAATAAGGGAAATAAATACTATAGACATGATACAGAAAGATATATCTCATAAATAAAATCATGTCCCAAATAAACTAAACTGGAATACAACTGATATACATCTGGAGTCTAAAATAACATGATATGTCTCAACATGAATTGATTAGAAATCGTACTAAGGCATATTGCTTTAACAATATGAGTACAAACTCAAATGACTAAATGGAAACATAAGATCACTGTGGAGTCCATACTAGTAAAAATATGCGACGGCGACTATGCAAGAACTCTGTCACCCTGCGACTCTCCGATGCTCTGAGCCTCCTGAAATGAGAAATAAAATAAAAGAAAAAGAACAACAACAAGAGCGTCAGAGCGCTACAGCAAGTTCACCTCCATCCGCCCCCAGGAGAAGGGCTGCTAGATGATGAAGTGGAGGCTCTACCTGTTAAGCATAGTCTACCTAGATCATTTTCCCTGTATCTAATGGAATTAATATTTAGAAACTTACAACTTGAGACGTAGTACGTCGAGCGAAATAATCCAAACAAGGAAACCCTCATGTATATACCGTATGTCTCAGGTAGTAAATAACTAAATATTAACCCTGAACTAAGCAATCAAAATATAACTGGAAAGTAAAGCATCATAATAGACATCATCATATGTATCTCGTGTATTCGTATAGCAAAGTATCTCAACAATGAGTAGAAACGTTTTTGGCATCCGCCAAATACTCAGGTAAATAGTTTATAATATTATCATTCTGAACTTCTTCCAACTCATCGCATCACCGTGCGGATCGGAAAATAGGTATCATCGCATCATCGCGCGGATTGACAAATAGGTATCATCGCATCATAGTGCGGGTCGACAAATAAGTATCATCGCATCATAGTGCGGATCGACAAATAGGTATCATCGCATCACCGTGCGGATCGACAAATAGATATCATCGTATAGATATCATCACATCACCGTACGGATCGACAAATAGGTATCATCGCATCACCGTGCGGATCGACAAATAGGTATCATCGCAGTCTCATTTGCGGTGTACTAACTCACAAGTAAATAGATCTCAATTTATCATAATCCCCGTGGGATACTCAAATGCGTATTTCGTCATATACATGACTGTAAGTATAACATCGGGCGGCTCAAACTCCGCGATCGCGTCACAAACGGCGCAAACAAACTCCAGAAAATAAAACTGGGCCAAACTGTCCAGTAAATGATCAGGGTTACCAACCCCGACTATCTGCTGTATTAACTAATTGTGAATAGTAGCAGTACTTACTAATAACAATAGTACTTTACGACTAGTATCCGTACTCATGAATAGTAACAATACGTATGAATAGTACTGTATGCATGAATAGTAACAGTATGTATAAATAGTACCCATACGTATGAATAGTGTCAGTACTTACGAATAGTGACGTATGTATGAACAATTATAGTACTTATGAATAGTACCCAGTATGTATGAATAGTAATAGTACTCATGAATAGTGTCGTACGTATGGACAGTATGTTATTTATGAATAGTACCATAGTATGTATGAATAGTAATAGTACTCATGAATAGTGTCATACGTATGAACAGTACTGTATTTATGAATAGTTCCGTACATATGAATAGTACCGTATGTATGAATAGTACCATACGTATAAAATAGTAACAGTATTTCCAGCGGTAGACATGTACGTATAGTTCTAGCTAGCAATATCATGTCTTTAGGAATTTGGTCTTATATTCTATTCATCAATTTTCATCAATATCAAGTTTTTTCTTCAATATCATGTATATTCATCAATGTTTATCAATATAATGTCTTTTCATCAATATCATGTATATCCATCAAGATCAAAATTTACTGGGGATGAGTTTGGAAAGAAATAAACTTGCCTTTATTGATCTCTGAAATTGGACTCCCTATCCGTTCCTTTTCTCCGAATAGCCAAAGTCCCCTTTATCTTTTTCCCTCTTTTCTTCCTCTCTGTCTTTTTCTTCTCTCTCTCCTTCTTTCTCTCTCTCTCTTTCTCTCTCTCCCTCTCTCCCCTTCTCTTTCTCTCTCTTCTTTCTCTTTTCTGCATGCTCAGAAGAGAGAGGGGGGAGATGCTTTTATAGGAGGGGGTAGGTGGGGGTAGGTGGAGAGAAGAAAAGAAAAGGATAATAATAATAATAATAATATTTATAATTTTATATTATTTAAAAATTAAGTTTCAAATCTTCGTTCTCAGAAAGTAATACCCACAACACCGTCTCGACATTCTAAGTCTAATGGCGCAAACCTCATGTCCATATGATTAATAGAAAAATTATTAAAAATATAAATACGATAGATGTCAATAGACGCGATACCGTCTCAAAATAGTGTTTCAATCTCCGTTGTTAGAATGCAACGAAACTTTAACCACAACACTGTCTTAAAATTCTAAGACCAATGGTTTAAACCTCATGCCCATCTGATCTATAGAGAAATTACTAAAAATAAAATAGTATCAGTTTTCAGTAGACTCGCGATACCGAGGCTGAAACTGCGAATCAATCTCAAATCGATTCTAATCTGATCCATTCATCCCAGAATGATCATCAATCATAATAAAACTCATTTATTATCATTTATAATAATATTTTCAAAATTTTTAGGGTTTTACACCATGTCTCCTTCAAGTGCTCGGTTACAACCTCTCCCTAGGTTGGTCAACCGACGCCACTCCTCTTGGAACGATCCCCGACTCTCACCACACACTCCTCTTAGTGTACAAGTGTATTACAAAGTGAATCTCATAATTAGGCTCAATATAACAAATGTTTGTTCTCTACTTATGGATGAGAACACAATGAAAGCTCACACTCAAAGTTACAACTCTCACAAGCCCAAATATATTATGAATGCAAATACAATAAGCTCAAGTGGGTGTGTGTAACAATAAGATAAATCAAATCTAAACTCAATATAAAACTAGCTTTAATAGAAATGATAATCAACAAATAATTATAAATAAAAGCTAGAGTTGAGTTTAGGAAAACTTCTCTAGATGACAAGAGAGAGAGAGAGATGGATTGAATGCCCAAAATACAATTGATAATCTCCTCAAACTCTTGTAAAACTTTCTTCATAAACCAAACCCTTAAACAAGCTTAAAACAAGCTTAAACTCTTTTTAAAATCCTTGTTTAAAAACTTCTTTTTGTTAATTTAGAACTGAGATCAATGAGGGTATTTATAGCCTCCCAAAACTTCAGCCAAAAACCCCAAACAAAAGACTAAAAAGCCCAAAGCAAACAACTCAGAAAAATAGCCGTTTGAAACCAACGGTCAAATCGGCGGTCGACCGTGGAATTCTCACGGTCGACCGCGAGCAGCTCAGAAACAGGGAAAAACTAACAGAGAGTTCGACGGTCGACCGCGGCGGTCGACCGTGAGAAATTTTCAACTGACGGTCGACTGTGGCGATCGACCGCGAAAGTTTCTGCTGTCCACTATGCAAAGGACTCAGGCGCGGTCGACCGTGGCGGTCGACCGTGGACTGATACATGAAAATGAAGTTTGAAAACTGTTTTTTTGATTTTAAAACACTGTTTAAAATTATCAAATAAATTCAGAAAAATGTAAAACTTTGAGGAATGATTGTAGACATGATAATAAACATGCTACAACGACTGGTTTCCAAAAAAGACTTCCCAAATAAAAAATATCATCATTTTGCAAAATAGTCCAAAACACGAAAAATATAAACATATGAATTTTGATATTTAGGCTAAACCATGTTTTGAAACTTTGCACAATGATTATATAGACTTAATAAAATATGTATATGATTATTGTTAAGTCCAAAAACTAAGAATATAATATTTTTACAAAATTGCATATTCTATGCAATATATATAAAACACAATAGTAAATATGCAACATGTGATTTCATATTTATAAATATGAAAACCTAAAACCATGCATGTATATATATATAACTATATATATGCATAGAAACGAAAACTTATGTGTGTATGTGTGTGTGTGTGTGTGTGTGTGTGTGTGTGTGTGTGTGTGTGTGTATATATATATATATATATATATATATACGAAGAAACCAATAAATGTGTGTGTATAGATATTGAGCTTAACGTACTTAACACACATAATATAAAACTAAACTAGTTACCCAAGCAATGATCTTGATCTTCAATAAGCTCGACTTGGTACACTTACGGATGAAGCTTGAACTTGATCTTTAACTTGAATTGTTTAAGCTTCACCGATATTCCGCCAACCTCCTTTGGATATGATCGTTGAAGCTCTATTCCATCCATCCTCCAACAACATTGTTTGTCTATAATAAATAAGAAAACACAAATACTAGACAAACAACATTAGTGGTAAATTGTTTGTTAAACATCATCAAAATAAGAAGGCCAACAGACTCCCATAGTCGCCTTTCGACCATCATGGTATACTAAAGACCCAGACATCTACGTAAGACCTGGGCATCCAACCTCAGGGTTGCCATTTTTACCTAAGTACCATCAGGGTGGCCCTTTGTACGGTAAAAGACCTAGTCGACTTTAGCAAGTCCTAGGCACGACCTCAGGGTTGTGAAAGACCAAGTCAACTTCAGTAAGTTCTAGGCATTCAACTTCGACCAAATTCAAAGACCTTGGTGCCTCTTATCAGGGCAAACCCAAGGCACTCACCATATAGTCGACTCCTGCAGTTGCCTCTCGACCATCATAGTTATATTAAAGACTTGGGCGTCTATGTAAGTCATAGGCACTCAACCTCAGGGTTATCATTCTGCCGAGCAGACCTTGGTGTTATTTTAAATGAACCCAAGGCCTGACCTTAAGTGTTTGAATGTTCTCGATAATACGACTTTGGCAACACAATTTGCTTAAGTCTTTGTCAGCTGAAGACCCAAACACAGCCAGCAGAAAGCAATAGATGAAGCCGGTCGTCTCGACCCCTCTACATTTAAGTCGACATAATACGACATGCTCATCACAATCAATACTTGGTTCTCTCAACTAGAACAAAGCTCTATGTTAGCAAAGCAAAGGATATAAAAAGACAGACTCAAAAATGAGAAAAAAAGTCAATTTTTATTCCAAAATGCAAATTTCATTACAAACTCTTTACAATATTCATGCCAAAGTACTTACAAAGCATGTCAATATTTACAAAAAAGAAGAAGAGTACAAATACAAGCCCCTAGATCTCTCGACTAGATTCGAGAGGAGTTGGGAGGCTCTTGACGATAACGGACTCCGTAGGGGCATCGGCAGTAGCAGCTAAGGAAGCGGGAGAATTTTCTTCAGGATCGTCCCCTGGCTCGTCATCACCCCCAACGTCCAGTGCTAGATCCATCCCAGCTCCACTCTCCTCGATCTCCTCCAAGAGATCAAGGCAACAAGAGACACGAGGGGGATAATAGCGATCGAGGGAAGGAAGAGAGCTAAAGGGGACCAGCGAAGCGAGATAGTTGACGTCGGCCTTGCAAGCCAAGGCTACCTCAGTTTTGCCTAGAGGGCCATGGCGCTACTCGTTGACAACCTCCTTCCCATGCTACACCGAGTCCAGACGAGCAAGCCAACCCTCCAAGTCCTTGACAATTGTCGTGGACGCCGAAGGAGTCGACCGCTCCTCTTCAAGTCCCGCCTCAACTACTCGACCAAAAGACGGCTCGATTTAGCATCCTCCTTGGGCACCCCCTTCAGGCGCCTCTCAGACTCAACCTCCCCGGCCAAAGCGGTCAGTTGGCCATCCCGCTTAGAAATCCCTTGCTGCAGACGACTGACCTCTCCCTTCAACTGAGCCACATCTCGCTGGAGATCATCAATAGAACCCAAGTGCTTGGAAACTTGGATTCTGTAGCACATCAAAATCCTCTCCTTTTCGACCACCTCCCACCGCCAGACGTCCTCCCTGCCTCTCATTTCGGCCTCTAAGGCAACAATCCTCTTCTCTGCCTCTTCCTTAGCTGACTTCTTTTGAGCCAGTTCGGCGTGCCACCTCTATTCCACCTCATGCATGTGCCTCATCCATTCGAACATCTCTTGTTCTAGTAAAACCCCTCAGACCAAATAGGCCTTGAGGTCCAAATGCACGCCAGCACTTAGTATCTCCCTTAAGAGACTCTTGTCCTTCGGGAGGGTAAACTGGGACACAACGTCTATCGAGCAGTTAAGGACTGCATGACCGAGGACTCCACATCCATGGGTTCCTACGGGACAAACCTATCGCCTTCAAGAACCTCTTCCCTAGGCGAGACATGGGTTGTACTAAGATACTATATCCTATAGTATACAATTCTATAAAAGACTGCGACTTTAACTAATCTTTACGGTGAACACAGGTTTGAATCGGCTTTAGCAGGAGCGATAATGAGACCAGTGGGAAGTCAAAGTCAGGCAGGCAAACAATATAGTCCCGGCCAGGCCCAGGCAGTAAGCTGTAAGCGATGTTAGGGCCCGCAGTAGAGAGGGAAGCTGTGACTATAAGCTAAAAGTGTCCACTTGGTTCAGTCAAATCTAAGTCAGTATCATGACGCTAAAAGAGAAAAAAGAACGGATCTCCCACCAACATGGTCCTCGCCCTCTCCCAGGACGGCGAGTAAGCTCATCAAGCCTATAGCAGAATGACCAGAACTTACTCCGCACATCTGCCATCTCATTTGACTCGGGCCCCTCCGGAGGTGTGGTTTGCTCGTCAACACCCCCCGGACATCCCGACATGCTCCTTGTGAGGCTTGCTGAACTGTACGGTCGCAGAACTTAGCCAGGCTATCCCCTTGACAGGGGCTCCTGCAACTACCTTCTCGATAGTTGGGGCCACCCCTTCTACTGCAGGAGGGGAAGGGTCGACCACAGTGTCAACCTCATTCGGTCGATAAGCTTGGACACACCTCTGCCACCTCTCGACCGGTTGCGGCGCTTCAGCTAACCGTTGTATCTCATCCGAGTCGACCTTTGGCCCACTGGATCCTTGATCCTTCTTGGCCTTCATCTTCTTTGGCCTCCACTCAGCCAGTAGGGTGGCGACTTCAACCACCCTCGACCTTAAGCCGGCCGCCTCTTCGGGATCGAGATCCCCTCTCAACCTTTTCTGGGGCAAAGAAGCCGAGTTTGATTCCTCCCTCGAATTTCTCTTAATGCTTTTTTCGAGGGGGAGAGCTAGCAGACTTGCCCTTGCTTGGTCGACCGAAGAGGACAAAATCATGGACACACCCGCTGACCGAAGAGATGCCATCTCGAAAAGATTGCTCCTCTCCCAGGACCCGGCATAAGAGCAAATTTTTGCTAGTTGCTGCCTTTCCTCATCATCAAGAGGACACAGCCTCAGCATATCCTTGGCCCCTTTGGGCTAATTGGGGTAAGCAAGAACACCATCAGCCCCGAAGACCCACACAAAGTGCTCCTTCCAATTCCCGCTGGACTTTGGAGCATCTGACACAAGCTTAATATTTCCACGGTAGTGGAAAAAGTAGTGTGGTCCTCTTTCTTTGATTCAACGCCGACCAAATGTCCTAGCAGTTGTGTGGTCAGCGAGACTCCAACCCGGTGGCAAATGACAACAAAGCTCATCAGAACCCCAGTGACTTGAGAGGGGGAAACCCCCAGAGCAATGCAGACGTCCCTAATAAAGGGATGAAATGGTAGCCGTAGACCTTGCTCAAGATGAGCAAGGTAAAGCGGCGCGCGGTCCCTGCCATGGTGATACACGGGTTCACTCATACTCGGGGCATCCAGTGTAAAAGCCCTCAGAATGTCATAAAGATTGTAATATGGCTCAAGCGTCCCTGTCAAGACCCTCGAGCAGATGTGCTAGAGAAGAGCAATCCTCTCCTCATTGCGGCCTGCGGTAGAAGCTGGGGAAGCCATTAAAGAATTTGGTTTTCAAAGTAAACTTGCGGAAATTCAGAGAAGCGCCGAAGAGTTTTTGGGTAATAACTCGTAAAGAATTCTTTTTCGCCCCCAACAAGCTATTTATAGTATCCCAAAGGGGCACAAGAATTAATTAGAACGGTTGTCTCGTTTCAAAATAAACGGGCGAGATTCACTTTGAAATCTCAAACGGTTAGCTCGAAACTAGAAGCGGCGTTCATATTTACTCCACACCTCTTCGCTCGAAAATTGAAACGACGTCGTTACTCTGACAACATCGTTATGCCATTCTCGGGAGTGATGTGCCCAATAAAGGTCTCTAGAAGTTCGCTAAACAATGTCCGCTAGGCAAAGTCTACCGGGCCCTAATCGACCTGCCACAACCGACAAGTTGACTTTAAGGATATCTCTCGGACAACTCATCCAAGCTGCTCAGATACTAAGTAGTAAGAGCAGTTGATCAGATTGGCCTAAGACTTAGAAAATTTTAATCCTTAGAAAGCTTACTTACTCAAGTTCGAGACGTCTCCTCTCTATAGAGGATGAGTCCTCTCGGGTTAATGCTTAAATCTACCAGTCCACATGGAAACTAAGTCATCCGACAAACATTCTGAGATTATGCAACACAGAGAAGCAATTCCAGAGTGATTCTTTATCATATGTTACTCGGACCCGGCTAAAGCCAACTCCAAGCGAAATGGACCAACTGTTATGGTATTCCCATTCGCCAAAATACAACTCGTCAAACAACGAGCGGGTGTATTTCCGCAAGCAAGGCCCCAACCAGCTTGGTGACTTAAGCCCAGTGGAGATCCCCACTTGGCCGACTCGTCAAGTCAATACTCTTCATGACGACTCAAGAGTCAGGATCAGTCGAGCCTCTTGTCAAAGCCGACTCACCTGGAGCCCATTCGACCTTTTATTCAATGCCCTGCGAGGACGACTCGATGGGCGTTACTTCTCGACAAAACTAGAGGATAATATCTGCCTCGGACTTCTCCTTCCGGCCATGTGTCAGCACCGCGGCCAACACTGGACAGGTCCTATCATGACCCTAGCCCCGATAGTCTTCATGACTCGTCATATCACATGGGCTCTGCTACGTTGTCGATCACTCTCCATTCGATGCTGAGGCGATCTCTCCAATGCTGTAGTGATCTTTCCCCCAACCACCTACCGACACCAGTAAAGTGGGTGCTGACGCAGCCACCAGCCCATACTCCCTCTCTCTTCTTATTTAATATTGAGGAGATCCTCCCTCCAGTCGCCAGCCAACACCTGTAAAGTGGGCGCTGATGCAGCCCCCAGCCCATACATCGCCATCACTTTTCCGTACTCGGCTAAAGTGTCCAATCTACCCTTCTCCCACAATACATATACATGTACTAATCGCCTTTTAAACGGGGGGGGGGGGGGGGGCATATTCCAAAAGGAGGAGAAATCTAAGTTTTGCTTCTTCTTCCACTCAAGTTTACCATCTAATTTGATCGTTGGAGGTACAACGAGGGAACCTATCCCCGTCCTCTCACGAGTTTTTACATGTGCAGACAACTTAGTTCCCCCAATTCAAGAACCAGACATAAAGTCAGAGAAGGAGGCGGTCCCCTCATCAATCTTCAATATTGAACAAATCGATCCTATCTTGGATCCAATTGACTGTGTGATCACTAGTACATCAACAAAAATAATTCAAATATCTAAATATAACTATTAGAAATTTATTCCTCAAATTAAGAGTATAAGTAACATGTAGAGAAATTACTGTGTGACAACATGAGAATTGTAGGATCTAACAGGAATTTCAATAATTTGAAAATAACTTGTCAAATTTGGACTGCAAGGAATTTTAGTTATTTGAGGGACTGATTTCACAATATGAAAGATTAGAGAGCCGTTTTACCTCACTCACAAACAGCTGCTTCTTTTACCACCGGTTCCCCAGCGAAATGTTCGCCGGAGCTCGTAACATCCGGACCGGACTCCGCCGCAGACCCGTTAGCAAACGCAGACCCGAATCCGGACCTAAACCCAAATCCCCTCGAGAGCCTATCCCCTTCCTCGATGAGCTCAAATCCACCCCCGACCCCACCGCAGCCCTCTCCCTCCTCCTCTCCGCGGGTGCCCCCGACATCACCTACCCCACCGTCTCCTCCCTCCTCCACCGCCTTGCCCGGGCCCACCTATTCCGCCACGTGTCCACCCTTCTCTCCTTCGCTAGGGCCCACCGCGTCCCCCTCCGGCCCCACCTCCTCCACTCCCTCCTCCACCACTACGGCCGCGCCCACCTCCCTCAAGAAGCCCTTTCCCTCTTCAACTCCGTCTCCTCCCCCAAAACCCAGACCCTCAATTTCCTCCTTAACGCCCTCGTTGACAATGGGCTCGTCGATGAAGCCCGGTCGATCCTCTCTAACACAAAAATCAAACCCAATGTTGTTTCTTATAATATACTACTCAAGGGGGTGATGGAAAAAGATGGGTTTGACCTTGCACGACAGGTGTTTGATGAAATGTGCAAGAGAGGTGTTCGGCCTTCGGTTGTGAGTTATAATATGCTTATTGGGTTTGTGGGTAGGAGTGGGGAGTTGGATGAGGCGGTGAGGTTGAAGGAGGAGATGACCCAGAAGGGGATTGAGCCGAATGCAGTTACGTATGGGATTTTGATGGAGGGGCTGTGTGCGGAGGGGAGGTACGGGGATGCGAGGAAATTGATGTTTGATATGGAGTATCAAGGGTGCGAGACGGAGGCGAGAAATTATGGGGTTTTGATGAGTGATTGCGGACGGAGAGGGGATTTTGAGGGGATGAGGGAGTTGATGGCAGAGATGAAGAGGAGGAAGATGAAGCCAGATTGGGTTATATATAGCATCTTGGTCAATTATTTGTGTGGCAGAGGGAGGGTTGATGAGGCATATAAGGTGTTTGTGGACATGCAGATGAAAGGGGTTGAGGTGAGAGCGGCGGTGTATAGGATGATGGTAGATGGATTTTGTCGGGCGCGGAGGTTTGATATGGGGTTGAGAGTTTTGAACGCGATGCTCTCAAGTGGGCATTGCCCTCGTGGGGAGAGTTTTAGGGATTTGATTGTGGGGCTTTGTGAGGATGGGAGGGTGAGTGATGCTTGTTTTGTTTTGGAGGAGATGGAGAAGAGGAAGATGGTTTTGGATGGAGAGGGATGGGGTGCTCTAGTTCAGGCGTTTTGTGGAGGATGTAAGGGTAATATTGATCTTCTAAGGGAATTAACTTCTATGGAGTATGTTGATGATGGGTAAGTAAGCACGATGTAAGATGTATGGAAGCTTTGGATAATATAGACATGATACCGCTGTGCAAGGAAAATCTTGTTATATCTAGGATATGAGTAACAGTGTTTTTTGAGTACATAAATGATAATATTAGAGCTGTAATGTACATGAGATAATGCTCTCTACCTACAACATGGATTTGAGAGACCATGATATTATAAAGGTAAACTTACAATGTAATCTTTTTCAACTTATATGATGGCAAAAACAAGGTATAAACTTGGTATATTCTAGAATGAGAAAGGTTAATATCAAATAAGGGAAGAAAAATTCTGTCATTATCTTTGGTGGAGGCATGTGTCAAACTGCGTTAGCAAATATGTCTTAGTTCCTTTCTTGACTAACTTTATAATTACCATTGATAGGACTAATTATGTCCAAGTTCCTTCCTTGATTAACTTTGTAGTTGCCCTTGATAGTAGTCCCTCCACAGTATATGTAGAATTGTTCATTTGCTTTCCTGTTTGTGTCTATTCAGCCGCTGTTCTTCTGTGGTTCTGGTCTTTTTATCCACTGAACTGGAAGACACCATGTTTGTTGTATTGGCTAAAATTGGAAGTTAGTTCTGCAAATTATTTTTGTTATGAAAACAATGGAATACTTGGTTGCTGTTATCTTCCGATAGAGTTTTAAAACAGTGGTAAACCTCATAATCTTATAATATGTCTACATTGTAAAATGCATCTAGCTAAATTTCAATCTTCTTGTGCGTTGACTACTGATTCCTTTTGATAGGAATCACATTCATAGATATAGATGAAGCACAACAGTCCAATATTGTACTAACAAATCAGCATTTGAATGTCATCTGCAAATAGCTCTTATTACAAATGGCTAATGCAATCTTATCTGATTGCAGTGGCAGATAATTTTAGCTTGATCAAGGTGCCTCTGACTGGACTTCTGTTGCCAACTTGTTCTTCCAAATGTCCTTTTTTGGATAGCAGAGAAGTAATGAGGTGGACTCTGCAAGTAAGAAGAGAGACATTGCACCATTTCTAAGTGAAAGAGGTAAGTCAGTGACATCGATATTCATTCCCTTGATTCATTTTGGAAAGCCATGAATTCTGATGACATATAAGTGAAATCCGGAATGTTAAGAGGTCATGTTTGCTTCCGTTGGCCTCTTACTGATAATTTTATTCATGTTCCCAGAGTTTTGATACATATATCTATGCCATTATGTGGATGTCTATAACGTGAATCTTACAATGCACATGCTGTACTTCCTTTGCTGTCTTTAGGTGGAGAAGGGGAGAGAGAAATCTAGACAAGGTTTAATCCGAGTCCTTAAACATGCACTTGCTCTGTGCTTTTCTTGCCTCCAGTTATTGTATGATTTACTTTTAAGCCTGACTGAGACTAATATAGGGAACTAAGGAGATACTATAAGAGATATCTGAAAGTCCTATTAAAAAAACTTTATTGTTATCGATTCAGTTCACCATAGCGAACTGTAAAAAATGACTCCCTAGTTCATATTGGATAACAGATTTTACATACATGTAACGTTAAGGTATTTGAAGTTCGCGCGTTCTGAAATGTGTTTACTCTAAATAGACAACATGGCCGATAATATCTAACTATAATTTAGAATGATTAATTAATCAGACTGTACTACTTTTGTCTGGTCATCAGAGAACCTTCTGTAAGCATACCTTGGGTCAGACTTCGTTACAAATCTGTTTTTGGTCGTAGAAGACTGGCTGCATGATATCTGATCTGCCAGGATTTAGAGTTCTGCGTCTCATTATGCATCCTTATTTTAGTCCCAATTTGAGTTCACACGATGCTTTTATCTGACCTGGGGCTATGAATAATCTCTTAAAGGTTTCTCTCTTACATTTTTTTTATTTTGATTCTCATGTGGTTTTGTTCAATTCTCATGAGATTTCAAGGATCACAACTGTTCTTCCAACTGAGCTAGTATGCCACATGTTGATAGCACCCCTACCCTTAGTTTCTGTTTCATCTTCTTACATCACTTTGACCTTTTGTACCTTAACACGGGAAATTATACTTCATCTTTTGTTTCTCCTATATTCTGAACTCCTGACGTATTACAAACTAATACATAATCTGCCTAAGCCTAAGGTGAAATTTTAAGTAATCTCCTACAGTACATAAACCTTGTACATAAACCTATCTTTGCCCATGAATGTTAGTTTAATGTAATTCCAAGGCAACCTTTTGAATTCTCCTGGGCAAAAAATCAGTGTAGTTTATGCGGTTGAGATTTTTCACTTTAAAAATAAAGCACTTTAGATTCTTTTCGTCCATGCATCGAGGACAAAGTAGATGGTAAAAAATGATATTCTGCTCAGTTATACGCTTTAGGGTTTAAAATTTTCAATCTAAATACTTGGTTTTGGTCTAAAGACTTAAAAAAATTCTTATACGCAGATTTGAGTTAGGTGTCACAACATCATTCACTTTCAAACTCACTAACTTGCTATTTACGCCATTCATATGCGGCTCTTGATGCATGATCAAAAAATAATTTAAATTAGTTATCTTTTTGTTTGTAGACATTCTAGACAATGTAGATTAGCTATTAACAAAATGGATCTATCGTATGAATGTTGAATAGATATACAATTGAATTTGAATGTGAGTGATTTGGGTCCAAATCCTTCCGGAAGTAGCTTAGCTTATCTTCACAATAGAAAACAGGAGAAAAATAACTGAAAAGAAAACTCTCCATGTTTTTAATGCTTATCATTATTTATAATTTATGCATTTACTTTCCGATAGTTTTATATTAGTCAGTTAAGGATTTGCATGTAATCATTTTCTTAGTCACATGACATCATTTTTAGAAGCACCGACAGTATGGCATACTTCTTTGATGTCGACTTAATTGAAATGGGGTTAGTTCATTTTCTGACATGTAAAACAACCTATACTTGATCCTATAAATATTTCTTCAATTCTTACTTGATCAAAACGGGGTTAGTTTATATGTGACATGTAAAAACAATCTATAATATGCATGTGGATATCATTTTTTCATTGGTTTTGTTTCAACAATAGCAAAGGACTTGGAGCCAGTACATAAATGATTAAATCTTCTTCCTCTCAGCTTTCTGTGAATGCCTGTAACACAAGTCAGAAATATAATCTAATATGAGTAGAAAATAATATTTCTTTTCATCTGACATTTGCAGTGATCAGGATCAGAAAGAATACCTACGAAGTCCAAACTTAAAAAAAAGTTTGTCACCACAGAACCTGTGGATTTAGAGTTGGAAAATAATATACTTAGACCTGGTTATGCTATATTGAGGTAAATAGATGATCACTCACATGTTGAAAAAACTTGCAGGAATTTGAGAGCAGAATTCCAGGGTTGCATTTTGCATATTTAAGAACAACTGACTGTAAGTAGCGATCCCCTTTCCTGCAGTTTATGATCTTTGAAATTGATACATATGTTACATCTAGAAATCCTAGCTCATGAAGAGAATTGTGTTTGTACAATTTTTGTACATGTGATGCTACGCTACATGGTAAATGCATTGAAATGTTCTCTCGAAAAGCTTATAGTTGAGGAGAAGTTGATGCTATTCGAAAAACAAGTATAATGCCTCTTTAAACTTTAGGCATGGAATGTACAGAAACAGCCTATACTTCTAATTAATTATAATTATTCATGATGTATGATACACATTATATTTGCATATCTGGGAAAACTTTATTTGCATCCTCTGAGCACTTGGTGCATGCATCTCATGATAAATATAGGTGTCAGAATTAGTTATACTGAGGCTCAATGTGACCTCCTTCATGAGGATTTAATATTGCACCACTTGACTGCAAACTAAAAGGGACTTGTGCTTACCACAAGCCCACAAATTTGGTGATTGACATGTGTCTACTCATGGGGTATTGGTCTTATTGGATTATTACATTAGAATTTCTGACGAGGCATATGTGTACCATGTTTATTTGTTTACTCATTATTCATAAAATATATAATAGTTGAATTATAATAATTTATTTTATATGTTTATAGTGGTACATGTTTCTAAGCATAAACCATTAGATATCCTTCATTTACATGTTGAATACTAACATAATCACATTTTTTTTTCCAGAGCAATTTAATTGAATCAGATACTTGATTAGTTTTAATGAAGTTTGTTAATTACAATGAACTTGTTAAGAATTGGAATAGGAATCGAATGAGAGCTAAAAAAATACGAAGACAGAGAGTGCACTTACCTTATTCAATATTTGAAAGACCTCAGTGACAAAGAACATGTGAACTACCTGTTTGCAATTATGGATTTGTAAAGCAGGAAGCAGCCCAGCTAGCAAACATAATAGGACATTATAATCCATAATACATTAGGTAAAAGAAAAAGTCAGTATACTAACAAGAAACAACTAAAAACAAGAGATAATTTCATATTCGAGATTGATGCACTTTTGAAGAGCCAATTGTGGTTCATATACAAAAATGAAAATCATAATTTTAGAACCATCCTGAAACATTTTTGAAATTCAGAATCATTCTAGCGAAAGCTTAACAGGACTTTCACTTTATAAAATGGCATGCAACTTCCTTTTTGCCAATTCTTCCTGTACGTAAAAAAATATTATTTACATGAATGATAGATATATAGGAGATTTATGTCATATTCTGAAGTCATGCACAACTAACTCGACGTATGGTGCGATAATATATAAGTTACTATCGTATATATATATCACTTTTCCCTTGCATTATGAGAGGCTCTATCCCTTCTTCTCGTTGATGACATGAATATTCTCCATCCCCCCCCCCCCCCTCCCTGGATAGATCTCGTCAGGAGATCTAATGCACATCTTTCATATAAGTACCCGTGTTCTTATGTTGCATTTTGTCCCTTATTAGCAATGCCCTATAAATATATTTCTACCCTATGGAATTTTCTACTTTTTACTCCCAAAAGGGCATCCAAACTTATTTGAGGCAGATAAAAATTGGGGATGAGAAAGTTATTAGGTTCTCTTTTCATTTTATAGGATGGTTTCTGGGGCTGGGGGAGGAAATATGGGTTATGAGTTTTTAGTGTTGAGGTGGTTGTGGGAGTCAAATCTCTGTTGTATATGGGAAATATATTTAGAAAATGTCTATGCATGAGGTTTTCATTTGCAACTTTTAAAATTGTGCTCATTGCAATGTACCATATAGATTCATGGAAGGGGCATTGAAGCTTGTTTGTAAAGCACATGCGCACACACTCCCCCCCCCCCTTCCTCTCTCCCTCTACCAAATTTTACTTGCAACTCTTTTTGTACGAAAATTGTTGTATGATGATAGATCATATGCTTAGTTAACTTCAAACTTGAAAAACAATAGAGCTGGAATACATTGTACCATGCTTGATGATTGCAATGTTGTATGCCATATTCCTGGTATTTGGTTACTTGTTTAAGAAGTTTTGAGTTGAGACCTTATGGAAGTGAAGTTTTATTAGATTACATACAAAACCACTGCTTGTTGCAAATAATTTTAGATGTGATCATCTTTTAGCAAATATGGCTATCCCTTTGTGCAACTCCAACAGTGGGATTTATCATATTCTGAAATTACATGTTTTAAGTGTGAACTCTAGTCAAACAATTTTTAGAATGAATGAGTGAGGTATAACTGGGATTCCACCAATTATTTATTGACTAAATGGAGAGGTTCCACAATCCGGAACGAACCTCTTTTCTTTTCTTTTCTTTTCTTTTTTCTTTTACTTTAAATTATTCTGATTTGAGATAAGGGGTTGAAAGGGATAATAGCGATTTGAGTAGAGTATGGCTAGAATACTTCTTATGAACGGCTTTATGGTTTCCTCTTTCTTTATTCTCTCTCCAAATTTCAACTGCATGCTAAAAAGGATTTTTGATGTGTCGTTAATTCATGAGGTGTTAGAGCATAAAACTATATCGTGCAACTCTTTTCATTAATTCCAAGAATGCTCCATTTGATTCCAATATCAGATATCAACTTACTGAAAGTTCATAAATTCAGGTATGGTTTTCCGGGTTTCCTGCCATGTTGCTTCCTTGATGGACCTTCATGGGAACAATTGTAGATTTAATGGATAGGGATAAGACATAATCCGTTTAGTACTCCAATTGACATGAATCAAAAGTAATTGTTATTCCCTACAAGTTCTTATACTTCTTGTTTTAGATGCCTTAAGTTGCATCAAGGTGCCTTGTCCATTCACTGGACTTTACCTCAGCTTCTAGTATAAATTATCCCTTGGAACCTGAGATGATAAACATGTTTAATTTGCTAGGTTTTTTTTCATTATACAGGGAACCAGATTCTTCCAAACACTAAATGACATTCAAGAATGTATATGAGATAGTCGTCTCCATTGACTCCCGCCAATTATTATCCTTCCTTTTGGATATTTTTCTAGAACTTGTCAAAGATATGTGCTATGTGCTCGCATCTGAAGATTAAGTTATGTTTATACTTGGTGTACTTCCCCTTAAGGGTGGGGTTATTGGTTGTGCTGATGATTGAATCCTTACTTTCTTAATGTACAAAGCCTTAAAATGATCTCTCAAAGGAATAGATGTGCATATTTATTTGTTTACGCACAAGTGCATGTTGTTTGGAATTGACTAAGTCTGTGATAATTTATTGTATACGGTTATGTAGTTATTTGGAATGGACTAAGTGAACTTATTCTTGTAGTGATTTTCCCCCAAAAGCATAAATTTTTGGGTTGCTACTATACTAGTTTAAGTTGAACCTCTTAAATCTGAGAAGAGTTTATGAATATATGACGAGGATTAATCTTTTTTGCTTGTAACCTATTTTTAATTTTCGATTGAGATTTGAGAGATTGATCAATGTTTTTGTTTTATTTGTGGATTCATCAGATAATGATTGTGCAGGGTTAGTTTGTTTGGCTGCCAAGTCAAAGGATGTAAATTTGACGTGTTTCAGGAGCGAGCATTTAATATTCAAGTATATCTGTAATTCTGTAACACCTTTCTAATTCTGCCTGGGAAGAAAGAATTTCTAAACCTGGAATATAAAAGATAACCCGACTTTGTAATTTGCTCCAGCGTTGAAGGGTTTTTGAGATAGTGGTCCCCCGAAACTTTAATATTTTGAGATAAGTCTCCCAAAACCAATTATTTCTTATAGTAGTCACCCAAGAGCATAAGATAACCCAAAAAGGGCAAGTTAGCTCTTTTCCATTCCCATCTAACTCGGGTATAGTTAATACCCAGCTTTATAGTACCTTATCTGAATTAAACTCATTTATGAATGGCCGAGGGAGTTGCTAATTGAAATTCCCCTTTCCTCCTTTCTTTCCCATTCTCCTTCCTCCCCATAAAATAAAAACTAGCTAAAAATAAGCTGCGCAGAGAAGAGCCCCTATTGGTTGGAAGTGATCTAAGCTTTCAAAGTGTAGGTGTTTATTGAATGATTCTGAAAATTTTGCAGAAATTTGTCTAGAAAACAGTTTGTTGGAAAACAATTAAATTTTGTATTAGACTTGTACACTCGTTTCAAGTCAATCTTGCTTTTGTATGAAGATCCAAGTTTTGGTTAATATTATCCAATTTCTAATGCTATATTCATTTTGTCAAATAATCTCATGACAAGCTTAGGTGTTGCATATTTGCTTTAGTTTGTCTCCAATGTCAATATGATGTTAACTGCAAAATTTTGGAGAAAAACGGTTTAGCATCAAAGAATTTGGAGAGAAGATTGAGGAGATTTTGACTTTTTTAAAGAAGAATAGATGTAATATGGATTATGTGTGGGAGGAGGGGGATAGACTTTTAGATATATCTGTTGGAGGGGTGAGAGAAGAAAGGGACATAACTAGAAATTCAAAAAATTAACACTTTAATTTTGATTGGATTAATAATTAATATAACGAAACTAGATTGCATATCCTTCTTTGAGGTAACTTAAAACTTTTAGGGGACTAATTTCGAAATACTGGGTTTGGGGAACCTATATCCAAATAATGAAGTTCTAGCGACCAATATCTTAAAAATCCAATGTTGAAACATCTCGATAAAAAAATGTGTGCTAGTTCGTAGGTCATCTTACTATAGGTTAATAAACTGATAAAACGCGAATCAGTGCGGCTAAGTGGGTAGACTTATATATCAAGATGTGACAATGCATATTCGTTAGTCTCATACATGTACACAAAAAAAAGTTAGCTAAGAAAACAAGAACCTCCTTAACATTGATCAACTGGTTTGTGAAATTATGTACTTTTTGATAAGAAGCTTATCAAAATGAGCGGTTAATTCGAGGATATGAATTCACATTTTGTGGAAGCCTTCATATAATTTTATTGAGATCTTATTATCCTTCAACTTCAACTGAAATCTAGTAAATCTATAGTTCAATGAGCTTTTCATTCATTAATAAATTACTTCATTGGAAATTCTCATTAGCGAATCGAACATCGGCCCATGGATTTAGGCATACATGTAATGCATTTGATTTCAAAGACACTACATTCCATGTATTAACTTGCTAGAATTGTGCTTTAATCTTACTAAAGGATTTATAATTAGTAGAACAAAAGGCAAAATAAATAGAATGTAATTTTTGTAAAATTATGAATTAAAATGAGCCTATAGTACGTATTTACAGACAAAGTACCTAAGAGTAATCACTTTCGTTATTTAGGTCATGTTATTTATTATGATGCTGAGATTGAGTTTGATGAAGTTAATCAAATCAAATCAAGATGATTAAATTGAAAGAATGCTTCTGAAGTCTTGTGTCACCATAAAATACATATGAGATTTGAGTGAAAAATTCTATAGAACGGTTATAAGACCAACACTGAACAATGTTTTATAGATTAGAATGTTGGACAACTACAAAACATGTTCCAGGTATACATAAAAGATAGCATAAAAATGATTGCACTCGCCAGAGATAAGATGTTGCTCTAGCTGAGGATAAAAGAGAATAGAGCAAGAGGGTTTGGTCATGAACAATGAAGGCCACTTAAAGCATCAGTTAGGGGAAGTAATAATATTCTAGTTGATGGTGCAAAGAGTACTAGAGGTAAACCTAAAAGAAATTGGTTGGGAGCAATTAATAATGATAGGATAATAGTTAAATCGACAAAGGAGATTTTTTATAATTAAATATGAAAGAAAGAGTAAGAGTCATATGGCTGACCCTAAACATTTGGGATAAAGTCATTGTAGTTTTTTTATTATTATAGTCTTGATTTGTTCTTATATATAGGAAATGATGAGCATGAGGTGACAAATATTACTTGTCACATCAAATAGGTGGGTTTCACCTTCTATCTCTTGATAGCGCATTTAACAAAATAAGCCGTCATCTCATAATCATTGAATCTGTATGTATCATATAGGAATGTGTACAATATATATAAATATATATAGGCATATTGGCTATGAGCTATCAGCTTATATAGTAAATGAGCAACTAAGAGATAAGAGTGGTAAGATCCACATCTTTCAGTATGGCTAGCTCGGTTGTCCTCACGTAGCAAGCGTCACTCTATCAACCGTTTTTCTCTTGATAGGTAATTTAGTAAAATGAGCTACCGCCTCATATAAACTATTTCTATACATAGATATATGTATACACACATATGTAGATATACATAAGCACACAGAAATATACACACATACATATATACATAAACATAAATATACATAAATATACATATACATATGTATTGCCTGTAATACTCTTAGGCAATAAGCCAATAACTAGCTTGGTTATGACTACTAGCAAAAATGTGTATAATGCAATAAAATGGGACAATCCATTTTGTTCATCTTGATCTACATATCCTAATGATCAAGTAACTGGAAAAAAATGATGTATGTTGCGTGTACATTGCTCATGTATCAATTGTTTGCATAAATTAACAATTTCCTAACTATACAACAAATAATATTGATGTGCCACTACTTCTAACCCCTATTTTAGGTTCACTTTAGTTGTATTGTAAATGCGGTTGTGTGTCCCTTAGTTGGCGTCATTAATACCGTAATATGACACATATCCCTACCATCAACTATGACCAAGATAAACTGGTGATT